>KI915049.1:1945528-2058868 GCA_000473445.2 Anopheles farauti
ATGCTGTGATTGATTTAAATGTTCTCCATCATTGTCTAGTAACGTCCACCTAACGTCCAACGTCCTGTTTTGTTTGTTTTTTTATGTTGTGTTGTCTCACTTTTTTTTTTTACAAATAACTGTAAAACGCAATTGACACACAATAAACGATATTTTTATAAAAAAAAATGTGTCATAACGAGGGCGGAGATTGAAAGCCGAACGAACTCTCTGCGTAAATGGCGGCAGCATACAAGCGCAGTAAGAATGAGTGAATTATGACAAAGAGCCTATATAAAAATGGCTTCCGTTTTGGTCCATTGCTTTATTAATTTATGGCTACGGTGG
This sequence comes from Anopheles farauti, assembly GCA_000473445.2. Taxonomy (NCBI): domain Eukaryota; kingdom Metazoa; phylum Arthropoda; class Insecta; order Diptera; family Culicidae; genus Anopheles; species Anopheles farauti. The sequence continues at coordinate 1,945,856 of KI915049.1, forward strand.
ATGAACTTTTTGAGCCAGCGAGAGAAGCATCGAGAAACAGAGCTTCACCCAGATCCGCAGGGCAAGCTGAGCACTACGCCTTGAAATGCCGCGGCGGCCAAAGCTGTAATTTCACGGTCTTTACGGGTGTATCAATGTGCCCGCGCAACGGTTGCAGGGTGACACGAAACGGCGTAGCAAAAGATGTTACTTGAGCGTTCTCTCATCCGCGCCGAATGAAATCGATCGACCGTACGAACGACTAAATGAAGCGCCCTCGAAAATACAGTCCCAGGGTACATAAAATTGTAACGATAACAATTTGGGTCGGCTTCGGCTGTGTATGTGCGATTACAGCGTGCAGCTGTGCGGGAGTTGTGCTGTGTAGTGCCGGCGAGGGAGGATACGGATCACGGCCTCTCGTCAGCGACGTGATTTCCAGCTGGACCGAAACGATGAGCGACGACGAAGCAGGGTGTGGGCAGAGATGATGGAAAATCAAATGGGTGGTCGCTCGTTAACTTCCAGGCAAGCAGTTGTTACAGAGGAGACCATTAGGAGGCGAGTCCATCCGTCCGTCGTCGGGCATGCAGCGAATGGTGTGTCGCAAATTTGGCAACATTTCGTGGTTTATAGTACATAAAGCAGGATAAAATTTGAAAACGTGCCCGAGGCTTCGGCCAGACTTTACCAGTTGTTGAGCAATGAACGTTTGGCGTGCGTTTTACAAGCAGGTCGTGCTAAAGGGCAATCAAACCAGACAACAATCAAGACCAGAATTTCACTATCAAATTTTGAGGAAATTTTTAACATGTTACGTTATACAAATTAGAAGTTTCGTTTCGCTTTTTGTTTCGATGAGATCGGAATCGCATGAACCGAATAATTCTTTGTTGTTTCTAGGGTTCTTTTTCTCGAAATACTAACAACCTATACTTTGATTCAAGGAATCCGCTAATTTTGTAGTATTGAGATATCTTATAATATCAATCATAAACAATTAACTCCTACTGAACTTTCTTTTATCTTGCATCAAACGATGTTAGCATATTTATATCCATCCATTTTTATATTATATCCAAAGATTTTTTTTAAATTGTTGTGACTTAGTTTATGAAAAATCGGTTCTATTTAACTTGATAGCGTCCAGACAATGTTGTTTTAAGCAAAAGATAAAGTCTGTCTTTATTCCAACATCGAGGTTATCCTAGATTGAAGCCTCTCCTTCACGGATCGTGTGCAGCTGCATTCAATCGTGATGTATACTCAAGTATCTTCCTTCGTGCAGCTTTGCCACACATGCATGTTTTATCATAAATCAATTTATTTGTATGAAAAGTTTTAATCGCATAATCTGATGATGGATGGAGTTCGGTAGTGTCCTAGGGCTGGCTAGAATGCACGAAACTTTCAGTTCCATGTGTAAAGAATAGCCCAGTGGCAAGCTTATTGATGCATTTCCAGGCAGACTAAGTGGTTTCCTCTTAGTTTCCCACAGAGCCAAAGATAGCAACGCTCTATCCTGGAGCCTATGCTTTGTCAAAGGCATAACCTTCGCAAAAGTGGTGCACATGAGACTGGGTTGAAATATTATATCGAAGCCAAACATCCTTCAAAGTGGAATCGGAACCGCTGCTACGGGCAAACTATTTTCCCATCGTGAGTGAATAGGATATACGAGGATATACGAGTTCCATGTTGACCGGATAGGGCGAGTTAGCAGACACTACATAGCTGACTTCCTTTCGGTTCAATTTACGATTTCCTTCCAACCAACGTCCGACTGCTGCACCCAACCAGGTTCTGGGATTTTTTTTCTTCCTTACAATCGACTCTATGGTGGGTTCCTAACTTGCAATCCCAGAAGGTGTCAACTTCATTTAAAATACATGGTCGTATTACGTTCAACTTTGATATTTGATAACCCATTTACTGCGGCCTCTTGAATTTTCTATTGCGATGGGTAGACTCGAACGGGTTGCGATTCGTTGCTGATGTGTTGGAATGTATTATACGCACAGTAAACACAATATTACAAAAAGTCTGCAGCTATTCTAACACTATGTAAAATATTCAGATGCTATTCATAAACCTGAATCTCATCGCACCGTATCCTCTAGTTTTAAAAACATGTCAGATTTACGCATTATCAGAGCTATCCTTTTGAGTTGTTAATTGAAACAGCATTGATGCTTTATGTTTTATTGTAATCGTAATATGGAAGACATGGAAACAAAGGTTTTACAAAGTTGATAAAACGTAATTTGTCATTTACGTAAGAGGAATACTAATTAAAATAACTCTCTTGTTTTTTTACATTCTACTTTTAAAACCAAGAAGTGTAATGAATTTTGTTTTATTTCTTCTAGTTAAAAAAAGCTTACTTTTGGAACAGTTTTATTAATTGTTTTCTTCATTTTATGCGAGATGAAATAGTGTTACAAGATTTTCAATACAAACTGTATCCAATTTAATCTCTAATGTACGAAACTGAGTGGGGTACATCACAATAAATCGTTAGGAAAATAATTCAAACAGAACTTCATTCAACATCAGTCCCCGTCGTTCCGAAGCTTGTACTTACAGATCGATTGCTGCTCGTTTCCCTATCATATTAGATTAACTTACGTTGTTTTGTTGCATGTAATTGGGTAGTGGTCTGGAGTGCTCGTTGCACCGTGATGTATTCAATTTATTTGGGCTTCTTGGGAGAAAAGATGCATATTGATCGTACAAATTTATTTCCGTTCATTTTGCATTGTTTTGTTCAGAATCTTTGGGCAGGTATAGAGTTTTGCTCAGTTTTGTTTACTTTTTTGCTGATACCATGCACATTCCAAGAAGATGATCTAACCGCGTAGTTTTCGTGACGTGTTATGAATAATCAACGGGAATGGAAACGAAACGTTGCCATAGCGGCAGCATTTATAATATTATGCTAAATTAATGTATGCAAATGGTCCACCACTTATGTTTATAGCATATTTTTCATCATAATAATTAGTGATCTAACATAACCTCCAGCAATGCTAACAACAATAAACATTGTGTGAAGATTCAATAGCTTCAATAACTGAAATAATGGTAAGCAAATTGTATCATCAAAAATGTAATCACTTCTACCGTAAAACTTTAATGCATTTTATGTAATAGAAAGGATTCATAGCTAACTATTAGTTATGATAAACAGTCAGCTACATGTATAATATTTCATAAAATACTTTATTCACTATTGTCTTAAACTTACGTTAGTTATGCGATGTACAAATACTTGACATTCAAATTAATTCAAATAGTTATTTTTTATACGCAAACCAGTTTGTCTAATACACCGTTCAACCATGCTGCCTAGTTATAATTCGTTACATTTTATCCACTCTAAACAACAATATTAAGTAAGCACGATCAAACATCTTTAACAAGTTCATTTATGTGCTTGACATTTTATGGTTATCTGCAGTAATAATGTGTTTACACGGCCATCCAGCTTGTTTACGTCCCGAAACGCTGACAACTTCTGCTTGTAGACACCATTCTCACTATCGTTCTGAGAACAGGCCAGTTTAACGCTGACGGTCGCGAACCCCGCGGAAAGTTATACGCTTATTTATTCGGTTTATGTTGTTTCTGATTTGATTGTGTCTCGTCTCAAGTCTCAAATCTACATAGCCCACTGCACCGACAAGTTCCAGCCAAAAGATATATGTGATTTCGAGCAGTGCTCTAATGAACGCAAAAGGAAAACTTTTCACCCACTTTCGGTGTCCAAAATATCTCGCCGCTACTCAGCTGCCCGTTCGCTATGCCGCGCCTCAATCAGCGGTGGGTGGTGGGAGGAATCCATCACGGACAATTCTTGGCGTGCTTGAAGCGCGGTTGTGGCAGATCTCTTCCTGTCTAGATTTGCTATAGTTCAACTTCAGCTCCACAACCGTGCCTGCTGCCACGGTTCCCCAGACGGTAGTTGCTTTAGTCAAACATTCATTTTAATCTGCAATTAGCTTCACTTTCGGTAGCCGCTTGCTTGCCTTGGTTGAGAACGAGCGCTTCGTGTTTGTTAGGAAGTAGCATCGGAAGCGAAATCGGAAGCTTTTGGTTTCCGTTTGGGAAACTTTTAACCCTATCGCCTGAGCTGAGGGGTTTGGTAAAGCAGTCGTGAGCAGTTGCGAGTGATAATGGGTACATCTGTAGAAAGTGTGAGGTTTGGTTTGTAGAATTGTTGGCACACTGGCAAGCTGGTGCATTCAATTTTGTACAGCAGATTGTATTTATTGATTCAGTTTATCCATATGCATGACATAAGTTTGCAATGATCTCTTTAAATTTCTGTAATTAAAATTTAAAACAAAAAGCATAGCCTGCTGTAAGCATTCAGCGTCGATCATAACTTTTTACTGCGAAGCTTACTGAGAAAAAGCTTGTATTTTGATTAGTTCCAAAATTTACGTATTAATAAAATTCAGTTCAGTAAATTGAGCAAATATCATGCTTTTAGGATGATGAATAATGAGGTAGTGAGGTAGTCCTTTTACAGATGTAAAACCAGAAAGCCAGTAGAAAACAGCAGACATGACTCGTTATGCCAAAAGAGTAAATAAAAAAAAGACCCGTTTACTGTAAAAACTGTCTGTAGGAATGGCCGACCTTCTTCTACTCTCATCTATATGTGTAATTTACATAAACAATTGATTAGAAATGCTAAACTTACCTAGCATACTATAATATTGCTTAATTTGCCCAAACAATTACTTGCATACCAACGTTTTTAAGAAAAACCACAAAATTTTAATCAGAAAGACCTAATGAATGATGCTAAATTTATCCCCGGAAGCCACACAAACACACTAAAATACCTTTCCGGTAGGGCATAGTTTCTTTGAGCTGATTTAATTAGAAGCAATCCCGTTTCGCGCTGATCCGGACAACGGCTTGATCCTATCAGGACTTTTCGCCACCACATTTCTGCACGAGGCATTAAACCGCAGGCAATTAGGGTGACTTTTGTCGCATACCACCGAGCACCGGCTCGGCGGTGCGAACCGGACTACGAGATCATTCATCTTTGCCCCGGCGTCCGGCACTATAATCCATCAAGGGATCCTGTCCGTGTGCGGGAGGGCCCATTTGCTCTGGCGTTAGTGTCAAACGTTGCGTTGACGGATACCCAATCTCACCGTTTCGGGCCCGGCAGCGAACCTCATTACGTTAATTACACCCGAAGAACTCGACCGGACGCGTGGGGAACATGGGCCGTTCTTCGTCCATGTTACCGGACACGGCCGGATTCGTTGAAATGTTCATCACCATCAATCATATTTCGTAATTCTGTCACAAGCTCCAACACTCGCCACCCAGCCCCGTTCCATTGTGGCCTCGCGGATGACACACTGTACCAAAGGCATTGAAATTGAGCGGAGCAGCGTGAGCTACGATCGCTTGTTGCTTCTACCTTTGCAGCCTGGGGCAAGCCCGACAGAAATAGAAAAAAAGGATACCACAAACGAAACCCACCGGTTGTGACATACTTGCGTACGGCCCGTCCAGCAACCTTCGTCAAAAGTCATCCGACATTATCATGTCGAGTTGTGGAGATCGAAATGATAGCATACCCACTAATGCTATGCCGCCCGGTTTCCCGGCTCGGTTCCGAAGAATAAGCTCCCTTTTGTGCACTGTGACTTAAAAGTTTGACTGTTTCCTCCCTCCTGCTAGGAGATGTTGAACGTTGTCCAAACTGGGGTCTAGGAAAATTGGACACAGAACCGGTAAATTGTATGGCTTCACTCCCCGACGAGAGAGAGAGAGAGAGCGAGAGAGAGAGAGAGAAAGGGAGAGAGAGAGATAAAGCTGGACAGTGCAACAAAATCTTCAATCCGCTGTTCTCGATTCCAACCATAAAACACGAACAAGCAGCAACTTCTCATACACAAAAAATAACATCTACCATCGAAACTGCGTACACTAACGACTTGAAATAGCCAGAAGCACTAACAATAAGAAGAAAAAAAAGAATCTTCCCACAAGCCTTATCACGCACCAAACTCTCCAGTGGCACCAAATTTGAGCACCGTGGTGGAAATTTATGCTCTCGAATGCTTCCTCTCGGGAGGGGTAAAGTTTGAAAAATTTACCATCCCAATTGGCATACCTTTTTTAACGAGGGCCTCGTACTACGGAGGCTTCATCACATAACGAACCATGCCGCACACGAGCCGGACCCGGGCCACAATTATACGGCATAATAAACTAAACAATGCTATGCAAATTTCTACAAATTCAATTAAAGCAACGGCTTCATACAATGCAATGGGGCTGTTGGGCGGGGCAGCTTTCCCGGAGGCCAATAAGGGGACAGCTTCTAGGGAGAAAACAGCTATCAGTCTCGTTCGCTTCTCGCCACCACAAGCCCAAAATAGCAAACGCCCGACAGGGGAAGAGGTCAGTATTTGTGAAAGTTGCGTTGCGAGACATAGCTCCCGCGAGATGAAGTGTGTCCTCGACACTGTAGCCTTCGCTCATACTGCCGATGAGGCAGCCCGAGTTCGCACACTGTGTTTTGTTTGCCAACCGGTCTCATCGCTTACGAGTGAGTGTGTGTGAGCGAGAGCGAAAAAAAAAGATTTAAATATTTTAGCATAACATTTGAATACACAAACGTTTGCACCATCGAACATGAACAGTGGCCCGATCGTTTTGGCGCCGGCGACACTACCCCACAGGCACAGATATTAAGCTTCCTAAATTTGTTCCCGACTAGATTGGATCGGGAAGAACGGGCAGGTCTCCCCATCCCTTGCAGTGTCTAGAGGCGAACGTCATTGGAATGACTTGGAAACAGGCAGTCGCAAGTGCAGTCGTAGTTTGCAAAAGCCCCCGTGCCTGAGCGATTCACTTTTCGACACTCAGTGGCACACCAGTGGGCATGTGAGAAGCGCACTTGGTGGTAGGGTAGCAAAGTAGTCGACGTGCATCCGAAAATAGTAATAATGTATTCGCATTCAGGGCAGAAAATGTTCGGCTCATATCCACCCAACCTAATCCACAAACACACATACGCTCACGTTTCTCATGGCCTACTTCGTAGTTCCAGTGTTTCGGGACGCTTTGGCTCTTTGTGTTCGAAGCGTACTCTGACAACAGGACGGTGTAAGGACATAATCCCCGGGTTGGTCGAACCGGGCCCGTTGGGAAGATGTACGACTTCTCGGTTTGCCAGTTCTTCGCTCGACCGAACGGGAACCACACACACACACACACACTCACGGCGTGAAACGGCCTGGTAGTGGATTGCAACGCCGGAAGATACGCCTGAAACCAATCCTGTCAACTTCCTGACAATTTCCCATTTCCGATGGCAGCCGCTTAGGACGAATGTTTCGCAGGCTGGCCGATCAAACGGCACCCAAATTGTGCGGGTTCTGCATTATGAAAGCGATAGTTTAGTTACAATCACCATCCCAGAAGTGCACGGCCAGGAATCATTTAAAATAGGCTATCTTTTCTAAGGATAGTGTATTCCGGATTGATCGATTAAAGGTTGCAGTGAACTCAGTATATAACATTATTTTTATTCTATTTAATTCGAATAGTCACTGAACGTTCTGATAAAACGAAGCAAAACAAATTAGGAATAAACTTATCCGTCATGCTGCTAGTACTCGTGAAAATTATAAAATGACCAATCGAGTGGAAAAAATCGTGTAGTTCTGGAACATCTTAGTTATCCTATCGTTGGAGATGTCATGTATGCTTTAATTTAAACGACACTAGCTTTCTTCATGCCATTGCAATTAAACTAGTGCGAAATAAAATGAAGTCCTTCGGTGAATTTAGACAAGCCTCGGAGCATTCCAAAACGTTTCTCATTAAATTTATGCGACCATGTTAAACACGGTACAGTTTGCGAAGGGCAAATATCTAACTCAACGTTGCGTTTTTCCGTACTGCTGTTATGACCTATGTATTGTAGGAACGTATTGTGTGTATTTGCTGTTCAGAAAATAACACACATTGGTAAAGTGCACCTGTCGGTGAATTAATTGAATTTAGAAAATATCGGGAATTCTTGAAGAAATCTTTAAAATTTTATTTGTTATCTGATCTTAAATAAGTATAATATAACTATGTAAAATCTAACAAACGAAAAAACTAAGAAAATCCTAAGACATAAGAAACAATGAAAACAAGTCAAAGAAGCGGGTTGTAATGTACATAAGAAAATTTCGATGATTTTTGTTTGGAACACCTATAAAGGTATTTTAATGAGCTAAATGGCAATGAAACGCTTTGTTAATGACTATATATTAAATACCAGAAACAAAACAAAGTAAGCACACAAAAAGTTCTAAGGTGTGATATAACTTTGATCCATATTTTTATTTAATAAAAGCATATTATCAAGCAAAGACGATGTTTGATTGGAGCATACGATTCATCATCAATTTAACAATATTTATAACTTTATAAAACCCTTAATGCAGGCAAAATTAAACTGAATCGAATTTATTTTGGGAAAAAATAATACGTTTGCTAAAAATCTACATATCTGTTTTCTCATTTAGTTTCAAAAGTGTACAAAAACCTAATTTGCAACACTCAAGATAAATGCAAACTTCGATTTGCTCATAACGAAGTAAAAGATGAGGACAATAGCACCTTAAATCAAAAAGCAAATTCTTGATACTAAAAGAATGCGATAATGTGATGGCATTCAGTGTTCTTGGAAACAAAGTAAAGCGATAGAGTAAAGGTGAAGATGAGCTACAGATAGAACCAAACGAAAGAAGACTGTGTTTTTTTCTCGAAATCAACGGCACCACCGCCTTATCCTTCATTTTTGCTCATAAAATGTCTTCAACTGATATCTCTACCTAAATCAAGTTTCTGCCGCGCTCCTATGTGGATGCAAAAAGTCAAATGAAGAATTTTTGTTCCTTATTACTCTGCGATGAACAAAAACAACGTTTAGGAAGATAACGGTTTGCATGGTTGAAGTCCTGTTTTTGGCACCTCTCTCAGCTTTCCACCGCGCCTGGCAAATAAACAAAACCGCACAGCTTGCACTCGTTTCCAGCACCATCCAGGCGGTTTTTGGTCACGGACTGAATTGAACAACCAACAAAAAAAAAAAAAAAACGAGCCATAAAGCAGCTCACCCAGAATATGCCGGAGCATCTCTCCCAAGGCCGGATTTCGAGGTAACATTATACACATCGATGGTCTTTACTTTGTTCTTCCATTATGCTGCTCTTTCGGGGCCCAACCGACCGTGCCGTTGGGACAATCTTTACCATTGCCTTTCGTTTGTTTTTCACTCGAGCGAGTCTGCCCGAGACGCGGCCGGGCAACCTTACAAGAACGTTTTTGAGGAGCGTTTCCGCAGAAGGAAGGGTAACGAACGTGGTCGGATGGGTTGGGGTTTGATGCGGAAAAAGGAAAATTCTCAAAAGATGTAGATGATGCGAGCGACTCACTAGTGAAGCGAAAAGAAAGAGACCGAAAACAACAGCAAACTGCACCTGTTAGGTCGTTTGGAACATTTTGATAACCCGCACGGATGGAGCCGCTCAGCCGCTCGTGGACAAAAGTTTGAAGAACACAGCGGTCTGCCCAAAAAATAGGCTCCAAATGAGCTACCGTTCCGCGTACTGCAAAAGGCGGACGCTGCTCGGAGCGCGAAGGTAGTGGCAAGAGTGAAGAGATGAAAATGCGTTGCCATTAACTGGTGGGAAACAAGAAAAGCATCGACCATATTTTCTTTGGGAAATTGGGTCTCAAATTTCGGGGTATTCGTGAACACCGAAACGGGATGGCGTGATGGGGACTGGCGCGTTGGACGAAACGAGTGCACGCATCATCTTGTACGAAGCTGGCGATGATAAGCATAAGGAAAAACTGAGAATGAGCTGAAGATCGCCTTTGAAAAAGTCAATGGTTGGAGGTAGATGATTGGGAAAGTGAAAAAAAGTTAGTATATCTATATGAGTGGGGCGCAGTGCCGGGAAACTGTTCAGTGGTTTCCCAGACGCTGGGAAATTGCAAAGAATAAGACTCGAAAGCACCAAATGACGAGGCCGATGATAGCAGCGAGATTGAGAGTTTTGGTGAATGCGCCTTCACAGAGTATAGAGTTTGGGCAATGATTACGAATTCAGCAATCGATAGGAATTAAAGATTATGTAAAATATAAAAAAATGAATACACTAACGATTGACTAAACCAAAAACCATCGAGCAAATCATACATTTAAAGTTTTCGAGCTTTTTGCATCAATCCAAAAGAAAAACTACACAACAAATCCCCAAATATAGAAACAAATTAAAATAAAAAATCTTAAAACTTAAAATTAAATTGAAACACACTATATAATCAAACAATTTAAATAACTACCTGCAGATTCTAGTTTCTATTGATTCTAATTCTATTGGTTCTAATAATACAAATGGTTTGTAATGGTTTCTAATAAACCATAAAGCAATCGTTATGGCAAATTAAATTGCTTCATAAATCATGTGACATTTCCTTGGGCACCAAAATGTTCCTGAGACTTCTAAAGCAAAAGGTAAACCGAATGATGGTGACCAACTCGCGCATTCTATTCCGCACTCACACAAAACGGATTAGCCTAACTGAGGACTTAGTCAAACGGCTTCCGGCAAAGTAAACCGCTTGAGCCTGTGTTATACTATTATCATACTTTAAGCGCTGCCATTCCTGGCCCGGTATATACCCAAAACCGGTGCGGTGAACTCAACAGCTTTTTACGTTAAATTGCTGCTCAGACAACCCGTGAACGAAATCCATTTCTCCAAGTCCACGACGGCACGACGAGGTAACGACGACGTTTTTGGTGGTGCAGTATTGTCCAGCGGAGGGTCTCCTTTACTCGTTCCTTCTCCCTGTGAAATTCATCATAATTGGATTACTCTAATCGAGTTTAAATTAACGAGCAGTGCCGGTGCCGGTTCCCTGGCCGGGGCATGGCGAAGTCAGATTTAATTATGGCTACGTGAGCACGAGGAATAAAATAATACCGACAAAGTAAAAACGACAAATTCGTCGAAAGAAGCCCCGCCCGGAGCGTGGGACATTTTTCAGCTGCTGCCCAGTGAGCGAGGCAAAATTGCTTTATAACGACCCACGGCCACCGACACAGCGTGGGTTGCGGGTGAAGGGGTGGGGAAATTAGTGAAGGAATCAAATTCACAAGTACCGAGAAGAACGGTCAAGCGGTCAATCATGAGCATCGAATGGGAGATTTTGTAGGACTTTGATGAAAAAAATGGAAGTACCGCTCATACTCTGGGATGATGGAAAATATGATATCGATTTCGCGTTCAATTTAGATTGGGAAGCTGTAAAGGTATTATGCGTTTTAAAAATAATTTTTATTTTTTTATTTGTTTTTATTTGCAAATAAAGCAATTTAATTGCATCGTGATTCGTTCTTCAAATCCAATCAACCAATCAATCCGTGTCTCTGACAAATAATTTGACAACTAAATATGATCAATTAAATCCTTTGTTTAAATAAATCGATACGGTTTCAATGTTCTACGGGCTGATTCACGGACTAGCATATGAAAAAACTCGCACATAAAACATGTCCCAAAACAATGCGTCTGGTCAGAAAATATTGTTTTGTGCCTATCATCATTCAGACTTCAACCAACAAGTACAATTCGCCTTCAATATCAACTTGAATTACATTGGTCAACACTGGCGTCTGCAGCAAACAGGCAAACAGAGTGAAAAATAAAACGAGAAAACGGGCGTGTCACACATGTAAACACATCTTGCAAACAGAAGGCATTGCCGGCACGTGCTCACCAGCATCATCTTGTGCATGCCAGTGTTGCCCACCGTTTTCGCCAAATTTGTGCCTTCACCGATAAGCACACACATTGCGAAGCGTTTCTCGCACGGTCGAACGATCTGTGTGAGTGTGTTTTTCTTTGCCTTTACATGACCGTGCGAAATCAAGCTACCAATAAATTTTGCAGTCTTTTCGATAATGTTCAAGTAGGTTATTTATGAGTTTTATTAGACCGTGGCCAATATATCAGCTCGATTCGGGGCTCCACTGTGTGACATACACGCTCCCACATGCCCGGTGGGGTGCGAGGGTTGATCGAAAAGTCATTTTGGTGGCTTCATAATATCGATAAAAATGCGTCCATTGCGTGCGTTCTACCAGAAGCACCCCAACCAAAACGGGGCTTCAATTAATTTATGTCTATTTCTGCACATCTTCATCACATGCAGAGAGCCCGGCACGGCGGTAAATGGGTCGTTTTTTGTGAATTTTTCTCATATCGCCCAAAAAACAGCGGGAATGTTTTACAGCTACAGGAGCTCCAGGAACGTGGGAACGAGGTAAAGGTGGTTCCTAAATGGTTCGAACCATGCAAGGTAATGATTTATGGTGCGGTAGGCCGTTATTGTGTAGCTTCTTAGGACGTGAAATATGCTTGGACCTCTCTCTTTTTCTCTCCCTTTCCGTGGTATTAATGCATATTATTTCGGGTGACATTATCAAACCAGGGCAAAATATATGACTCGTCTCTTCTTGCGAGCCGATGTTTACTGCCACGGTGGAAATGAAGAGAAGAAAAGCCTTTCTTATTTTATGTAAAGCATAAAAGCAGCAAAATGACTTCTTTCGAGGCAATTGAACATTTGCGGTGTCTCGCGATGAATGTGCACCCATAAGTGTTTATTATATGGAGAGAGAGAAAAATAAACACACAGGAGACATAGAGAGATTCGTTCGTTCAATGATTCATTAACTTGCGTTACTGCCTTTTTATTGCCGGGGGATCTCCATTTTCAATTGATCATTTCGACGCCACAACTACACAGCAATGATTGACGAGTGACTAAGCGTATGCATTGTTCCGGGTGCGGTTTACAACCATCGAAAATTTATGACGCACATAACTTACCATTATCAGGTTATTTGCCGAATGCCGTACTATAAACTTCCCTCCATCAGAGCGTTTTAAATTTGTTTTGAACGCATTCGAACGTTTCGTTTCGATCGCAGCAAACACAATTCCAGCGGGAAAGTAACTTAGCAACAAGGTTCTTGGTTCACGGTTTGCCTATAATTGACAGTTGTCCGCTTTGCTCGATCGGTAAGGCGTTCCCAGCAGTGCCAGTGCTTTCTGCTTTCTTCACGCGCACAAACACAATTTACTTCCCTAGAAAGGGCGAGGCAAGGCGAACCGAGTGGCGTGTTTCGGTTCCGGTTGGAAATCGAATTTCAACCATCCATCGTACCAGGCAGCAAGCTGGAAAGCATGCAGGAAAGAAAAAATCAGCACAGCAAAGTGCACCAGAAGCGTCTTGAGATGGACTGAGAGCAACACGGCAGAGCGAAACCATAGTTTGACACACATTGTGCAGGGGAAACCGACTGAGCGAACGAAAGTACGGGCTTCCGGCCAGCCACGGAGCCACCCTTGGTGGCTGTAAACACATAAAAATAATCCACTTCCAGTGGCATGGTTTTGAGCATCGTGCAACGGCCCCGACCGATCCTTTAGGCGAAGTTTTGGGCGTCCTGCAGCCCGAAGAAAGATAGAGCGATGCAGAATGGAGCGAGACGATTTTATTTCGTTACGAAACGGAAACCACCTCTCCTGCCGGCACGGTAATGCGGTGTTGTGCTTGGTCCACACAGTAACCGCACGCTCGGGCGCTCGAGCACTTCCGGTATTCCGGTCCAGTTGCGGCATACTTCCGCTTCCATTGGCCGGACCGGATTTTCGACTGCCTATTGCAATCCGCTGGAGCATGGCTCATTGTTAAATATGGTCGCTTGTTAGTGGAAAGAACAGCGATATAATTGAATCAAATTTGATAACATCTTCCCCTCCGCCTGCTGCTTCGGCGACCGGTAAAGTCACCGTGCGTTTGGTTGAGCTGCGCGACTCATCAACACGTGGCTTCTGGGAGTGACTGAGCAGGAAAAATGGCCTGCAAAACACCGATGCCCTTCCCAGGAAGTTGGGTTTTACGGCTCAGCGCAGGATTTCGGCATCATGCTGTTGATTTATGGGTTTCACTGCGAAATTGAATTTACTTCGTGCTGCTCACTTACACACGCGTACCACTCGAGTGAAGTGAAAGCCCACCACGACCCCACTACACGAGCGCGTGCTTTTTTATCTCCGGTCTAGTAAACGATGTGTAATGACCTCTTCCACCTTGCGCACTCACACGGGCCACCTACCGATAAGAATCATAAACGAGGGATATGTTACGGTCCGCCCACCGGTCACCAACGGCAGCTAGCGGTCGCTCCAATCGAATTGGAAACGCGATAGCAATCAACAAGCATAAAACTAATAAAAATCATAAAGAAACATAATCCGGAGCGATTTCGGTGAGCGAGCGAGGAAAATTGAATTTTCTGCTCTTACCACCGAACATGTTTGCGAAGGCTTAAAGAGGTTATACTTTGTTGGGATGTGCCCTCGTGGAACAATTTCCACCTGTGTGTGTGTGTGTGTGTGTGTGTGGGCGGTTTTTCGCTGCTTACGAATTCCACTCCACCCTCACCAGGTGATTCATGTGAGGTTTTATTGTGCAAAACGCTACATTCGCAGCCTCTCCACACTTTGCACGCTGGTATCGCCTTTTGTTGGAATCGATTTGTTGTAATTGATTTTCTTTTCAATTCGATGCCAACAATGTGGAGCCTTTTTTCCTTTATTACTAATTCTGTCTACCGTACGTACCTGCGGTTCACGACGTTCGCCATAAACGGAGGCGTAATCAGTTTTGTAAAGATTAATTACAAGATAACTGCCTCCATCATTCGTGGCTTTGCTTCGACTTACGAACAAAATCGATACGGTACGGGAAGTTCGGTAGACTGCTGCGGTGTCTGCTGCGTGTTCTGCGCTAACGAATTAATTAGTAGAGCACTGAAAAAGAGGGGGATGATGCAGGTACCGAAACAAAAATGTCACTCAACATGATAAAAGACCAGTGTCGAGCTGTCAATTAGAGCTGGTAACGTACTGGATGGTGTTTAATTTATGAACACTGAACGTGCGGTGATGGTTACATGGCAACCAATGTCATGGTTTTGTTAGCTAGTGCAGCTCTTCGTGGAATGAAGATCATGTGCTTTTGCTGGAATTTGAAATCCTATTTGTTAGCCGTAGTGAAAAGTGAATCTGGTTGTATCTTAAATATTTGTTAGAAGTCTTTAAAGTACATTAAACCTATGATGTCTCTCAATAAGCATCCTCCTCTCTATACTCTGTAGATTTTTGGTAGATTTTTTTCCTCTCTATACTCTGTAGAAATTCATGTGATACTCGATTAAAACTTGTCATCAAACAAACATTTCAAAATGTTACATAATATTTGACTATCAAACTATATAACAAACCAAATCACGTTTACTATTTAGGCCTTAGATTTTCGTCTACCCTGCTAGTTCGAAACGTTTTCATTCCATTCTGAAATATTCTAATCAAAATGGTTTATATCCTACATTTAATATTCTATGCATTAGAAAAACTTTACAAAAATATATCAACCTCGTCTAAACTTTCTTGCTCGCGAATGTCCTTATGCCCTAGCCGGTGCCTCATAACGAACATGTGTTTCGTCGAATAAATCAAAACTTACCAATCGATAGAGATTGACTTTACTTGCCGGGATGCGGGTTCTGTTTTTGTTTCATGTTCACTGTTGTCAACTTTCTGAAACAGAAGCACGTCCTCACCCGATAGTGAAAAGAAAAGTTCATTAACCTTTCCCGGGACCTGGGACGCAAGGTGGGTACTACCAGAATGCTGATACATTCATACACACACACCCGTCCTGTGCAGGTTTTGCTCATAACTTTTCTCATCTAAGAAACCCAATGTTGTGTGCCCGGGTGCTTCGCTAGCAAGCGGATCCAGCAACATTCTGTACCGGTCGGTCGGTCGGTCGGTCGGTCGGTCGGTGCACCCATGCTGTTCACGTTCGTTCGCTGGATGATAAACTCATGCAAAGTTAAGGAAACAGTCGGGGAAAGTAACATTTTGCAACTTTTGCCGTGCTTGACCCGTGTGCTTACTTTACGAGTTTGACCTTCCGCGAGAATGCGGCCAACAGGAAAGTCACGGGAAAGCAGAGAGTATGGAGCAAAATCTGCGATGGCGATCTCACATCAAAGTTTTTGTATTTTCCATTTCTAACTGAAACTTTTCTCCCCCTATTGCTTTGCCCGGTGGTCAACCGACGACGAACGAAAGCACAAGTGCACCGCAGGTTAGGGAGAAGGAATAAAAAACGAGAAAAAGAAAACGCCCAAGCGGGTGACTGGCGCAGGGCTGCTTTTAACATATTTATGAGATGTGATGAACAATAAAAATCTCAAAAACAGAAGTTTCCGTTTTTTTTCTTTATTCTCATCTTTACGAGTTCATCCGAACGGACGTTTGGTGATGGAGGCTATGGTGCTGGTAACCGTACCGGTGGTAAATCCAGCGAAGCCTGGCTGAGCTGCGGCTCGGAAAGGATACAATGGTGGTGTCTCATTTCCTGGATCTTCGGTTTGGTCGTTCTACCGGAGGAGCTGCTTTCTTGTCCACTGCTCTTCGATTCACTTCCGTTGGAAGGACGGCTTTGAGTAGATGCAAACAGAGAGCGAGAGATAGAGAGAGAGAGAGAGAGAGAGAGAGAGAGAGAAAACAAATTCATTCTATCGTATTAGCACCATCATTGGTATAGGAGAGCTTCACTTGAGACGGAGTTGCACTTTGGAGTTGACGAGAACCGATGCAGCCTTGTTGTCACGCCCCAGCCCAGTCGCCTTCAGTAGCCCGTTGCCACCGTTCTTTACGAAACAAACAAAAAAGCGAATCACTTGAAAAGCAAACCGAACGAACGAACGAACAGGAAGATTGAAAAATAAACCCGAAGAGCTACCGTGCAAAGGTGGAAATTACCACTTCTTCGTGTGCGCTTAGCTGGCGAATCTATCATCGGTCACGTTGCTCGTTGGCTATCGATTGCACAGACCCACTCAGAGCTTTGCAGGGGAGCCAGCATGCAGATTGGAGAAGGTTTTACATGGCCAGCAAACCAGCCTGCAAGCGATTCGATTGGTACTATTTGTGCTGGGAAATATTGAAGCACGGTCCGCAGGTCGGTGGGCGTCTGCGAAGTCCTCGCTTCACAACTGTTCGTGACTTTCGCGAAACTGGAACTCGAGCACGAACTTACATTTTTCTCGAACTTTGGCGCGTCTCTAGCATAGGAAGGGGAAGAGCGCATTCCGGGAAGAGCCGAAAGGCATAGGGTGGAGGAGAAGAGAGATGAAATTATTCAAATATTTTATAGCTTTTTTTACTCTGCTTCGCTCTGCCATCCGTGCGGCCCCAACCTCATCTCGCGACGTGGGATTTGCATTTGCTTCTATGAAAATTCGCTGTGCCCATCGTCATCTACTTCCGCCTTATCGCGGCGTGCACAAGTGTGCAGAGGGCGATGCTTACACATTAGCATATTTTTCTCACACGATCCTAGAACCGATGCTCCTCCGCCTCTCTTCCCGGAGGAATGTTCTATGTCGTGGCCTGGTTTTATCTGCACGCGAGAGGAATGGTGCGCCGGACGATGGTGGAGTAAACGTCGAGAGGCGGAACTCGTGCCAATGGAAGTGGGTGCAATATTGGCGATGTTTCGATAGCTGCATTGCTAGGATGGAGGATGTGTAATAACGCCAGCAGTCGGGTAGCCGAGCAGCAACAGCAGCACCAGTAACTAAGTGTGACATGGTCGTGTTCTTCTTGTGGGCCAGCATTTGCTTCTATCTGCTCTATCGAGCACTGCTTTTTTTACTTATTCACCAAGCTTTGTTCGTTTTCCTTCTCGAGAGTAGTGCATTCGTTCCGTATGCATACAACGTCAATGCAAACATTTGCGGTCATTTGTAAACCCATGGCGATCTTGAGCGGTAGCCAACAGAGGGGGACGCTTTTTATACGTATATTTGTCTGACGAAAACTAAATTATGAAATTGCATTTCATCGACGCCATGGGCGGCTGCCAGACTGATGGGGAAATGGATACTAACTGGGGTATTGCGTTCTTTTGTTTGCTAACGCATATTGAAATGGCTTCGAAATGAGACCATTAAAGTTTGTTGGAAGTAACCAAAAGCGTTGATGGCATGTAGTAATTAACATTGTGATTTTATAGACAAATATGTTTTTACATGATTTTAGACTGGCAATACTTCTTGAACTCGATACTTCTTAAAACATCAAATAAACAAAAAAGCTATTGAAATTGTATCCTTTTATAGGATTATGTTTTTTAACCCATATGGATTAAGTTTTATGGTTTTTTCCTCGTTTATTGGTAGCATAAGTTTACAAAGTCCTTTACAAAGTCCTTTTATCAACAGCCTAAGATTTAAATTGTGTATTCCAATATTAACATGTCCAAACAGATTAAGGATACACATTGTTTGAAAAGCTTCAGCTCTTTAAAACCCAGACAAAGCTATTGCTCGAAATGAAGTACCACTAATAAAGACACCGAAATGGCGCTCGTTCTCGTCCGACGATACAGAACACAATGTTTTGAATAAAAACGGCAAAAAACACAAAAATGCTCACACAAACTGGACTCCCATCGGTCGTGCATGTAAAACGAAATAGGCTCGCAGCCCTGACATGGCCAGCCCGAGGTCTGGCGTGGAAGTGCGAGCATGTTTTGCAATAATAATGGTCTGCCCGAAAACTGGACCAGAGTGCAACGAAACGGAAGCTAAGCGAACGGCGGCAAACGCTACGCAACTGGAGCAAAACCCAACACGAAATACGAGCAAATAGCGACAACAATTTCCAGGCTGCTGACGACCAAAAAGAAAAAAGAAAACGAAAACGAACCAAACCGAACAAACTCGCGTCGAAAACACAACAAACGGACAGCCGCACTTATAAATTCTAATACTGTACCGAATTATGTCCGATTCTGTTTGGGTCACTTCTCACACCCCGGAAGCTCATAACTCTGATTCGTCGCAGCGGATGGCTAAGGGACGGGGACGAGGACAGCGAAAGGGAAACAAAATATGTTTTAAAGTTATTTTATGCTGCACATAAAACAATACAACGACGTGCCACGTATCCAGGCGAAAATATAAACGCCGTGGTCCGGAAATTGCCCACTACCAGTGGACAGTTTTGTTTGGAATGGTTTGGCATTTCCAGTTGTATGCGAGTGTGCGTGCTGTGTACATGCAAAGCTCGTTTTGTTTGCCCTCATTTCCCGCTGATGCTGATGCTGCTCACCCTGCAATCGGAAGGGAGAACTTCATTTACAGGTGATTTTTGTTGAACTTTGTGGACACAGTTCGATGTGCCTCGGATCATTTTGCTGTGAGAGTGGAACGCAAACGGTGCGCAATGATGCCGGAAGCCATATTTCAGTGCCAACCATCGGTGAGTGTGATCGATCAGTGCTCGCTCCCTTCGACCATAAAGAACGCTTCAGTTGACTTTACATTTCATTGCAAATGCTACGCCTATGGTGGTTGAATCGAGGCATGTGCATGCCGAGCCATTTAACGCGAACCTAATTTTTGACGTTTATTTGAAGGAAATTTATTTGTGGTTTGAAATTTTATTTGTTAAAAATTCTAAGTTTTAAACTAATGAAAAGCTTTTATTGAAATTGTAATTTGAGTGGCCACATCGATGCGATATTGCATTAATTCATAATGTCATCCGATAAATCTGAACGTATGTTCATTTTGATTTTTTTAAATCTATATATATTTTATCATTTGATATATTTTCTGTTTTTTGAATAAATCGGTGCAACTACGCAATTAAATCACCTGAAACGAGCCTAACATATAATCTTTTCCTCTAACATAAATATAAACAAAATGGTTATCAAACATATTCTTTTTGTGTAGTAAAAAAATATGTGTCAGTGTAGCCAGCGTTAATTTCAGCAATTGCATCACGAATCGATCCATCGTCAGTTTCATTTGCAGCGTTATGAATGAGAGTTTATTATGCGTGCATTATTTCATAATTTATCGTCATAATTTTCCTGCTCATCGTCTCTTGGTCATCGCGGGAACTGGCAGAAGTATACGGAGGAGGTAAAGTGCATTCTTCTACTTCCGATCACAGGTCCGATACGAAACCGAATTTGTTGCTCGTTCTTCCGGAAATGTCAACCTGACGTTTCACCTCCCCGCTCGAATCCAACTCAGCCCACGAGTGTAAACAAGCGATGCGCAATAAGTCTAAAGTTTCGTGCGAAGCAAGCGAGAGGAAGATACGACGAAGGGTCTGAATGGTTTGCAATCATGCTGCTCGCCATGAAAATCGACGTTCCGGTTGACCTGACAATGTTTTCCGTGGCTCATTTCCCCTCCCCTTTTCCCATTCCATCAAGAGGCATACCTCATTTAGTCGGTGCGCTTGAATGGTTCGACAAATGATGATGATTTCGGCTTTAGCACCTAATTTCCATCGGAATATTTGGCAAATGGACCCTTCCTGCATCCCTCCGGGCTCTCGGAATCAAACCACACGAAGCGTATGCTAATGCAAGAGGAAAATAGCACCCGACAGTCTCCCGGTAGTATCTTGTCGTCGTCCGGTCAGCACACCACGCTCAGGTCGACCGTTCTTGTGTGTGCATTGCTTTTCGGCTAAATGGATCGCACATACACATACGCACGCAATTGTACCAAGCACCACCAATACTACGGAGCGGGATACGCATCAGTTCCGGGTCGGCTTGCTAATGGAGCGGAAACGAGAGTCCTGACTTCCGCTCCGAAGTGATTGTATAAACAATCGATACCGAAACCAGCTGAGTCAACCGTGAGAGGAGGACGATGCAAATTTGGGCCAGCCACGCTGGACCGAAATGTTGATGAAAATTTTACTTTTCGGCAGCAATTTTATCGACGAGCTTTTGTTTCGACGGGCCTTCTCTAAAAAGTGAACTTGGAGAATATAGGGCTGCCGTCGGTGTTATAGTTTTCGGTCACTCACCACACGATCACTCTTTCAAATTTAACAGGCGCCAGGGCACAGGATATTTGATGCCAAATTTACGTTGATGTTCTATTGATGTTCGTAACATAAGACTTAAACGTTGTTTGTTGTAGGAAGTTAAAGCATATCCGTTATTATTGTCTTTATTACAAAGTATCCTGCGTTTATATATGTAATTGTAAGCAGTTTCCAAATTCAAATAGCTTGATCCGGTACGTTACATTGAAAATGTTCATCGTCCATTAATGCAGAAGTGATTTTGGCGCCTTTTATTATTGAATTAAGAGGGAAGGTATAACAGATACACGATGCAAACCTTTAGAATCACAATAAAAAACAAAATCAAAATAATTAAGTTACAATGAAATCAAGGTTTTAGGAGTAGTTACACAAAATCAGTGACATTTTTTAATTTCCATTTTATATTTATGAAAATGATTACTTTTATGATTAAAACAATTTTTTATGTTATTACTCCCCAATAAAAAATCAGGTTTTCAAAGAAATCCCAGCTTTTGAAAAATTCCAAGAAAACCCAAATTTATTTGTGTTAGGGACACAATTCCTGCAGCAAGACGTCGAAATAATTGATAAAGAGTTCAAATACCATCCTAGAAATGTATGCAAAAACTCATCAAATATAGTTCCACCAAACCCAGCATGCTACCGTTACTGTCATTTGGAACATCTAAATATGCTTCGCTAGTCGCTGTATTCACCTTTCCTGCCGTGAGGCACACAATTATAGAGCGTTTCTTGCCGGGACAACTTAATTCCCGGTAAGCAAACATCAGATCTGTTCCATTTTCATCAAAGATGAAAGCACTTTCTAATAGAAAGCATTCGGGCATTCTTCGGTCCGTCTCCGTTGGAAAGCAGTCTGCTTTTACTGAGAACGACGGCATCCTTATCGATACGGTGGAAGTCGTCGGGTGATGTAGGATTGTAGATTTTTGTGTTCATGTTTGAGAACGATACAACCCTTTTTCCATTTTCGCTACGGTTAGGAGAGATGCAATGAATTTTTTTTTCTCCAAATGACAACGAAGATTTTGGAACTCATTTGTTCGGACAGTTCCGGCCAGCAGCAGCGAAAGTAGGCTTGGGGTGGAGTAGAAGAAACATTCCAGAACCCAGTAGGTGGTGCGATAAGAAGAGGAGCTAGCAGCCGTAGCAAATTATTATCATTTGAGATGGTAAAAATCGATGAAGGCCAACGCATAATAAGAGAGACGCAGGATTTCTATACCCACGGACGTTTGTGGACGATGTAGAAGCTAAATGAGGGGAAAAGACAAGGGAGAAAATTTTGACACAACGGGTGGTGGGTTCGTTTACTGTCTCTTTTTCTTCCACTTTTTCCCACGATACTTCGGACAGGATGGAGTTGCTATTAAGGGGCGTAAGATGTATGTTTATGCCTGCTGCCGTGAACGTGGTGCTTCCGAAGGGCAGAGACTCGCACCCCGGGTTCGGTTGTGGTCTGCTGGCCGGGTGACCATCCGGAAAGCGTGAGATAAGCGCGTCTGCTGGAAGAAAAACCACGGCTATTATGAACGGGACCAGTGACGGAACCATTCGAGAGTCGACGTCATGGGTTGTGAGAGTGTTTTTTTTGCGGCCCACGTTGGCCTGCCGTTGATGTTGCGGACACAATGTGCCTAAGGATCGGCCGAGGCCTGTTGCGTCAGCCATTTTCCGGTTCACGAGATGTTCCACCCCGAACGGAACTGGAATGTTGGGGGTGTTTGTGCCAAAAAGAGTGTGTAATAAACGATAATCTTTCGCCTGGACAGAGCATACCATAATTTCTTACTCCACGCTCCCAGACACTCCCAGACGGTGCCTGTGCTGGGAGTTTCGCGTGTTTATAGAGTGACGATGGAATGTAAAATACTTCTGGGGCGGTAAAGCGAGGACAAGCAATATCGCCGCAATGTGTTTGCAAAACTGCTGGAATGGCGAACGAAACAGAATGAAAGGGAAGAGCAAAGTTTTGGTATGCGGAAACTGATTTCGAAATATTTATGCCCAGACGGTTTTCAGCAATAAATTGTACACGCGGGCTCCACGATTTTCGGTGTTTCGCTTCGTGCCCACGCCGAAAGCGAGCATTTGTCGATTTTATGTCCCTATCCCGGGCACATTTTACCACCTCCGGCAAACCCACACTCGTGCAGTTTGTGTTTCAATTTGTTACCATTTTGTTTCCCCACCGGCTGTTTTTTTCGTTTAACCGAAAGATTGGCGGGTGGCTTATGGTGGCAAATAAATGGTTGGTCTTGGGTGAGGTTCGGTTTTCAAATTTTAGTTTAATCTAACCAACCATACTTATTACGCGTTTCGTGTGATTTCGTTATGACGATATGACCGTGCCGTCCCGTTAAAAGGCTTAGGTGAAGGAACGCGGAAAGGTAAACTTTTCCAAAGTGCTGCCATATTTTGAGGTTTCTTTTTTTTTCATTAATGAAAATTGGCATACACCAAAATGCCAAACGATCTCGTGTGTTCTGCCCCAAAAGTGAGCTGCAGCAAGCACACGGGCTTACGGAATTGGGTCAATAGCGAATTCGCACAAATGAGAATATATTGATCTGGGGCAACAATAAAAGGTTATTTATTGGTAGTGATCTCACCCTTCTTTGCCGCGCGCCGGTCGTTCGTGCACTCGAAATCGTTCCAATTTCACTCCGGGTTGCGGGCGTGCTAGTACCACGAAGCTCGTGGAAGGATGTGCTTATGGTTTCCTGCTCCGGTCCGCCACCCGTCCATCATTGGACGCGTTCCGAGCAGAAACTGGCAGCCGAGTCACTGGAAACTGGTACGGCTTTGATAAACCATTTACGGTTCGCGCAAAGGATTCGTTCGCCTGGATAGAATTCGCACTGAGGGGTGCTGGAAAGGTAGATCATGTGAGCGGGAACCGGCATCCATTCTCCGTACTCCGTTGATTTGGGTGTATGATGTATGACTTTCGGTAATAGATGAATGGAGGGGTTTTTTATTCAAGAAAAAACTCACCAAAAAAAATTGATATCGACATCGAGCCATAAGTGTAACGAGGTGTTCATAATCTCGCTGCCAAATTGTCTGAAAAATTGAGTGTATCGGCCGCGGGCGCGTTACTCTCTTTATCGCGTACCATCGCCTGCGTGTGCACATTTTATCTAGCGTATGAATTATGGACGGGTAGAATAAACTTTCGGAAATAACGTTTCGGTTTTGTGATCTTTTTGTGAGCGCCTGAATCCACTGCTCCATAATTCTCTGTCAAATGCAGTTGGAACCCGGTGCAGATTGCGGACTGTTTGCCTTGGAACCGAGCGGAAATTACTGTACGTTACTAGCCCCGCCGCAGAAGTATGATTTAGAGGGATAACGAAAAACGGGCAAGAGGGAATTTATGTGCAATAGGAATATCGTGCGCGAGTTTACAAAAATGTTGCTTAAGGCAATGAATTTATGCGCTATTTAAAAAAACTTTGATATACATCTCAATTCTTTATTAAAAAGTGCGCGAGTTTAAAATACACAACATTGTTTGATTTCCTTTTCTTTAGTATGTTGGCAAACGCATTCGTAAAATTGTTCGTAAAATGTTCAAAATCAATTTCATAATGTTGATCATCAAGTTTATATTATAATTTATAATTATATATCAAATACACTTGTTTGATGTAAAAGTATTATCGTCACAATATACAAAAGCTACATGCCGTTTTAAAATAGGTTAAAAGAAAATGGGAAAATAAAGCTAAATTGTTTGTCAAACGTTAAAAAACTTTCTCTCATATTAAAAACTTGATTAAAAACTTCCAGAAATGTAGCTTCTCATTTTCGTACTTTGCACTGAATTTGCAAATATTCATGAAGGTATGCACAATTATATTTTATTCGATTGAAAAAGCTTAGAAACTGCTCTGGCATAACTAACAAGTAATCTGCGGCATCTAGCTGCTATCAATTCCAACTAAAACATGCCAATAACTTTTTGATTTCGTTAAATAACCGTCGGATAAATAAATAACTATTTGCTAAAAATAAAACCCCTTCAGCAAATCGTGATCCATGAATGGTCAATTTGGAATGCATAGCAGGTTTGAAATACCTAGCAAAAAAAAAAAAGATAGAAATAAAATCTAAGCGAAGAAATTTAATCACAAAGTTTTTGCACGCCCTCTAACCTGGATGACCAAACGGTTCATCATACCACAAACCAGGGTAGGTAGAAAAACTGAATATTAACGAGCAATAAACCAATTTCTGACACCAAACATCATTCATCAAATCCAGCATGAGCACACCACGGTGGGGTGCGACAGAAAAAAAGAAAGAAACGAAGCACACCGGCCACTTCAGAGGTATGTTATGGTATGTTTTGCTGCCAGTTTTCCACGATCCATTCCATTCGTTGCAAGCGTACATTGTAGGAACGATGGAGTGAAAAACTCCGTTGGACAGGTGTGATATTTGTCATCGGGTTTAAATCAATTTATTATTTAGCCCGTGCACAAACTGACGCCACTGTGCTGAGTCGTTGGCGCGGAACGGTCTGCACTTGAACGGCCTATACATCGGCGCGGTCACCGCGGTCGTGATACCGTTGCCAGTTGGGGATTTCGGTAGACACAGACACAGCCACTGTGTCAAACGATACCTACTCGGATCAGCAAAATAAGCTTAGCGAAGGTAACTAACGTCATGCCGGTATCAGCGTCAGTCGGGATTGCTTCCACTTTCGTGCAACAGCGGAACGGGTGAGATAGGGGCATAACGGAAGGAAGATTGTACAGAATTTAACATTTAACACTACGCCCCGATCGTCCAAACCGTTGTCGTCCTCGAAGGAACGTGAACATAGTTCATCATTTTGCACTTCCCCCTGGCATGACATTCTCGGCAAAAGCCAAGACCCGGCATAAAACGACCTTCGCGTCAGGCTCGGCTTTCAGGACGGCCTCCGGGAAAGGAGATTAGAAATTCAAACGCAAGTTAGCTCTCGTGCTTGGAAGATCTCGCACTCGCACAACCGCTGTCACGGCGTTGAGAGGCGATGGTGCAATGATGTTGTCTTGGCAGCGCCGTCCGGGCATGGGAAAGTATTTGATAAGAAGATATATGGTTTCTTCGGACCGGTTGAAGCGTCCCAGGAGCATCAACCCGATACCGGATGTTCGGCAGGGAAGGTATCCGTCATTTCGTGCGGGTGTGAGCTGCGGCATGTTCGTCACCGGGTTCAGCACCATCATAATCATCAGTCAGGGTTTCGCTTCTCGCGCCGGTCCCCAAGCCCGTAAATGACGTCAAAAGCAGGAATGAAATGGAAACTCATTCCAACACGGCATGAAAGATGTTTGGAGCCTTCGGGCCAGCCTTCAACGCACCGAGCGGATGAAGTAAATTTCCTTTCCTTTAATTAATCTTTTATCTAAATTTATTCATCAACATGTACGGTATGGCCGCGGATGATTTGAGTGAACGTGGCCTCGTACGTTTTATTGTAGCGTTGTGAAATAGGGAAGGAATAGCAGGCCATATCTTCTCACTACCGGTACACGTACATTAGGAGAACACATTTACACAGACAATCGCGTGCAGCTCGTTTCGCGTTTTGCTGTCAAGTTTGGCGGCTCGTTCGGTAAACGCAATAATGTCACCGGGAACCATCTTCCTCATCGAGGGAGCTTTAAGATGGTAGATAAGTGTCGTTAAGTGAATGGATGGTAGCGCAAAGGAAGCCACGCACTGGTCGCCCACTCCCGTTGGTTGGTGAATTAGAGGAACAAGAAGGAGAAGGATGATGATGTTGATGATGATATGCAAACCGAATGGATGAGGTTGGACTGAAATCCGATCACTCAGCGTGCCGCGATTTGAGTGGAACGAGTAAAAGCGTTTTGCAATGAGCGTTCTGTTGGGAAAACGTTGGAAATAAATTGATTGTTGTCTTTAATGTTGTTGGTGCGATTAAAGTCGAATGAGGTGCTTTATGTGGCTGACACGCAGCTTAACGCGCACGTGCAAGGTATTTTGTTTTGATACATTCATCGTACCGAATCATTCGCACATAAAAGAGAGTTTGGACCAATTGGATGAATTGTAAGAAATGTTTTTGCACTCATATACAATGCAGTGAACATATTTTTATAAATATTAATGAGTACAGCTTATGTGTACAATGAATGTGTTATAATAAGTACGTTTTTCATGTATGAAATAGTAATATGTTATTAAGTTGAATATTGTGTGTGGCATAATTAAAAGGATGTTTGCCATAACTTTTAAAATAAACTTTTCAAATTTACTGTGTTGATTTTGCAACACTGAATTGTTATCGATCTTTAGTCCATTTGCAATTCATCAAACATTACAACCAAATCTTTTGTAACATTGTTCAACAAAGAATAACGTATTTTAACTACAACAAGATCCAAAGGGCTTAGAGATATAAAAAACACAAATACATACAAAAAAAAAAAAATGAAAATCTGGATTTGTGACAAATACATACCACTATATCTGACCTGTGCAGATTATCTGTCCTGTGCCAAGGATCATGATGTTAGATACCGTTCACCTCGAAGATTACTGGATGAAATGTTCGACCAGGATCGGCACACAATAAGCTGACTGTAGATGCTTACGACTGCTTGCGGCTTGGGAAAAGCTATCCCCGTCTATTATGCCGCTTGCCTCAGATTAATTCCGAAAGTCGTTTGCGAGAAAATGTCTTCCGAAAGGTTGAGTGACATTTAGTACTTTACCCGTAGGCCCCGAAAGCCAAGTCACGAGGTGGTTCTGAGCAAACCGAGGGTCTCAAACACTTTGTTCGTTCAATGCTTTCTGCTGCTCTACAAACTACACGGAAGTTTTGTGTCTTGGGCGCTCGTTTCAGACGATAGTTGCATATTTTGCAACCACTACCGATACACAAATCATACCGATCATTCTGGTCGCACGTTATGCCTCTCTCGGGGAAAGTGGTTAACAATTGAGAAAAGTGGCAGTTGGCGGAAAACTTGCCTTGCTATTGGGAAAAACTTTGGCTATGACTTTAAACTCCAGCACGGAGGAAAAAGCCTTTTTGTTTTTGTTAGAGAAACAATCCTTTAACCCAGCGTACGAAGCGCAAAGATTCGTCTTTTCTTTCATCGTTTGGCTGCAGCTTCATCTTTATCATGCTTAGATGTTCGAAGATCAAATGTGGTGCTTTTATTCGGTGCGAAACAGAACCTATTCATGAAACCATGGAAATTGGAAACATCTTCAACATAGGTCAAAACGCCACAAAAATATGAATTACTAGGTGAAACACTGCTTGAAGATGACAGGGTGGTTTGAATTGCCGGAAAATTAATGAGAAAAAAAGTTATTTTTCATGGAAACTAGTACCAACGATACACGCTGGAAGAGATAGTCAACAATAGAGCAGTGTGTAAATACGGTCTTAGACTTTTGTAAATGTTACTATTGAGAGTTCAATTTGATTAAAAATAAAAATGGAAAATGAGAAAATGTTTCAACAAGAACATTTACTTTGTTGTCTATTTTTTTTTAAATTAAGATACGATTTTTCGAAGTTAAAATTTGGCATGGAATCTGAAATTTGGTTTAAAACCTGTGGTTAAACATATGTGCAGAAATATAATTAAAACCCGACACATGATACATTGAACAAACACTTCTTTAAGCATAATTATGTATTCCATGTTGAGCCTCTATTAAACATTTTTATTTTAATTTTAAATTATTGTCACTTGTTTTCTCCTCTTTCTCTTCAGGATTTTTTGGTTTTAAATTTGTATTTATAATCAAAATTGGAATTTTTCCATAAATCATGATGCATTTTTGCATGGAAAAGCGATAAATAATAGTTGACGCACGATGCAAAGCTGCATTTTGGAATCAAGGACCCAGTGTCAATGTCCTTTTGCGTATGTTGAACCTATCAAAAAGACACCGCGCACGGCAAGGGCGTTGCGACTTCTAAGCGATGACTCTAAAAAAATGAAATATTTCAGCAATTCATAAATTATGCAACACGATGTAGGTTACGAAAATGGTTGCCATATCTCATCCATCGCATGCGGCAGAGCGTAGCTAAAAAGCACTCACCATCACACCAGCTGCTCTGTACAGTACTTCCAATAACACGAATCCTACGCGAAAAGTTGTAAGAAAAGCAAAACCATCACGATACGACGTTGTATACGGTACGATCGATATCTTTCTTTCTTTGGGTGTCGCCGGCCGGATTGAACACAAACACACATTCACTTTGCGATTGATTATACCTTCTGTAGGAATATTTGGCACGACATGAAACTGCTTCTGACAGATGAGCTGGCTTTCGGGGCATGTTTGTGTCAGTCGAAATTTGGGTAAGTGCAACTCATGACGACGCAACAGCCAACCAAAAAAAAAAAAACACATGTTACAAACACACACACAGAGTACAGAAAAATAGCTATGGTAGAAGCGTCGGTGGTTAAAACGACGGTGGTTATACCAACCGTGTACGATCAGGTCATGACAGGCCGCTTCGGTGACTGTATCGAACTCATAATTGATCAACGATGGAGACGGATGGTTGTTTACGAATGCGATTATTTTGACATACCACCGTTTTGTGAGCCGATTGAGCGATAAAACCGCGCTCAGGCTGCGGGGTGGTTGATGAATTATGTTATTTTATTCGTTTGTGCACTCACGATTCACAGGTAGGTGAAACCCGTTGCCAACAACGCAAGATGGAAGAGGGAAAGGTCCACACAGGCAAGATGATTTGATTATGGTTCCGTCTCGTGATATTTACACCGTATGATGTAGGGTGACCGCGCACTGTTGAATGATTTATAGTGTGCTGAAAGTATGAACATTCTTTCAATTGTTTGCATCATTATCAATAATTCATAGAGCGATGTGAGCAGGAGATAAATGGAGCAAAATTAATACATTCAGGCAAACCGTTTCAATCAAATCGTGCTACACGTTTATTTGTTCATTGTGGATGATAATATGATAATATTCTATCTTTTTCATCGAAAGTTCTGTTTCAAGGTTATCAATTTAAACGTAAACTAGATTCATGTGGCAGTCTTGTTGATTTAATCATTTTTGTTAATATATTTTTATGTGTTCTATATTTTTATCTGTTCATTTCATCTGTATAAAATGACAAACCAAATAAAAATCTGTACAACAACAATCTATAACTGAATTTCACATTAACTAAAATATATTTGAAGATACACTTCTACATACATATAATACATACACAAACAATATCGTGTCGTTTTAAAACCGTCTGTTATGTATCTGTACAATCTGTGACCTAAAAACTGTGGGCCTAAAAACTAGTTCTTAACTAGAATCAACGCAGCATTTTCTAACAATTTTTAAACATTTTTGCGTTTCAGTTTTGCAAACAACACTGGTTGTTTTTAACTCATTTTTAAAAATGTTAAAATGCATACATTGTTTTAAAAATGATCATTTAAAACAGAAACACAAAAACTAATTTTATTTTAATGTTCTACTTGTTATTCTTGTGGCGTGATGTAGAATGAAAATAATAGTACTAAAACATAAACAACATGGCAATCGATTTTCATCAAAATAAATGTTTAGTTTTTCAACCAAATGGGGTAGCTCTACTTTTGTAGATTCCGTTTGAATTAAAGATTTTACAGACAGAACATCGCAAAAGTTTTAAGAACGCTCATATGCAGATTTAACTTGACGATATGGTGGTATGCTAAAAACTATAATAACGATTCGAGCGGAGCGATTTGCAAAACCAACTGCTTTATTTTACGTCCTGATGTCGAATGCCTCTGCCTATAACGCCTATAACGCATACTTGTATACCCGCATCTATACATATACGTATAAGCGTAACTCTATGTCACACGAAACACAAGAACCATAGCTCATTGAAGCTCATTATAACTCTTGTGTCTCGTGTGACATAGCTTGTGACTCAATTATAGCTCATTATTATTATAGCTCATTGAAGAAAATATATGGTGATATTTTTCCTGTCCGAAAAATAACCCGAAAACCTTTTAGATATCTGCAAAAACTCAACTGTTTGTATTTACCGGACAGATCAGCAGTATCAGCGGTGCCGTTAATCACATTGCGTGAAACTGGAAACCAAATTGAGCAAGCTTAAGCTAACTGACAAGCTAGCTCGGTCTCATTTCTGCCCGTGGTAATCTCCTTTCCGCCCCATACAAGGTAGATGAGGGTTCACTGATGATTCCAAGTCCAAAACCTGTTCGGGAACACCCGTGAAAGAATCTCCCAGGGAGAGGGGAACTGCTTATCGCTATCAACATCAACACCGGCGCCGATGTTTACACTGATGAAACAAGCCAAACTGGGCGATTTCTTTGAAATGGCAGTGGCACGAACGGCAACCCCAGAGAAGCAGGCGAACCGAGCGAACGAACTGCGACACGTTTTATGACACCTGGCCAAAGGAATTTGCTTTCACACATACACACACACGTGCGCGTAAAGTCTGTGAAATCGTATGTGTGCATTGGGAGGGTTTTATCCCACGGCGTTGCTTATTGAATCGGTTATGCACTATCCGTACTACAGGCTACATTTTATGTGTTTTCGTTTGTTTGATAAAAATCAACCGGTGCACGGTGCGGTCCACTAACGCTGAGGTAAACAACGAACCATAATCAACGTACAGAAGGGGGCGAGCCAATGCTACCGACACATGTGTCGTTCTTGATCTATGCAGTGTCAGAGACCCGGAAAGGAATGGTGCAGAAAAGGATTGAGAAAATGTTTTCCGAGCGCATAAGCGCATGAGATGATAAAATCGATTGCTTTCATCACCTTGCGTCCGGTGGAGCGTTTGGTTGGGTTTGGTCCCCAGACGAGAGCCTCAGAACCACGCAGGGTGAGGGGTGTGGCGGAGAAAAGAATTTTCCACTTTTCCACTCCTTTGAAATGCTTCACGGTTTTATACAAACACATCATGAATGTCAGTCACAGCGCGTTTGCCAGGCACTATGCACACGCACACAAGCGCGTGCACGAGGTCTCGCACGAACTATTTGATCGTAATGACGTCGTTGCTGGTGATGATGTATTTTGAAGCTTAGGATCGGTCTCATCTACCCACACGTATGCACACTGCTTCTTGTGGGTGCTGCTAGAAAAGGCTCTCAGGACGGACGAACGGACCCCGTATCCCATATGCAGAACATATTTCTTTTCAATAACTTAACGACTTGCCATTCCGTGAAGCGAACGATGCAGGAACATAAAGGACGGGAGGAAGCTCAGGTGCCCATGGGGAAATCGGAATGGTACGGCGCGAAGGAAGCACACAAAGAGACGTCGCGGTTTTAGTGGCCATCCTTTAATGAGAAACGAAACACTTGAGGCGATGGTGTTGGGTGCGGTCGTTTGCTCACCGGTGATTGTGATTGTGTCGCTGATAACGATCTACAACCGCACGATACGTACGGTGGTCACGACCGGGTGGCTTCTCTTCATCGCGTTGCTTTTATGCATTCTGTTTTAGCAATAAAAAAATCCACTCGTACCACGTACCTTGTGGAGAAAATTTGTGCCTGAATGGAGCATAAAAGCATGCTATGCCACCAGGTACGCGTTGCACGTTGTGTAGGGGGAAAGAAATCACTGTGAGGTCTTCCTCAAGCGCTCTACATTGTCCACATGGGTTTGGAAAGCTACAACGGAGCACCTTCGGCGCCCCAATCCAGCACCCCCGGGAAAGGGATCAAGAAATACATAAGCCTTCAAGCCGCCGCAAGGGCGAAAGAAACATAAACGTAAAGCCAAAGCACAAATAAATTATCCACACAAGATGAATACGTAATATCTTAATCTTCATCATATTATGTGTTCCGTAAGGGCTTTTCCATCAGGCGAGGAGGCTTGTTTTTTGTTCGGCCCGGCGGTGGTTGGGTATGTCGCTCCTGGAGTTCGGTCGAACGGAAGGTAAAAAGAGCGCCATTCCCCGCCCGAGTGGTGCCTCCGCGTCGTACATAAGCGGAAGGATAGTGAATGTTCCCGGTCTGCTGTGGTTTGGTGGCGGAGAAGCTTCTGTTCAAGCTTTTTTTATTAAGAGCATCAAGCCTTTTATGCGCGTGATTGTGTCATTCAGCCTGCTCCTTGTGTCGGCGAGGAAAGGAAGAAAAAAAAATGACGGGCTGTTTGGCCATCACGATACGTCAGAGAGCTTACGATGCGGTGCTGGTTGCTGGCAAATATGTGTGTATTTTAGCAGCGACGCTAAATTGGAGCACCTAAAGTGGACTATCTTGGCGTGGATAAAAATGCGAGGTGTATTTTGGTGGTTAGTGGCTGATTAGTCGGTAGAAATATTTGTTTTCTAAATTTTTCAATCATATTTCATGTGCTGTGCAGCAATGTGGAGACGAATTTGCATAGACATAATTTTAGAACAATATTTATATTTTTCTTTTTGCCTACCTGAATGTTCTAGCATATCTGGAATATGTCTAGTCTTTATAATTTTAATAAACTGTATGCCTCTCATTTTAACACACTAACAAAATAACTATTGTTGAGATTAGCCAACATCAATTTTTATTTAATTATTTTATTAGTATAAATCTCAAAATTTAAATATCGTATTAATTTTGGTTTTGAAATTAAATCCTCGAATTAAATAAATCAAAATTAAATCCTTTCATAATTGAAAACAATATCATTCATTGTCATAATCAGCATTAATTCAATAGAACCTACGTGTTCCTCAAAACGGGCTGAATAGAGAGGAAAATATTTAAAAAATAAAATATGCCAGAACATCATTTAAGCTAGATTGTAGCATTTTCCTAGTTATGACACATTTTTCCCTTATATGACTAATTGACAGACACAATGATTACTACACTAGCAACGAGCGAAGCGACGCTATGCCTAAACGATCGATAATTTCTGTATTACTATCAGATTTTCGCGCACAACGGCATGACAGGCCTTAGCCATTCACTGTGGAATGAGAAAGCGGAAGGAGTGAAGAAAAATACTTTCCCAAGCACATAAATGACACTTCTAATCACTGTTTCGATGAGACATGTAGCTCCGAAACTTTTCCCATACCGTACCGTATGAAGATCCCGCACGTGTATCCATTTTGTTCCTCGTTTTTCTTTCTCCCTATCGAACACCAGCCAAAAACTAGTGACCGGTCGAAAGTTGTCACTCTGTGATGTTGCCTTTTTTCTGATGACTTTAGTGTATGTTCAAGTTCTCTCGAACGGGGACCAATCACCAGCACTCATCGCTGTTCCCGGGGACAGTAAGGGCGAATGGAAGGAAAGGGCGCTAAAGGTCCTGGTCGCCTAACTTTCACCACTTACCAAACAACCGTTTTGCTGACGCGTTCGATAACATCTCGATGGGCGATGCGAACTCAGTGGCCTGGGCTATGCATTTACATGGTTGGATACTTCGAATTACGCATGACAGGACAGAAAATGAATACAGTGTTTTAAAGACAGCAAAAAAGAGCTGTAGTTGCGTGCCGAAGCTTGGATATTACGTGTAATAGAATCGTTTGGGCTAATATCATGTCTAGATACAAATATCTCGTCTCACAACATACTAAATGCTTTCTGGTTGTTTATTTGACATGGGTTAGTGCGCACTTGTCGTTGGTTTGCTTTAAATATGGGTATTTAGTTTCGTAACAGATATTTCCTTGGCACAAAGATTCAAATAATCAATTTTCGTCCTTTCGCTAATTACAAAAAATAATCAATAAATAATGCTAAACTTGTTCCAATTGTGCTTCAACTTGAGATAAAGTTGCTTTAAAGATGTTGTACACCTTCAAACAGGTATTTTAAGCTCCCAACTTTCAGTTCAAAGCTTCAAGAAACGCCAACATTGCGAGGGTTTCAGGTGCGTATCAGTTTTTCCCTGTCGGCTTAATGTTCAAAATGATTTAATTCCCTTTCATGTCCTGGGATGTCATACTTAAACCAATGGCTCAAGTGGCTGTTGGTGATTAGATGGAATAAACCAACATTTGACGTCACACAAATACACAATCACGGCGATGGAGAGGATTTAATTTGTTTAGATACTTTTGCTTGCCGAATCCAGGTGTTGAATTTAAGGTTGGTCATAGTGGTATTCTCTAAATTCTGAAGGAATATATAATATGGAAAGAATAGTAAAATTAAAATAAAATTACGCGTAAAATTAATGTTGGCTCTTGATTGCTTTACCATGTTGGTTGTACCAAAGTTGTACCAATATACTTTACATATTTATGTTGCGTTCAGTAAACGTGATGTAAATATTATTTGTAGATTTATGTTCCCATTTTAGAATGCCGTTGGTTTTGGTTGTATATGAAGTAAAAATGTAAACAAAATATGACCGTTTGGGAAGTAAATGCGCATCGTGCGTATGTATAAATACACTGTACTGTATATATAATCTCAAAAACATTATTTCTATATTGAATTATATTCTTCGCATCTTTGTTTTGGATTCTCCATGTACAATACCTTTTGAACTCCCTGTTCCGATGTATATTGATTTAATATGTGTTCAACAATACTTTATAGCGACTATAATCCCACAATTGATACGAACATCAACAAGAAAAACCAATTAATGGAACAACAAACAGTAACGAAAAGATTTAAAACAAAAGATTTATAATCAGACAATTACTCTATCAACCCACCTCCACGGACGTGCTGAAAGCTATTATACAGAAGCCATCGAAGGATTTCTTATCTCAGTCGTCACAAATCTGCAGACATTCGTGTTATTTGCAGATCGCATTATTTTCATCTCGTACATAAACAGAGTCCTTCAAAATAAATCTTATTTTAACGAGCAGCTATCATGGCTGCATTCGAGACAATGCTGTGTAACTGAAACCTGTACACCGTACCACATGCTTTGGGCTAGCGTGTGTCAGGAAATTCAATACGAATCAACTCCTTGACAGCAAAACTAAACAAAATCGGTAGCGCTGATGCTGTTCTGGGCCCGGTGTGGAGCCAAGTCGACAAGAAACATTACGCTGAACTCTTCGAAAAATGTATTATTTGTGTTTGTTCAAGGAAAGTAAACCCAAACGAACAGCTATCAATGCGTGCGAGTCATATGTGCACATATGTCCATATTATATGACGAATATGTTTTACTTTTTCTTCGACATCATTTTCAAAGAATCTTACATTCTATCATCTTTGCTATCTAGACTACCTCTGGTTGTATTCCTGCATATGGATTTTTATTTGAAAATATCATTCTTTGCTTATGAATTTCAACGCATAACTTTCCACAACAATCAATCAAAACACCCAAGGTGGCTTTGACTGAAATATGCAAATAAAGAAAATTGATTTCGGAATCTGTCAAGATTCCCGGTGATCGATACTCAATACAATCGATGTAGCGTTCCGTGAACAACTGCTATCATTCTCCGAATTGATGTTATTTTACAGGGTTTATTTGGATTGATTTTGATCTCTAGTTATGATGTACAAACCAGACCAAATTTTTTCGCCAACTAAAAAATATTCATGCCCGGTGACAGAAATTTTCTGCTGAATATATTCTCTTCGTTTTATCATTAGTTATTTTTTTCAAACTTTAGAGTAAAGCCCCGCAATCGTAAGTTTTATTATTTTAAGGGTTTGCAACGTCCAACAAGGCTTAACGTGTTCTACCATCGATATATGGTATGCTTCGTTAAATAACTGCGTTAGTATGCTTCGTTGTTCCATGAACGTTCATGGGAAGGTGGTTAAGCTGTTTTTGTTGACCAGCTATCTATCAGCTCCTCAGGGGACTGATTTGCTACCGTTTTTGCTTCCCAGCCATCTCGAGGGATCCATTTAAAATTGGCCTAATTATATTTTAATTGGATCGTATTATTTGTTGGCTCAAAGTTTCCCGGACACGGTCTTCAGTTTTTGGTTTTGATTCCAGTTGAAAAGTTTCATCGATACGGTGTAAAAAGCAATGACAGCCTTTACGAATCGTTGATTATGGGTGAGGCATAAAATTAAGCATAAAAAGTGTCACACTGACCACCAGAGCACCGGCGAGCAAAACACACGGCTGTGAATATAATGACTTGTAAGGCATCTGTCCAAATTAACCAAGGAAGGAATGAAAAACGTGTCTTGTTGGTGTTTGTTTGTACGTCAACTGGACGGACGATACTAGCAGCACCTAAAATACAAGCAAAAACTTCGCATAAAAGGAAAAGGAACGAAATCAAAGAACCAATCAAATGGAGAAATACAAGTTTAATTGACCTTACCAGTGGGAAAAAGCAGCAGCAGCAGCAAAGAATCCCAACCGGGTGCGGCGGTTCGCTTCAAACGATTTGTGTCCTCAATTTCACAGCTTCTTAGCAAAGTCGTTGCCTTCCGTAGCTTTCCACCACAACTCAATCACCAGAACGGAAATCGATTGAAATATTACCGCAACCGTATAACAGCGGACGGCACAGGAAAACGGTACGGATGACGGCCATTACAACCCCTTGCCGGGTGGATAATTCCCAACAATCGGTCGGTTCTCGGTTTTGGATGCGGGGCGAAATGAAGCAATGCGGTGCGGGTGGCATGTGGAAGATGGACTTCAAACGAAAATCGAAAAAACGGTCACTTAAGCTTCGGTCAGTTTTATCTCAACCATTTGATGAGCTAGCTGAGCAGTCGGTAGGTGTTGGAAATGTTTTGATTGAGGTCAATCGGTTGATGTACTATGTTTTTCCCTGCTGGTAGGACCAGAACCCATGGGAAGCTTTCCTAGAAGTGAAAGGATTTTGCTGACTTAAATTTTGTGTCATATCGTTTTGTTCATAAATATTCAATACCATTTATTCAGTTATCCAATTAAACCTTTGCTGTTTTGTTTACTTTTATTATGTTTTCCGCAGGAGTGTAAGGAAAATATTAAAAATAAATTAGTGGAAAGTAATGTTCGTTCATTTTTTTTGTAATTGAAACGCTCTCTCTCTCTCTCTCTCTCTCTCTGGCTTTTTTATTTTTTCCCCTTTCTCTCTCTCTTTTTCTCTTTCTCTGTCTCTCTATTGCTTGGCGTCATGCCTGTCGTATTAGCGACTTACTAACAAATTTAACCACCAAAACTGGTTAGTGTCTCCTCGTTGGTGAATGTCGGACCAAAATAATATTTTAACAGATTCAGCTGCTGCACCTCAATGATAAGAATATTGTTACACTTTTCTTCAGTTTTGATAAGGCTACAGTAGAAACTCAAAATTTAATCCGAAAAAATATTCATTTATATGGTTGGATCTTCCGAACAGCACCCGAACGCACATTTCATTATAAAACTCGTTCATTTTTTTAAATACAGTCTCGGCCACGTTCCACAGTTTCTCTTTTTCTTATGAAAATTTGATCGATAAAACAACGATAGTTTTCATTTACGTACTACAGACATTCGCTTGTACTTATCTTCATTATGCTTCACAGCACAAAAAGCATTCAGTCCAGTGAATCGATAAAGCTACTCGATTGAAGTAATGGAATTGGTCTCAAAGCGCGTGCTAAGGTTAAATATAAACCGCAAACAAAAAAAAAACACTTTCCAAATCACTGCACTACAAGATAAGTTATCGTTGGTATGAACAGAAGCCCACATGCGCTCAATATGACAACTGGACTGTGGAAGCTTCAGATTTTGTATGAAGAACGAGCAAGGAAAAGGCAAGAAACAAAAACATCTCAAAACCTTTGAAACGTAATCCTGTGGCTGTGTACGACCGTCTTGGAAACGTGGAAAAAGATTATCATTTTGTTCCATTAGATTTGCGCGTAACGATCATCGACTGGGTCGTCGCGAGGAAAACGCACTCATTCGCGTAAGGTCGGTCTCTATCGTTCACGATTAACGAGCGTGCTCAATTGTCTTTCAATGGTTGTTGATTTTTCATCCGTTTCTTGGCTCTTACTACATTGATTGCTACCATGTGGTTTGTTGCCTCACCTGCGCCTTCGTCGCGGTGCGAAATTGTTTTCTAAATCAATAACATTTTTCTCTATTTTCCAGGAGTTTTAACAGCCTTTGAAGCTGCAATGCTTTGTCTCTATCTGTAAAGGTGAATGGTAAAGAAGAAAGCGCTGCAGTGTCTTTCTCTTCCCGGACCATTAACATTCCCAGTTGATAAAAAAATACATCCAGCTTGTTTTGCAGGCAAGCTTCGACCGGAATCGACGTTCGGGAAATAATAATCGTAATCTTATTTGTAATTTGTCTACCGTCTCGAGTCGCGGCCGTGAACATCTGAATGGAACATAGAAACAAAATGAAGCAAAACACAATAAACGACTCAAGTCTGGGAACGGTTCTGCTTCACCAGGCATGAGTGCGCGAGATGCCGGAAAGCATGCTTCGCACATTTTCCCTCGCGGATGCTTTCTTTTCGCTATCGAAGGCAGTCGTTGCAGCTTGTTGAGGGGGTGAAAGTACCGATGAAGAGATAAGCGTTCTATAGAAAATGTAAGGCGCGCTCGCTACAATCATTGGGGAACATATTTTCGTTCATTACCATTTTGGGATGATTTTTGTGACTTAGCAACGTTGTCATGCTCTTTAAAATTTGTTGAATGATTTTTCTCTGAAACAAATGTCTACACAATTTCGTTTCTTCCTCGAGTGTCTAAAAAGGAGGATTATTAAGGTATCCGAAAAAACGACACCAGAGAATAGATCGAATTGTCTGTCGCATGTTTATATATAAAATTTATCTAAAAACTCTAAGTATTTCGAACAGTGAGAGTGAACGAGGAGAAGGAAATCAAACACAGATCACTTAATAGTCGAATAAAAATTGATTGTTCCGAAAAATCTAAACTTAATGCAAGGAATCGAGTAAACGTTCAACCAACTTACTTAGCCACTTCATCCTGGTTTAATTTTGGGGTTTATGTGGTATTGTGACAATTTCGATTAGTCCAATCATAACAACAAATCAATCATCGCGTGTTAAGTACAGTTCTAAACGGTTAACTTAGCGGATTTTTGTGAAATTCAAGTGACTGTACGGCGTAAAATATGCCATTCGCATAACATGAATTATATTTTCAAACGTTTTTCTTTTGTAAATACGTTTCGTTACAAAATGATTTAAAATTTATAGAAATAATAGTTTTTAAGCAAATATGGCTATCAATATTTTAGCAAAAAAAAAAAATTAAAGTGTCATAAAATATATGACAATACTTTTGCATCGATTTTAAAGCAAGTATTTAAAAACC
The DNA here is from genome assembly GCA_000473445.2 of Anopheles farauti. Lineage (NCBI taxonomy): Eukaryota > Metazoa > Arthropoda > Insecta > Diptera > Culicidae > Anopheles > Anopheles farauti. The sequence continues at coordinate 1,986,168 of KI915049.1, forward strand.
AAATAAGTCAGAAAACTAATCGTTGGAGATTTTTAATTGGCGGCTAGAAGCCGTCTGAACTTATTTGGTTTTGGCACTTTTGCAGTTTTGATTAATAGGAATTACTCAAGCAGTCATGAAAAGCAGTTACAAATGAAGATAAAATCAAATGTTTAAATATATTTTCATTGCTTTGACTATGTAACATATTTTTCATACTTTGTAGTCATTTTTTATCATTCAAATCTCAATAACAAACACATTGCATACTCTAAATAAGTTTATCTTTTGCCTGCGCGAGGATTACTAACATACAATAAAGTGGGAAACCTAACTTCATCGAAATCTTTACAAATATATTCCTACCCGTACCTTTCATCCTAATACGAAAGAAGAGCCTCAATTGCAGTGTAAGGCAATTCAAAAGCACTCCCTCCGTTTAGTGCAAGCTCATTGAATCTCGTTATAATCCCGGGCAATAAATAAACCACACATCAGCATGTCAATCTGTTTGATATTTATGCTGGCTTTATAGTGGGGTTAGCTATAGGAGCAAGCAAATTGGTTTATACCGGCACCCAGAAGCAGCACGATACGTGTGCATACGGTAGCACTGTACTGTGCAGACATGGTGCTCCGGAAATGGACTAAATTGTATGCTTTTCGTTGGTGTTGCCCACCGTGCGGCGTAGAATTCGCTCCGTCATCCGGTTGTGGGTTGGCAGGCATCGTAAAAATCACTGTAATTTGTGTAATATCCTTTGATTGTGCAGCGGCAGAATTTTTCCCATCGTAAACCATCAACTTAGCCGCACCAGATGGATAGCCGAAAGCAGGGTCCAAAAGTTGTCCCTTTGATTTTGGGGCCAGGGGTGTGTGAGTTTTGGGTAATGCATGGGTAGAAATAAAAAATGCGTCCGTGCGAAAAGTTGACCATGCATGTGAACGGAACGCCTTGAAGTCGGGATTTTTTTTTATTGTACCGATGACGTCAGCATAACTAAACGTATGATTCAACAAAACAATCCGTCCATCCGTTTATGCATTCATCCATCTAAATGTCCGTTTGCTCGACCTGGTCACTTTTTTCCACCATACCGTCCTGGTTTGCCATAAAATGGGAAAGGCTTACCCTCTACCCTGAAACTCAATCGAGCATATAGGTCAGAGAGAAGCATGAGATTGGATAATACAAACACGCTCGCTGCTTTCCCGATGGATTGGCATCGGTAGGGTGAATTTGTTATTCTCCGTGTTCCGTACATACGCACTCATATTTTTTATTTTATCACCGCTTAGTTTCGCATCTCCATTTCGGGTACCAGGCAATGAGCTTATCTCCTTTGTGTCCAAACGTGCAATTGTTCCCTGTTTGTCCTGCTCATTGCTCTTTTCTTTTTTTCCTAGCTTCCGCGATGAAATAGATAGGATTCAATCATTCATGAAAAACGATCAAGCTTTCACACCGTGCGGCATAAGAGAAGCCGCACTTCATTCGCAGAATTGTGCGCAATTTATGAAGCCACAAAGGCGGAATGAAGATGCCGGAAATTGTGACCGGTTTGTATGACCATACTGGAAATGGTTTCATGTCGATAGTCACATCGCTAGTCGCTTGGGATCGATGTGACGAAAATCTGACGCCAGTCTCTGGGGAAGGTAAGCATTTTTAAAATGAAAAACAATGCAATCGTTGTGATAGATTGCATTGGTTTCACAGGAAAATTGGTATGGTATGTTATGGAATCAATAGCACACGATAAATTCTATACAACCGCTGTACATTGTTGATTGTTTCGTGATAAGTTTACGCTTTGTGTTAACTTTGCTTCGTCGAATTTCATAAAAACAAGCTCTTCAATCTATTTGTCGCTTTCGAGGGACTTTATCAAACGCTCATTAATGATTTGCAATAAATGGACGAAACATTTCGCTACCAGCATAATCTAGCATGAAAAAAATGATTACCTTTTCAAGCGGAACAGATCGATGCCTTCCATGGCAGTGTATCGTCAACAGGCCAATCCATTCTTAATACGGTTATTAGACGATGGAAAATACTGTCAGATGGTTTTGGATATATTCTGCCAAATCACGCATTATTACACAAAGTAACCGCTGCACCAAATTTTCGTTACTACACTAGCGAGTGAATTTTTTATGCCAAACGCTGCGCCAGAGTACACTTTGACAGAAAATATCAAATAGTATTTTCCATCGTCTAATAACCGCATCAACGGGAGATGAGAAGTATGCGAAAACCAGCTAGCCAAAACAGTTTACCAAGTGCTTGTAAACACAATAATGAACAGATCTTATTCAAAAGAGGTTAAATTACAGACCATTAAATACAGTGTCTTTCGAAGCGATTTTCCATCGATGCGAGAATTTTCATTGGGTCTATATTTTTATAATGTCATCAAAATAATTTATTTGAAACTTTCTTAATATTTGTATTATGTTACATTGACTATGGTTTTCAGTCATACGGTTAATATAATAAATTTTTTGACCTGCATTATTTTTAAAATTAGATTCCCATAAGCACAAACTTTGAGTCACTAAGAAATATCTTTATTTAAAACGCCTATTGAAAGCCGTTAAAATTTACAAGCATTAGAAATTTTCCGGTATCATTGAATTTTATTTTACTTTTATTAGCTTTTTATAATGATTTTATAAGTGGACAAAAATGATACATGATATACATTTTGACCGACAAAAACAAATAGATTAAAAAATTTTATACTGTTTCATTTACTTTGCGACCTGTAAAAAGAGAGATTTAAGTTGTCAGATTATGTATTATCTCTGAGTTTCTTCTTAGCATCTGGTCAAACATTTCGTTTTCTATGCTTCCCTGAACAAGAAACGATAGCTTTCTACATAATTTTTAAAGCAACCAATTCTTCTAGGGATGGCGATGTAAAATACACAAGCCGGAAAAAACCCCAAACCATCACCAACCGTGCGTCCATCCGAAGAATCGTTAAGCGCTCATCGCACCGTAAACGTGCCGGGCAAGGAACCACAAAATTAGCCCCCATTTAATCTCAAATAGGTCTACGGTATGCTTCTCTCGGCCCCTGCTACGGCAAACAATGATACCGCTCGTCGGGCAGACCGTCGGTTGCCAGGGCTCAAGCAGCAAAAGGGTGAAATTCAGTCATTTTCTCCGTCGCAACACAGCCAGATAAAAATCCACAAAACAAAAAATTACCCACCACTCGCCCACGAGATCCGTGCACGTTGTGTGAACGGGCGATGTGCGGGATGGGGCTCGTGGTGGCAGGGAGCATAAACGAAGCTAACGCGCTCGAAATTCGAAATTCGGCCACGCGGCTTCCACCAGCACGGTGTGGCCGTACGATGTTAACGGGGTTTCAGCGCGATGTTATCCCCGCTACACGGGGGTTTCAACGTGACGGAGCTAGATCACCGTTACAAACACGGGTTCCCTTTTTTATCCGCAAACCCCGGCTGGATGAAGCCCCGACGTGGTTCTGCTTTGCAAGCAGGATAAGCCGAGTTACAAGGATCACGTTCGGGTCCGAGCTTGGGATGGAGCTTTTTTTTGTTTTTGTTGGGTTCAATGCTACCGATGGTATGTGTGTGCCTTCGCTTCATCACGGAATCCTTGTATCTTCATTCGGCACCCAATGAACCTTTGGCTGCGTTCTCATTGATAGCCCGTGATGCTACGGACGGGTCCATTTTCATGATTTCAAACACACTGCGACGTGGATTCGAGAGCGAGGTAGTCAGGCTACCGGAAACCGATCCCGGCCACGCAGCACCAGAACGTCCGGGGACGATTTGTGGCAGTAAACGATGACCGGGACTAACAGTGAGGCGAACTTCATCAGCATGTGCTGGGGAGACACCGTTGGGGCGTTGGGGCTGTCTTTTGCCTTTAGTTTTATTTTTCATACTGTTGCAATTTTTCCCCAACCCATTGCAGCTGTACGAGCTCTCTTTTGGAATTTGCTCGATGCTGAATATTCATTTGAGTTTTGTTGTATGAATCTTTTATCTTCACCACCATAACTTCCTCTGCCGATGACCCGCACCGAAATGATTGGGCTTCCAATCGTCGATATCGGTGGCACACGACACGCACACATTCCACTAGCAGTGTGAGGCGAGCAACCAAAATATATACAAAAAACTTCCGAAAGCTTCGCCGGAAAAATAGCAGCAACTTCGCAGTGGAACAACAATCGAATGTAATATGCATAAAGCACGCCCACGTTTCGGAACGTCGAACGCACTGAAGCGTCGTGCTTCGGGGACGCGAACAGGAAAATGCAGAGAACAAACATACACATACACCAGAACGGAATAAAAAAACGTGAATTTCATGCTCGTCGCCGTTGGTGGTGGTGACTGTTGGCGTTCATTTCCGACAGCATCCCATGCGGATATCGGCAAACAGTTGACAAAAATATTGACATAAATCCTGGACACGATCCGCGCCGTCAGGCTCTGAAGCGAAGCGACACGAGCGTCACTCTCGCTTGCCAACGGGGATGGGCGTTATGTTACGACTGCTCTCTTCCAAACGGGGTCCGTATTCTTTTTTGACAGAAAAAAATTTCCCTCCTTTCCTTCTTCCACAGTTCCTGTCGTGACGATGGAGGCGCTGGTTGGCGAGACAATCTATCTGCCGTGCAACGTCAGCACACACGAACCGGGTGACAATGTCGTGCTGGTGCTTTGGTACCGGGAAGATAAAGGATCGCCCATATACAGGTAAGCCGATTACGTACATCACACTTCCAAATGAAAAGCAAGGCTTCGTGCTTTTTTCCCAAAAAAAAAATTAGGAGAATTATGAAAAAAAAACGCCCCAACTAAACACAAATGAAAAATCTCGGGTTCGGGTATCGTAAGCCGTAAGCCGGTCCGTATCGTGAAATTCAGACCGTTGATTACATCCTATCAGAAGGTCGAACAATCAAAAGCAATAGTACAGTAAGTAGGAATATTGATCCGGATTCAGTACCAGCCGTTGATCAGTCGTTGATTTCAGCAGGATGCTGGGGAGTAGCTCAATATTAAGAATTTTAATTACACGACTGACTGGTTGTTTCGTTTGATGAATGATTCAACGATTTAGTGTATGGTATTCAAGATCGAGCTCAAATAGTTTAACAGGAGATATGTTTACAAAACAACATAAATGTATCAGAGCGATACTATTTGATTATCAAAGCCAATTGGAAAAAAAATGAAAGTTATTTATGAATTCCATCTCGTCATAGCTTCATAAAATTTCACAGTAAAATAAAACCAATATTTACTTAAGCTCAGAGTTAGAGTTAGTTTCTTATCATAACCAGCATTATAAAATGTACAAATGGTAAAATTACCTTAATTGCATCTTCGTTAAGATAACCTTCGTTAAAAAAATCAATCACAATCAAAGCCCTTATAAGATTATAAAATGACGCATTTTCGTTGTTCTCGGAGTGCTTCATCGCTTTTAATGAGAGAATCTTGTTTGTTTTACGTCCTTCTAAAAAAAAAGAACAATCAACCACTACAAAACGCCCGCCATCGTGAAGAGATTTCGATTGGGTAAGCGTCAAACGCCCAAATCGCACGCCGAGCGCACTCGACGATTGCGGAGATCAGCCGATCGCACAATAAGCGCAATGGAAATGACATTCCACATCATCGGCCGTGGGTGTCGAAAATGTTTCTCGCTCCACTTCAATTCCGCAACACTTCAATCAATTCTTCATCAATTATGTAGATCATGTTTCCCGGGCTTGCTCGACTCGGTTTGCTGTCCCTTCACGAGCGACCGGGCCGGGTGTTTCTCGAAGGTGTGAATAAATAATTCATTCTTCGTGTACTTTTTTACGAGACGCCATCGTCCATCGAACGCGCGGTGCTTTTACTGCGTCGCTCGAATCGGCCTCAACCAGAGGACACGCTACGCTGGTGTACGGAGCAGGTGGACACGCGAAACTCGCAAAAGGCTGAGATTGGGATTTGTACTGGAATTCAGTGGAACTGTGCGACATGAGCGGAATACAGATTTAAGACTACATTTTTACGTACAAGTGAGCAAACTTGAATTTACCAGAGCGGGCATCGATATTGGTGGTGATTGAGTTTTCGGGAAAATGGTGTACGTAGAAACAATACCGGTAAGAGCAGCCTGTGCTTCTAGGAATGATGTTTAAATAGTGGTGGATTACAATTCGGAAATGTTTTTTTGCCGCACAAAGGAAGAAATTATTTAAAGAGTCTCGTCATTTTGATCAATCATCCTTTAAAGATTCGCATTAATGCAACTTTTTTTATACCGAAATACTCACCCAACAGTGCTGACACGCGTGGACGAGAAGTCGGCTCTGCTAAACGGTGGTCCGATGAATCCATGTTCGGCGATCGGGCCTACTTTCAGTTCGAGAAGCAACCGGGAGAGCTGGCGGTGCAGAATGTCCGTGAAACCGACAGTGGCATGTACCGGTGCCGGGTGGACTTCATCGTAGCGCAAACTAGAAATAGTGTCGTAAATCTAACAATCATCGGTAAGTTGTTCATATTCTGCAAATCAAGACAGTTTTTTAATTCGATTAAATAGGCATATTAAGATTTAATTAAACAGTGTTACATTACCATAACTGGAATTACTTTTACACGTATTTCTTAAACAATCGATTATTAAGAATGGTACTCATAAAAATTGTACACTTAAGGCATCGATATACAACCGACAGGTTCGATAATATGCCATAAATTTAGTACTAGCAGTGCCAGACTCAAATTTAAAGCAATACAAAACAAACTTTATGTACAATCAGTGTGGAGCAAACAGCAAAAGGAGTCATTTACTTAGCTTTTCCCATAATTGAATTTTACGGAAAGTGAATGAGAATTAGAATAATCCGTTGGGTTTAAATGGTACTCAAAGTTGTACAGAGACTTTGGATTGCATCTTTATCAATAAACAAAATTCAAACATTACTAAACAAACTTCAAAGCATAGAATGTTTTGAAGACTCTCTATCCCTGTCCCATTTGTCTAAATTATTCGTTTATTTTCTCATCTGTAATGGTTTCAGATATGGTAAAGAGCATTGAAAAGAAGTGATTTGAAGACATTTCGCAACGTTCGTGAACTATTGTTTAAGAAAGTTCCTCAGATGAACTTGTTAAATAAGTATGGTGATGTTGAGTTGAGATGAGATGTTGAGATGAGTTCCTAAAATATGAAAGCATTTTTCATGTATTTTTCCTAATTTGAATCCTACTTTTAGCAACTTTTTAGCAACAACATCAATAACAAAAAACATAAACTGTTCACATCTTTTTGCAAAGACGGTGCATTGTTTTCATGTTGTTTCACGTTAATAATACCACTTTTGGTAATAATAATACAATAATGATTGGTTGAAGTGTTTCAGGAATTTTAACATCATCCTGAAGTATCGCTAAGAAAAAATCGGATTTGTTTTAAGGAACGCTCGTTGAGATTCTTCCAGCCCGATATGTTTCAGGAGAAACACAATCCAATGTGTTATCATCGACCACGACGATTCGCAGTTAAAGCTCGTGAGCAGTTACGCACGCACGCTTCACGTCTTCATCACGCTCGTTGTAAATCACTTGCTCGTGAAAAATATTCCCCAGACATTTCGGTTTTCTATCGTTTCACCTCACCAGCACCATTCACAGCATTCACCATCCCCCGGATTGCAGGACTGAGCTGACCTTATCGCGCAGTATTGTCGTTTGGGGAAAACACAAGCGAACGGGGTCGATCGGATTCAGTCGTTGGTTTCATCGAACGTTGTAATGATTAAATATAAATCAGAATCAATAGCTTTCCTTGTACTTCATGGCATCAAAAGCATGCCGCGCGTTACGCTTTTACATCCCACCGGGGACCAATTTGGTCTGCGCCGTTGCAAAGGCTAGCTAGTACGGGTTGGTTCCTGCTGTTTCATCATTTCGCCCGGATATTAAACATCGAAGGGCTTCAACACTTTGAACACTGCACAGTTCTCCTCGCAAGATGCGTTTCTGATCGTGAGAAATGAGCAACAAAAATTGTGTTTAAAGTACTTGACGGAGGACGTTAAAGCGCCGGGAGCGAAATCATAAAGCAGCGCGAAGTCGTTACCACCGAAGGAAGCTGGTGTGACATATCTTTATGAGCATCCTAGCGCACTTGGGACGCTCGCAGTCGTTATCGAAGCTTCGATGAGTTTCGATTGTGTCCGATTTTCCCATCCATCCCGCACTCAATTCGCCCCTCCTATGACGGCATTCCGGTAACGAATTGATAGAGCAATCATAATCGGGGGCTCGTATACATACATGACATGGCATGGCAGGTCACAAAACTTCCCAAATTGACATCTTGACGACCGAATGCCACTCGATTCGCTGCTCCAGATGGATTAGTGTCGTCAAGATGGAGCTCGTAAGCAGCAGTCCCGTGCCGAGTTACGCCAGTCCGTCAGTTTCGCACATTTCGTTCGTTTTGGACGACCTTATTTTTGGGGCCTTGTTTGAGTTGACTTGTAGCGATGAAAAAGGCCATCCAAGAGCACCGTTGGTGCGTTGGTTGGTTCCCACTGGAAGGGCGAATGTTGTTTGCCTGCGCGTGAGGGAATATTGTGGGGAAACGTATGTCGATATGACAAACATGCCAGAGCATACTGCCTGATAGATGAAGCAACAATAAAGCAACGAAAAGGACAACAAAACAGCGGCATTATGAAATTCCCATGGCACACTGAGAACAGTATCTTTTTCACTCCCTAGTGACGCATGCTTTGGCATCAAGTGGATAAAATTGCTTTCGATTCGTTATGTTCGCCACCGGTTCTAGTGGGATAATAAATTGATATTTGTGTACAAACCACGCACCTTGGCGTCGACATTTTGACACGGAACCAGATTCCATCACCGGTGAGCACAAACATTAGATTGAAACATGTTCGATCTGGCAGCTAAGCACGAGCTTAATTGCCTTACGCCATGACCTCTTGGGTGGAGGTTACAACGGAGTGCAGATGAGAGGTTCAAATAGTGTAGAGTAGGAATATTTCTATGCCAAAGGAGCAAACTTTATACAATCCGATTCAGGAATCCTTCAGCAGATGGTAGTGCCTGTATGATAAATCACCACAGCTGACCATCAAACATATCGACCATATTATAACGAATTCCCGACCCGCATCGAACACAATGCGTTATCTCCAATGACGGATGGAATGATGGTAGAACGTGGTTTCGTCCATGGTTGTACATTTTACCACACTACACGTCGGCATACACACAACAGTGGAAAATCACTGGATAGATGAAATTACATCAAAATATTATTACTGGTCCCTATTGTCGGGCGCGTATTGAGATAATAAATCATTCATAACCTAATTTATCGTTCATGGACGCGATATTGAACTTGTTTGAGTATAGTTACCCTAGAAGCGATGGGTAGATTGTTTCGTTATGGATTGTTAGTTGGACTTCCAAATCTGGTCTGGATTGAATATTGATTTTCATAAAAAAGATGCACCTGGAACTAATTGCCATGATAAAGTGTGGTAATACTTAAAATATCGAAACGCAAATCACTTACTATCGAGTTTGCTAAACTTCAAGCAAAAAGGATCGAATTTGTCCGCTCGACGTAATCCGTTGTGGGATCAATCCGTTCTTCCGTTCGGTGACGGAAGAACTTGAAAAATATATAAACAAAATTATGGCATTTCGAACCAAACTAAAATACTATACAATGCATATAAACCCTCAATCATCTTGATTGATGCATGCAGCCTAAACCAAATTCTTAATTTGAACTATGTTGCATAATTTTACGCATAACAAAAATTCCCATGTATTTTTGCTTACCTTTCTCGATACAGCGTATGATATTTTCTAAGCAAATCAATATTTTGATTACTGGTAATCAGAAACACTCACCAGAGACTCATAACTGCGAGGGACCGTTAATCGAAAGACACTGAGTAAACCCAGCGTGAGCAAGCTGTCAAGCAAATCATACATGTCTTTTGAAAAGTTAAGCGATATGAAGTCGCACATATCCCTTGTCATGTTTTGAACGGCTCAAAATCGATTCCTGAACGGTGGCACCACGGGAGCGAACATAAAACGGCATATTTATCTGGGGAAGCATTTTAGCGACTTTTGCTTACAACTCATCCTCTGCCAAAAGTACTGTTCACTGTACACTGCAGAGGCTCACCTTGTGAAAAATATAAAAAAAAAGAATTCTAAATATCAAGAAGGGAGTGTGAGAAGTTGATGGAATAAAAATAACGTAAACCGTTTGCAAACACACCCCACCGATTCAGGGCAATCTGCTGCTCCCACATCAAACCTTCTATGCTGGTGAGGTGAGGACTTGCCTTCATGTTGAGGGAGCGGGTTTTTCACTGCCTGCTACTCCGCAGCTCCAGCTAGATCTGGTAGGAGTGGCAAGCAACATAAGCGGACTCAAATCGCTGGAACGTGGGTGTTGTACAATGTAGGCGGGATGGTCGTACTTGTACCATACGAGGTGGTCTTAGATAACCTTTTAAAGTGGAAATTTATAACGTAATAATGTGAGTTTTGTTATTTTCCACTCTTCGATGTCACCGTTGGGTTGCCAAAGGATGGCGAGGTTACGCCGCACAATGGAAAGAAAAACCGTCGTTCGCAGCGAATGACTTGAGTTTGTTGTCGCCCGGTTTACTCTTCTTCGGTTGCTTGGACGGTTTTTGATTTTATTAAACGAAGCTTATTCCTTGACTCATCTTTGTCAATGCTGCCCAAGCGCAAGAAGTCATCAAGTGTCATCCGGTTCAGCGTAACGATTCTTGCCCCATAAAGAAGGTGGTTTTATTTACCCCTTTTATTATCTTTAAAAGTGAAGCTCGAGCGATTGCTTCAAGTGTTATAGTACTCACACAACGTTGGCTCAAATTTGACCGACCATTCTGTTATGGAACATCTCAATGCCAAATAGAAGCGCAACATTGTGCGTAACTTAAGCTTCCTGGTTTTCTAACGAATCTCTCTTCACATGTTTAAAGTAGAGTATTTTATCGTCTGTAACTAACCAAATTTCATTTTAAACATTTTTTCATTTGTTTTTGTTTCTTGAGATTCAATGTGTTGAGTGGAAAATTTTAATTCTGATTTAGGTAAAGTGATTTGCTAAATAAATTGGTTTTATCAGCGCTCACAACACGAATCATTATACACAAACAGTAGAGTTAAAGAGCAGTGGATCTAAGAAACAAATAAGATGACAAAATGTATCACTACTGATAGTGGTAACGATAACGAGTCAATGTTGAGACAGTTGACATAAGTTGAGAGCCTAGGTGGCCAAAATTCAATAAAGGAAAAAGATATAAAGGAAGCACGAGCATAGCTAAGATGCAATCAACAAGGCTCCTAATAAAACTTGTATCATTTCTTTTCTAGGTGAATCAAAAAAACCCTTAGTTATAGTACACGTACAGAATAATTAAAGTATTCAATAGTAATAGACAAAAAATATAATAAAATAGAAATACAAACTTGTGCAGTTTAATTTGTTCAATATCAATTTTAATTAACATGTGATTAGTTTGTAATGAATGATTTTAAATTAGTTCACCGAAATCACGTAATGATTGATATTTTACTATGTTTGATGCCGGTATTTCTTTCGACAGGACCGGTACCCTGGTCCCATTCAGACCGTCCCCTCCTAGCAAGGAGTAACTAACCAGCTATGGTAGTAAAACCAGTCTAGTATGCCGGTAAAACGGAAGGTATGACTTCGGTCGCTACGCCACAGAGAAATAGAAGTAGATTGCACCACTTAATATATTTTTAATTGTTTTATGTTTTAATGGAAGTTTGCAACAATAAAAAGTTGATGACATATTATTGGATTTATTTCTAAGTATTCACAACTTTCGACAACCTCGGTTTAAGCTATCAACTGTTAGGTAATTGTTAGGTCCTTTGTATAGTGACATAAAGGTGAACAAAATTGCCATAATTTATTTTATTTTAAAAAAAGCGTGACGATTTTGAAAATTGTTATTATTGTTTTCAAAAAACCATGATTTTTTACGATTAAATTGGGTCTCCAAAATGTTATTCCATAGACCATGGATCATCAATCTCTTTTTTCACAACAATCAATAAAATCAATTCCAATAATTTCATTATTATCTCATCATCACAAAACCAACAATTCTTTCTCGATCACTTTCCTCCAGCCAGTCAACGCTCTTTAACCTAGTAATTGTGTTGATAATTACATTTTCACACTGTAAAAGATACGAAATTTGCTTCTTCATTATGCTGGCATTTCCCACCGGACGGCCAAACTGTGCAGCAGCAGTAAAGACAAAACTGTACCGAACCGGTAATCAGAGCGGCCCGGTGAAAAGCATGAAGCAAAAGTTTTTCTGCGCTCTCGACCCGGCACCCGGTGACGGTATTGCTCCTGGTGGGATAATACTGTCGAACGATTCCTGCTAAATGAGCCGCCCGGTGTCGATGGATCGTGGTGGATGGTGAAGCAGCGTGAATGTTGGTGGAACGAGCAGAGTTTGAAATGACTTCTCTGTGTTGAAATCTCAGTGGACGTTTACACGGGCCAGGCAAGGAAGAGTGAAAACAAAAACAACAACAACAGAGAAAAGAACGCTACAGTAACAAACATCGAGGGCAAGGAAGCTGTTTGCCATTCCGACGCATTATGCTCGGATCGTTTGGTTTATGCTCCAGCTGTCAGCTTGTGTTTGTTCGCGACTTGGATCGGGGTTATAACATACACAAATACACAACTAGTAGAGCAGATGCGACAAAATGCACGACTGCCCTGGTGCACCCACTAATCGATGTGACCTCAAACTTTTCTGCTAACGAGATCCCAACCATCCTTAAACCGTTTCCGCTGTTGCAGTTTCCCGGACTGTTTCCGCCCCATTCATTTTGTCCATTGCTTGTTAGTTCCCGATGCTGTTCGCCCTTTGTGAACGACCATTGAGAGTCATCATCTACAATCAGTCGTAAGGTGATTGGGAACAGAGAGCGCGCACTGCAAATAATCATCTCATTCAACAGATCGATTTATGTTAAATTGATTATTTTCCCATCCATTGCGGGCGCCGCCACCACCAACCACCAGACTCGTGGACATCCTGAAACAGGATGCAGTGAGGATAGTAATGGTACCATACGGAAAGGCACATCTTGAGCCATCATTTTTTCCCAGGCGGACAATCGAGATCGGAAAGGATTCGGGCAGAGCTTCCATCCCAGAAAACGATTTGTTTTTCTGTCTCCTTTTGGGTGCTTGTTTTCCGCACGCTTGCTCGAGTTTCTTCTTGCCGTTAACGGAAAGGATGTCAACCATCGATAGGGTGGTCCCAATGGAAGAAAAACATTGAACCATTCATTGGCAGGATTGATTGATCTGGCAGGCTTCCCTGGAATGACCCATCACAAAACGCGCGTGCACTCCCTAGCGCTGAACACTGACACAAGACATCAGAAACGACTCAAAGTCAAGATCACCTCATTCCGGCTGGCTAAGCGCCAGAAAGGGGCGCCCGCATTCGATCGAATTGGTGATGTTTTGAACGACGACGACGACGACGACGACAACGACGTTTGTCAGCGGTTGCTCCCTGTTCCCTCTTGACTTCTCATTCCATTGCCAAATCGTGAACGGTTACACGAAGCACGGCGCAACGGAAGGCTTCACAATCAAACAAACAAAAGAAAGCAGGAAAAAGTACAACCATTTGCCACCGGATCGAAAATAAGATGGCTTGAACATTCCATCGATTGATCCCATCACCGGGACCGGGAGGTCAGTGCGAGGTTACCGTCGTTCAACATGGTAGAAATGTGTAAAACCTTGTATCCCAAATGGACGATGTTACAGGACGTTTTTTGGAACCACTGACAGAGGCGCACGTGTGAAAGAGATCAGCGGTCAAACGCATGTTTGCTTGACGCGCTTTGTTGGCGCAAACGAGACATTGACTTAGATGCTGGCATGAAATCGTGGCCGTGATAAATGTTTTCTTCGATTGGTTGCTTGACTTTTTACATGCCACTTTCTATTTGTGGATTCGATTTTATGGTGATATAGTTTGTGCAAAATAAAATGGGTCGAAGTTAAAATGCGGTGCGTTATTTTGCAAAAAAAAAGAACCATTTGACTCTATGGTGGAATAGATTGATGATTATCAGTATCTTATTTTTTAAACCTTTAAATAAACAAGAACTTCGACAGAATTTGACTTGCTTTTAAATATTTCACAAATACCATTTACTTTTTGAAACACATCCAAAAGCTAATTTCAATTATCTAACAACCTTTAGGAGTCAGGTTTTGTGATCACTGAAGAAATCGATAGAGCAAACACGGCAGCAGAAACTTTTATTAATATACATTAAATTTAGCGAATGTTTTGGGTAGATTTAATTAAATTTAGTCATCTTTGTTAGAACGACTTATAAGTCGATAAAGTTTGTCCAATTTCTTCGCAGTGGAAAATATGACTGTAAATCTTCATTCTCGATTAAAATGTATCTTTGATATAACAAATTTTATTTTGAATTCAGACTGAATTTTATACAGTTTTTATAAAAATTCAAAATTTGTTTTGAATGTAATCCTGCAAACAACGCTATCGATTCGCGCATCGGATTGTTTTTGTGCTGCTGCTCTATGATCTCTATAAAACTTTCCAAAAGTTTTTATCATATTCTTACATTTGTCAACCTTCACGTACGAAGCGGAAGGTCTTTGAGAAAGCTTCGTGCGTTTTGTGTTTGCCATGCCGGAATCGAACACTTGTGACAACGACGATTCGGAAAGAAGCTTGTTCAAATTTGTGCTGTTGGAAAACGGTTTTCTCTTGCGCGTGGCACCTAGTACAGAGCGGGTGTGGGAAGGGTGGGTCGTGTCGGGCGTGTGGCAGACAAGAAGTTATGGAGAACTTTTTCCATGTTGCATAATTTTCAATATCCTATTCAGTGTGGTTAGAGTGGCGCGGTTACGCTTTTCTTTTCCGTCGGATTCCGTCGGTCATATGTTTGGCCACATCTCTTTCTGGTCCTTGCGGATGGCGTCTTATCCAACTCGTTCTCTATACCTTGCGCGAGGAGGGTGGGTTTGAGAAGCTTGAAAACCACAATAAATATTTCGAGAGCTGGAGTGTCACGGTATAATGGCGGCACCATTCGGTTTTACCGTCCTTGGCACGATCTTGAGCGGTGAGTACGCGAGTTGCACAAATGCCTTCATCCGGTTGCTGCCTTCATGGTTGCGCCGGAGCCTAGGGTGGGGAAGGCAAAACACATTTCCCACCGCGAAACGTAAAGAAGCGATGCGCGCGATCGCCTATAGAAATGTATAACTTTTATGGCGCATAACTTTGGCGTATTGAAAAACGCATCGATTCGCGATGGGGAAAATATACGCGCAGGGCGCCAAGTGATCCGGATGCGGTCGCTCTGTCGCGGTGGGAAGAGGAAACGGCGCGTGGCTGTCGGACGTGTCCGTATCGGACGGGAAATGAAATCGAACTTTTATGCCTTTTCCACGACGCCATTATTTCCCTTCTCTCGCATCTTTTGTGTGCCTTTTGGTTCGCTCTCGTGCAAAAACAAGCTGCTTTCGGCGTTCGATTTCTTCTCACGATGACGCATTTATGATCATACCGTCCTCTTTTTATAATGTCGCTAGTCAAGTGTGAATGTGAAATGGCCGTAGTGGCTCGCACTAAGAGCAGTGACGATTAGAGGTTAGATCTTCGGCAACCGGGTGCTTGGAGAGTGAGACACGATGCCATCGTTGGTCGGAGGTGTCGCGAAACCTTCATGCGGCTCTTTTTTCCTTTGAGTGAAAGTGACAATAACGATACCATTTTTATGACCTCCTCCCAACGGGCGGTATAAATGAAACGCGAGCGATAGGAACGCCATGTCATCACAATGTTATCAACCGATGAAGACCTTCTGCTTGCTGTGCTTCGCTTATTTTGACGAGGAATTTTAATTTGGAGCTGGAAAAACGGATCGTGCGTGTTTTAAACGTGATGTTGAAGCCGATGCCGATGAGAAGAAACCAATGAAGAAAATACGAATTCAAAGTCAGTGCCTCATGAAACATGTTTAAGCTTCTTCATATTGTACCATTAATAGCTAGAATCAGATTTAAAATAGTAGGCTAATAGTGACGGCCTGGCCGTACTGCTTAAAGCCATCTTTTAAAATAGTAGGCTAATAAAAGATGGCTTTAAGTAATACGGCCACGCCGTCACTAACGAATAAAAATAAATAAATAAAAGATGGCATTAACATGACTGCCATCTTAACCTTTACTGCTTTTATCATTAAGCGAGGTGAGTAGCTGGTGGTAGATTTATTTTAAATCTAGCGTTTAGGAATCAATTGTACTACTTTTTCTTTATACTTTTCCTTTGATATACCCCGTTAGGAAAATTTCGAAACACATTAATTCATTTAAAAGAAGATCAATTTCTACCAACAAGAAAGTTCATATCAGTATCTTATGTCCGTCTCACCAAAAATCAACTAAATAAAATACTAGTAACAGATCGGTTACTTTTAATTTTCGAAGTTTACATTAACACTTTCCGAATTAAATATCGAAATTTCATCGGTATCGGTGTACCCTATCGGACTGCATTGAAGTTGTTTGTGAAATGACTGTTCATTTGTTGTGTATAATTAATATTCTTGACCATATTTAATCAAAGTGAAACCAAACTGAGCAGCGGTGCATTAAAGCAAAATAAAAGCGACACTCAGCCATTCATTTCAATCAGCATTGAACTTTCGATTAATGAGTTTTTTTTTCGCTCCAATTTTCAAGTTTCATACAGGGTGGGTGGTTTGTGTAATGACTCGACTGAAATAAGCTAATGACCCACGAGAGTAACTTCCACAGAAATGATCCTAAAGTGTGAATGAGTGCTTGAACTGCAAGTGCAATGTAAATAAACGATCAAACAGTGAACGAAATTACTGGTTCTTGCACCAGGCATTACTCTCTCGAATATGCTCAATGTCATGAGGATGAAAATGCCCATTTTCTTTTGCGAAGCAATTCTCCGCTTTTGCGGATGCACGATGACGGATGTTTTGCTGTGGACTCTTACCCATCACACCGAGGGTGGTTTTGTGCTTTGATAGGGCCTGTAGCGTTAAAATACAAACGAGCCACGACCAAAGGAAGTTACGCGGTGCTTTAGTGCATCGATAAAGGTGCAAAACGGAATGGTGAGAAATAAATATAAATGTGATAGAATGATGCTTTTCGGTGCCTTGCTTTACTTGTCCGAAAAGTAGAAAGATGAATAAAATAGCGGCATATAAAAGCAGCCAAACACTCCAGATAGTCATTTCACCGCTCGTATTCAAATTCAAGCTGCTTGTTCGCGGGCCAGACTTGAGTGAAAACCTTACTAAAGTCGCCGGAAATAAAGCTGACCGTAGCGAAAAAATGAAAATCAACTACACAGCTACACAGATAGACGGTGTTTGGTAGGATAAAATAGGAACATGACTGCGCTACCAGGGGGAAAATGCCGTTTGATCCCTTCCTTATAGCCTCCGTTTGTCATTCATCGTTCTCATTTCCGGGATTTGATAAGAAGAGACCTTCACTCTCCACGCCCAAGTGGCGGTCGTAAAGTGCTATCGAAGTGTAGGAAATGACAAAAAAAAGATAAACTTCCCAACCCAATCTAAACATTGTGTGTAACACAGTAGAACACAACGTTTCAAGGGTCATTATGGTGAAAAGTAGAAACACGTTAGAAAAGGACTTGCCTGATAACATGATAGAGCAATTATTTGGCGAGCCTCGGCTTCGGTAGATAGGATTTCACAAGAAAATAAGAGTTTTTTATTTTCATCATCACAGTTACTTTTTACCACCAATCATTCAACAACACGGATTTGTTTTTTTCTTTTCTGTATTTGCTCGGTACTTCTGCTGTAACGAGCGGATTATTAAATTCATATATTGTATTAATGTCAACGGGATGAATAATATAAATTCATGTGCGATTTGTTTTATAAACGTTTGAAAATCCTATTGTTTTCGCTACGGTCATTGAAAAACGGAGGGCCAATTTTTTTATTACGACTAATGTGTTTCATTATTTACTTATTTTGCTTTTCATTTTAATATTTCTGTAATATAACATGAATCTAACCAGATTTAAATGGTTTCAATGGAAAATCAACGTTGAGTTTTGAAAACAAAAGAAAGGTATCGTCAAATCATATTATATTATAATTATGTATTTGTATTACATATAATATCACATACGTATAATATTTAAAATTTCGCATTATTATGAAATTTATCATGGTTGAAGGAAAGGGTTGACAGTTTCCTTCGAGTTTTTCAACAAAATATCCATGAAATCAAATTTTTTAAATATTAAATCGTTTGCCATTTACCGAAGTTAAAATTTACAGGAAATAGTGTTCTAATAATGATCTAGTGTTATATTAAATAAGCTATAAACATATTGCCAATAAGTAAAAATTATTTTATATTTATTTCCAAAATATCAGCTATAACTATTGGACGTTGGAAACACTATAACATGTATTTTTTTTTGTGATGAATTACATTTGGAGAAACTTAGTGAAACGCTATACTACTTAACAAATGTAAGTATTTACATTTGACCTGTAAACTGAGTAAACTTAAACTGCTACTTGTTTACAGTGCACAATAAAGGCTTTCAATAAAGGCTTTTTTTTGTTTTAATCCTTGTGCATGTCACATAAAAATACTTTAAGCTTTATGGTCCAGCTCAGTCCATCAGCACAATTCCTCGAAACGTTCGTATTGGTTTAGATAAATCGCACCTATTTGGTGCAAGAGCCAATCGAAAGAGAAAGCACACAAAACATCTCTCAAGCGAAATTCAATTCCCTTTTCGGTCCAAATGGAACTCCATCAATCTTGGACCGTGTTCAGGCTCGCTGAACCGAAAATCGTAGAACGCAAAGCCGTGCACATCTGGTGGCGGTTAATTTTTGTCCATTTCCGTCTGCGAGCCAGGGTTGAACGAAAGCCCCAAACCGTGTACAGCTCGGAGGCACTAAATTTGTCTCTGAAAGACGGTGGCAAAGGTGCGCGGTTTGGCGATTCTATTTGCAGCTGTGCTAAATTATCGGTAGCAAATATTAAGCGACTGCAATTGCCGGTTTCGGCTGCGACCAAGAAGAACGGGTCCGTGGCTGAGGGTTTCTGCTTTAAGATGGTCCGTTGTGCTCGTGGTGAACCAGGTGCAGGAGAACGATGCAAGAATTATTGCTCGACAAACTTACTGCTGAGGAGTTTTTCTATCGAGGTTACCTTCACCGGTGGCCGAGCCAAGCGTTCGGGCAAACGGAAAGGAGTCAGCATTATTATCGGTTCAGTGCACTTAGGTTCGGTTTGGTGGTTTTTCCTACTTCTTATAGCCACAACGGCAGACCACGATGTAAGAGATGCTCAAAGCACCTCTCGGAATGGTCGGATTGAATCGGCAATTAGGCAACATGGTACGGATGATATTTTTGGTATTAGAAGAGGCAAATAAAAAAATAGGAAGGAATCAAACACGAAAGCAGATGCCCGTTCCGTGCACAAGAACACATCTGCCTTGCCCTTTAAGTTTCCTTGGTGCGATCTGGTGGGATGCAAGAGCGAAGTGAATCCTGGAATCTTGGCGCTAATTCCCATCCGCCACCTACGTCTTTGACCGGTCGACGCATCGAGTGCGGCAAAGGCGGGAAGTTTCGCATGGCTGACTGTTGGCTACACCGTTAAGTGGCATCTCCTTGCAGACCATTCCCAACCTCCAACGAAAGCCTCCGAGAGTGAAACCTTAACGCTCGCTTCGCCTTACCCAAACCCTGGAGATGGCCGTTAATGCTTTCTGTTCTGCAACAGTGAGACTTTAGCCGTTCGCCATTGAAAGCTTCACATCCCATTGGACAGATTCGCTGGGGGAGGCCGATCAGTGGGATTGGGAGAATAAGAGAGGAGGGTTTCGGGCTTAGCAAAACCGAACAATCAACCTAAGTTTTCTTCTTTCGGTTTCGTGAGAAAAACCGCATGAGCCGCCTGCTGAAGTGGGCGAAGCAAAGGCAAGAATGAGGATGAGGAAATCGTAATGCCGCCGAGAAGCATGGCACACTCTGTCGTTGTATGGCAGAGGAAAAGTGTGTGGGAAGTTAAGTAAAAACCGCCGAGATGGTCACCACCCAGCTTCGGAAGGAGTCAGGACAGCAGAAAGGTTTATTTTTGCACAAGAGATTTATTCACTTTGCTCTAATGTGTGTTTAATGCCTGCTTCTGATTCTGCCGGGATTCGGATTGTGCAGCTTCCGCTATTCTCAGTGCAGCTGGTTTTCGCTTCGGATTGGTTGTTTCATTTCTTTCCAAATGCTACCAAGTTTTAGATTCTTTTCGCTGTAAGAGTGTTCATTCCAACTTCTAGCTCCCGTCCCGGCTGTAGCGAGAGGAACACGGAATGATTTATGAGTGAACAGTTTCTCATACGAGCTGAGCAGAATTTGTGTTATTCTATTGTTAGCGTTTCTAGACTCACCCCTACAGTGGTATCTAATTAGGATATGTTTTTCCTATGCCATCTTTGTCCACTACACTAAAATTGCTTTGTTTTAATAATCCCACCCGACAGTAGGAGGCTCCAAAACTCAGCAAACTCATCTGAGTCAACGTCTCGGGAAAGAAATAAATCACTTTCTTTAACGTCAAACGTCTCGCTTTTGTTAGCACTAGGCAAAAGGATCATCATCAGTGTCTTCTGCCGCTGGTCGGTGCGTAAGCGCTCGAAAGTTGAAGCCACAAGATGAAAACCAACCCCTTTTCCCGTCGGACTCGTCTGCCGGAAAATTAACCACCAACCATCGTCCCATGGTTCCCGATTTCATCGTTGTCACTAATCCGTTCGTTAGTTGCGAACGCTTTCCATCGGATCCGAGGAGGGGCTTGGCCGTCGAACAACCGCAAAAAAGGAAAGTGAAACAACGAATAACTGACGCAAAAAACACGCTGAGGGAAACGCTCCATCAGCCCACTGCGGGAAGTCTCCATCGGGGCGAGCTGTAAATTAATTATGTTTAAATGGTTTAAGCAGGGAATAATGATGGGAGATTTGGACAAACAACGCAACCATTAGGCCGACCGTTGACCGGCACCCGGATTGTCCGGTGCGCGGGATGGATTGTTGTTCCGTTTTTTTTTTATCAGTTTGCTTTCAGTTTTGTATTTCCTTCTTTTTCTGGTCTCCGGTTCTCATTTCGGGCGCTTACCGACTAAGCACTAGGAATCCGGTCAGCGGACGCAGGACGTAGAAGCAGCGAGCAGCGAGACGGGTGAAGGATAATTGCTTTCAGGAGGTGCGTCCGTTGTCAATGAGCGAACGATGACGGATGAGCTCTGGTGAAATGGGTTTGGCCATGGTGGAAAGATTATGTAAACGAAAAGCAGCTTTTGCACCGTAGTTTCGCCTGAGTGATGGAATAAGTTATTTAACAATCGAAAGAATAATCCTTCCACGCCGTCTTCATGGGTGTATGATGTCGCTTTCTAATTTTCGGGAATGAACATCTCATCTTCCTTGCTGATGCAGGCTCCTATTTATATTCGTAAGGCGATTAATGCTAACCGAGTCCAATGCTAACCGATTAATGCTAACCGAGACCAAACACTCAGGTTAACGTTTTAGGAATTTTGGCTTTTTGTGTACGGTTGTATTCATAAAATCATTAATAATTCAACGGCGGTGATGTAGCTAAATGCTTGTACTAAGAAAGCAACTATTGATGGACTTATATTTTTCACTATATGCTGAGTCTTAAACAGAATTGTTGCAAAATATGAACTGGAATGCTCGGTACATTTTCTACCACAAATCCACGCACCACGCTAGAGAGAAAAAGGTTCTTAACTACATAACATTACACGATTAAAAAACGCACAAATACGCTAATGTATAGGGCAAACTTAATCTATTCTCACTTATTAAAGTGTGCAAAACGATCCATTTGTACATTTCCTACATGTTACATGAAACGAGTCAGGCCATTAAAATAAGGTCTATCAGTAGCTAAATTCCTGGATTCCGCGCTAAAAACTTCAACGTATAATCCGCTTGTGGGCAGCAGCAATGTGTGTTGTATAAACTTCAATCCCGACTAGCTACCACGTTTGCGTTGGTTTTGTTTTGCAACGAAAATTTCCATGGCTAACAGTGCACTTTTAAATCGCACCCGTAACAGCAGAAGCGAAGCATTAGTACATCATGGCTCCATTTGTCTCCAAGTGCAGTTGCGGAATGGTGAAATTCCCAGTGGTTGCATGATGATGAGCGGTTATAATAGATAGTTCCATTTTGTTCCTTTTCCAACTACTATCCTTCTTTTCGAACAATTTCCAACGTTGGGCATGTACATTCCCAGCAGCACTTTTTGTTTCCATTGGACCCTGAAGCAGTGGCAGGGAGTTGTGTGCTGTAGAAAACGTAAAGAACGTGCATTAAACTGTATTTGTTTTACTTTTGCTTCAATTCCATACCACATCTCTCGTACTTTGCTTCATTTCCCCTCGGATGCGAGGGTGGGATGGATTTTTACCATGGCAACATCTATGGGTGCGGCCTCTCGTCTGCGGGATCCCTCCATGTGTCCATATTTCATCTACATCACATGCATCGCCTTTCGCCGCTCATCACCACCACCGCCGTCACTGCCTGATGCTGAGTTTTACGGCGAAAATTAGCCACCAGGGAGTGCTTTGATATTCAACGACTCACTCGCGGCCACCCCACACGCCACCCTAAACCCATCCATCCTGCCAACCGCTACCACACAATGTGCCACGCTTCTCGCGAATAAAATATGAAATATGTAGAACAATAGTCGGATTCTGTTTCTGCGCATTCCAAATTCCATAAACTCGGTGCTCGGGTATCAGCACCGGGGCCAAAATATGGATGGCTCATGCATTATGCGTGGCCTGGGTGCGTTTGCAAATGTGTATATATGTGTGTATGTGTGTGTGTGTGTGTGCGTGTGTGTTTGAGAGAAAGAACCATTTTTGTACATACCACTCACTCCTTCTCTCCTTCCCACACACTTCCCCCTTGAGCACTGCCTAACCATCCGAAAAGAATTGCGCTAACTCGTTGAAAACACACAACTCAATGTTTCCCGCACATTCCCATTACTACGGTTTCGGTTTCGGTTGTGTGACGGAATTGTCTTTTCGTTCATGCATATGATTGCAGCCGTTTTCCCCAGAAGCCGTTTGTCGTTCCCATGATGGACATTTTTCTCATTTTATGTGTCATTTTTTGCCATACTTTATTGGCAATTTTCCCGCTGTGTGAGTGCTTGTTTTTGCAGTGGTCTACATTTACCAGAGAGTCGAATTAGTATATGCATTTTGTTGAATTTTCATTGGCCGGTTCGTGGCTAGTCTGACAGCTATTGAACAGATATAACGAGAATTTCCTTCGTGGAACGTAGCGCTCAAATTACAAACCAAATTTAAAGCTACGCCACACTTATTAACCAACGACTGCATGTGCAATTGCTTAACCACGTTTGAAAGGCTCCCATTATCAGATGCTAATTGGATAACGGACTTGCTAAACGATACAATCATGTTGCTTTGCAACAATCATTACAATCATTAAACAATAATTAGAGAGTAATGCTAATTTAGTGTATGTTTATCATTTTCAAGCCTGTGATCGTCACTTCATTGGTAATTATTAACTTTCTGGTGTGACTGTAACTAGTTCAAATGAAATTTTGAAACTACAACGTTCCTTTTTGCTTATTCTCTAAGTATTTTGAACAATATTTGTTCTTATCCGAAAATCTTTTTTCGATCGTATTAAAGTTTTAAAACAACTTATTATTCTTACACTTGACTTGACTTGTAGCAGTTTTATTCAATTAAAGATAGATTAGATTCCCGAAGACTTTATTCAGACGTTACCGAATTATGCTAGTTCAATTAATTTTTATTCATTTTTCATCGACATATGTTACAAACGAAGGATGCTTCTTGGTTGTTACATAATCTATCTGATCACACCATAAGAATGAAAAATGTCTGAATCTTTCGGAAATTTACACTTCCAAAATCACCATTTTGAAAACGCTTTGCAGTTTAAATTCTTTGTATGATTATAGTTTGATTGAATATCTAAAATCTGAATAAAACAAGAAAATCATTCATTTTCTATATATTGAATAAATTTGAGATATTTTTCAATCCTAATCTTGTCATATATTTCCGACCGTATCTGAGCTTTCGGGATAACATTTTGTAGGTCAAATTTTCAAAGACTTTAAAAACTTGGATGAAACTTTTTCAATTCATCGAAATACGGCACGGCACGGCGTCACAAGTATTCAAAATTATCCTCAACACGAGCCTCTCTAGAATTTTCGTAATTACTAGAATCTACTACAATCGTTTTTGGAATCGTTATCGTTGCTATTGATTTTTTTACAGTACTGCTCCTCCAAACAGCTCTTCGCAATGATGTCCAATGACGAAACAGTTTCCAAATAAATAAATTTTACACATATTAAAACAGTAAAATAACGCGCCTTGATTCATTTAAACACGATAATTGTTCGGAATAATAGTTTTCGGCAAAAATAATATTTTTTCCCATTCATAACTTTATTTCACTTCCTACCCGTATGGAGGATTACAGAATGAATATCACTTTCGAACCTCCTTCGGTGTGTTGACTACGAAGAAACACGTGTCACAGTAAAAGTACCCAAGAAAAGCCTGACTGATCGAAACACGACGTTCAGCATTCAGCCTAATCTCTGAGAAAAGCAACAGCACCAACGAAAAAGACAAACCAATCCGATTGAGTTGTCCCTTAGCAGCTGCTTAAGCGGAGGTTCGTCCAAAGATTCACTGCAGTGTATAATTAAACGACAGTTTCGTACCACTCGTGTAACTCCTTCGCAGACATACCGCCACTTAGCTGTAGTCAAAAGACTCATTCGTGAGTGTCAATTTCGTGTTTTAATTTTCTTTCCATGGAAGGCTCCCTACCCTCCCAGAATGAGCGCACTCGCTGTACCATCACCATCCTGCTTCATTATGCGTCGTTGGCATAGGTCGGTGCAACCCTATTGGGTCAAGAGGACTTGAGAGAAGTAGCAGGTTTTTTCCTTGTTGGTTTTGTTGTTGGATCGCTTCGCTCTTTCTCTCTCTCTCTCTCTCTCTCTCTCTCTCCCTCTCTCTCTCTTCTGCTGGCCAGGTGTGCGACCGGCTACCAAGATGCCGCAGGCAAGCACCAACCAACAACTTACTATGGGTTCCATCCAGGGGTTTGGCAAGGAGTTACGGGTAGTGCGGTACGGCATGGAAACGTAATTAAACTGCAGATCATTAAAATTAGTGCACAAGAAAATGAGACTGCACTGGTGCGGTCCCGTGCAGACGACAAGCGTTTGGGAAAGTTTTTGGTCAATCCACCACCGGGCGCGGGGTACCGAATTGCTCGGCTAGTCGGAGGGAGGGGGGGGGGGGAAGGTGGAAAGTTTTCCAAGATTTTCCATTAAGTATACATCCTGTTCGTGTGAGCGAAGGATTCGCGCTGAAGCCAAGGGGAAGAGTGAAATTCCAGTGAGCTTGCATTCGAAGCGCGATCCGGGTCCAGGAAATGATTCGGCAGCGCGTCTACAGGAAGAAGTTTTATTATATCAGAAATTTTATTACTTTGCTGGTGCTAACTTTTTTTTCTCCCCATCCATCCCCTTTGTGCTACTTTTTCGCTTTCATTTTCGGGCAAAAACGCAACCGTTCCGGAACCGTTGATTACTACCAGTTCCCCCGGAGCGGATGGTGATACGTGATCAGCTCGGCATGGAGCGTACGACTGTGGCCGGCCCTTACAGCGAGGGGGACAACATCAAGCTGCGCTGTGACGTGTACGGTGGACGGCCAACACCCACCGTGACGTGGTACCGGGATGGCGTGGCTGTGGCAGCCGATACCAAATACATGCCGCTTGGGAAGCACCTTCGCAGCGAAATCGCACTCGGGCCGCTCACCCGGCAGGACCTGCACACCAAGCTCCTGTGCCGAGCGACCAATCACGCCCGGGCCAATCCGGTGGAGCAGTCCGTCCAGATCGATATGAACTGTAAGTAGACCGATATGTTTTAAAACCCAATTAGATTTATGTATCATTATTATGTTTCCTTCGCATTGCTTGAGAAAATATTTAACGCCATAGTTTATATTTTAAACTCCACCTATACGTGTTATTAGTATTGTGATGTGAATATACGACCTCTAGTGAGCGAATTTGATTTCGACTTATACTTTACAATATTTAACTATTTTACCTACATTTCTTTTAACAAGGGCTCTAAACAATTAATACAACAAAGCTTATAACGTAGGTTATAACATCATCCCCTTGAGAAATCAGTTCCTCTGAACGATATTATTTCACCATGTTTGGCATTAAATGTTATTATAAATACAGTAAAGAAGATTTTTTAGATAACGATTTAATTTTATTAGATTAGATTAGATAACGAAAGATGAAATAGTGAAGCTGATTCCTTTTTTGTTAGCCACACAAAACATCAACTATTTGCGGTAATTGGTGAATAACAATAACGTTGCAATGCATATTGAATTCTTCATATATTTTCCATTACACATTCATACTTTACTTAATAGTTATATGAACACATTCAAATAATGATGTAGTTTTGAATCACAAATAGTGTATATTGTTACAAACATTTGGGCTTCCACAATGGCAACGATCAATCAATCTATCGATAAACTTTCTTCGCTGAGCAGATACTAGATAAATTAAGTTTAATGCTTCGTAACACTACTCCCGACTAGTTGCTCCACTCAACATAAGACTGATCGGCGCCCATCAGCCCTTATCGGCCGGCCGAAGATATGACCTCCTGTGCCAAAGTGCTGGCTCACGACCAGCAGCTTCCATCACCTGGTTTTTGGACGGTGTACGGCTCGACAAGAGCAAGGAAACGGTAAGTTTGGCCCATGCCGGTATACGCCCATGTGTGCGGTGCACCACACGTCATCATCCATTCCACTCACCGAGAACCATTTTGTTTCCGACACCAACCACCGACACCGACACCGACACATCGTCTTAACCGCGCGCCCTTTAATGCAGACGTCTGCCGACGGCAACCAAACCACAAGCACACTGTCCATCGTGTTGAACCGAACCGATGCGGGTAAATATTTGTCCTGCAAGGCGTACAACTCCTACGTACAGTCGGATGCACTGGAGGACGGCTGGCAGCTGGATATACAGTGTAAGTGTACCGGGCCGGAAACCGCACCAAATACGCGTGACCTCACGAGGCGGTTCGATATCATTTGCAGACGTTCCCGATGCCGCCGTAAGGATCGGTAGCTCCTTGGATCCGAATGCGATCCGGGAGGGTTCGGATGTGTACTTCGACTGCATCGTTAAAGCCCACCCGGCCGTTTACAAGATCGAATGGAAGCACAATGTAAGTACTTGTGACGGTCACATCGAAATCATAAGCATCAGAAGGTAACGGTTTGCTTTTTTTTCTATCTCGCTGGTTTCATGGATGGCTTTGGGGTTGTAGAACAAAACGCTAACGCGCAACATATCGCAGGGTGTCATCGTCAGCAAGCATTCGCTGGTGCTGCAGCGTGTCACCCGGACGACGGCCGGCAACTACACCTGCGTCGGCTTCAATGCCGAGGGCGAGGGTAGCAGCCCAGCGTTCGAGTTGAATGTGATGTGTAAGTGAATAATTGAATTTTTCATTTACCGGACCGTCCGGTGACCGCTTCCGAATGGATGGTCCGTTGCATATACGGTTCTCGTGTGTCATGTGTCCGTTTCTTGTCGGCTTACAGATGCACCGACCTGTGCACCGAACCAACCGCGGGTGTACGGGGTGGCCAAGCAGGAAAACGCAGAGATACGTTGCGTCGTCGATGCTAATCCACCGGATGTCGAGTTCAAGTGGACGTTTAATAATTCAGCCGAAAGTATCGACGTGCAGGCGAGCCACATTTCAAGATTAGGTAACGTATGCGATGATTTACGACAGACGAGTGATGGATTTTCTGCGCTATTTTGTATTTTAAGAAAAGTGATATGAGAGACACACATTTTAAGGGAATTTCGAAACGTTTAAAAATATGTTATGATCAAATCTCATTTGATTGCATTGCATTAATTTAAAAAGTTATCTTGAAGCAACTTAAAACAAACTGAGTCGTGTGGCTAACTTTATACGAAGATATTGTTTTGTGCAAAAAAAAAATCATTTCTCTTATTTTTTGTAGCAAAAGATGTCTTATCAGATAAAAAAGAGTATAGTGTGACCAATTATGCAGCTAACGAGAATCTACCGCCCGCGCTATGACACACTTTTTTCGTTTCTGTCTCCTGCAATTTGTTCAGTGTCCTGCACAAATTATCCAGCTAAAACTTTTCTTTCTTTCTTTCGTCTTTTTTTCTTCATATCGTGTCTGTGCTGCTGCCAAATAAATGATGAACCCATTACGTTGTAACCCCCAGGCACATCATCGATCGTATCGTACACGCCAATGACCGAGCTGGACTACGGAACGCTGCTCTGCTCGGCCACCAACAAAATCGGCAAGCAACGGCAGCCGTGCGTTTTTCACATCATAGCTGCAGGTGAGTTTGCAGCCGACGGTACCGAAAATCGACGATGCACTTGCGCGAACTAAGATTGCTGTTGCGGAATTTTTATTCACTGATTCTTATAACTTTTACTCCATCATGGTTTTTGGTTGTTTTACTATTCTAACGAGACTTTGTGCAAAAAAATGCGACAGTTTAGATGTAGGCCATGGTTGCAATATGTTCCGCTTGCTGAGATTGTGCTGCTTTTACAATGTTAATTGTGTAACTCACTCAATATTTTTATGGTGAATCAAAAATTATAGGAAAAACCTGTTGACAGGACAATATTTCTTTAGACATCTATCGTTATTAGCGTCGTATACATGTCGTAGATGTTTGAGAAAATATGCAAGGCTCGGTATTCCACACTGCTGACCCGTAAACGAACGGTATTGATCGTAACAAAACGGCGCTTACTTAATCAAAAATCTCTAATGAAATCTCGGCAGCTCAGCAACGCTGCGAAGTATTAGATCCGATGGATTTTCTCCTGCACACCATAGCCTGCTTCTCGAGTGTAGGAGAAAATCCAATCGCTTTTGCTGTAGTAAAGTAACATTTTGAAGTTATTTCAACGGTCCGCACCGTACCGTACACAAACAAGGGTGAAATACTGTCTTCCTTGACCTGGTGCGGCTTGTGATACTAGTACTGGCGATACTGGAAGTTGATGCACTTCCCATTTGCAAAGACTATCAACAGGAAAAGTTAATCACAATCTTTTGTTGGTATTTTTCTACCCGTAACAAAAACTTCATTATTTTAGTGCGAATAAATAGAACGTTGAGACAGGCGAAATTACATCCTCAAATGTAAACTTGGTGAAAGGAAGCTATCTAATCAAAATGATTTTCTGAGTATTTTTTTTTTTATGGTTAATAACTTGAAAACAACAACAGGAATGGTTGTTTGGGTAGCAAAAAAGGATATTATGTTGGAAATTTCATGAAACTACATCATTCCGAATGAAATTTTAAGAATCAGGTGATGCTCATCTAGTTGAAAACATTTTCATGTTTTTGTTATTGTCTTATATAGCTTTATAACTTCACCTTTTCGAGACAAAATTAAATAAATTACAATTTGAAATGAATTTAACATTGAATTAGAATAATTCATATTGTTTTGCAAAGCTAAAACAAAAAAAATTATAGCTTTTAGATTTATTCAAACAAACCCGATTTTATCCAAAAAAGGAATACATTCCGATATTCATCAAACCAGATTAAGGATAACTATGAAATTATTTTACCATCTTTACTGCTCATTGTTTTTCTATTTGTTGCTTGATATTTTGATTTTAGCTTTTCGTCGACCTGTTAGCTAATAGATATCAAAAGAAATGGGAAAATGTATCGTTATCCTACATATTTAAGGAAATTTTCGTTGAATTGGGCAAACAAATATCTATCAAGAAGTATATAAGTTTATATCCAAATTACTTAATATTATTTTTGAATTGTTTGTTTATTTCTTTTACCCTAGTATGATCATACGCGGTTGGATATTTTTATAAAGAAAAAATAATCGCAATAACCTCATTCCGTATATTAAGCTCAATTGATTAGCACATTATTTGCCATAGTTGAACTATATTTGCTACTGTTGCAATCAGTCTTTCGTAAAATCGTTTGTTCACATCAAAAACCAAGCAGCATCGAAAAATCGCACAAAAATCTAATTATTCGCCGAAAATCGACCGGTTTCCTAACCGGATTCGGTCTGCAAACTGATGAAATTGATCGGGGCTCATTTTTTAGCGGTAAACGACTGCTGTTATCCTATGGTTGCCCAGTTTCTTCTTTGGCAACGAACAAATGAATCCTTCCTGGAGCTATTTCATTAAGAAAACTGTTCGGAATAAATTCTTTTTCACGCCGCCGTCCGCTTC
Source organism: Anopheles farauti (assembly GCA_000473445.2). Classification (NCBI taxonomy): domain Eukaryota; kingdom Metazoa; phylum Arthropoda; class Insecta; order Diptera; family Culicidae; genus Anopheles; species Anopheles farauti. Next base: position 2,016,837 of record KI915049.1, read on the forward strand.
GGACGGAATAATCTTGCTGAAACACCATCTGGAGCGGTTTGGAAAACGGGGGCTAGAAAAATCAATTTTGCTCTGTTCTTTATTCTTATTGTTCTAAGTGGGTTTGATTAGATGCTGTCGGGGTTTTGCTGATGAATGATTTTTTTTCCATATTTTCTATTTGTACCTTTTAACATGCTCTGCATACACATTGAAGCGCATTTTTCGCTTCACTGTATTCGGAGATCTACACGTGAAGGTAGAAAAGGGATGGCATGTAAAAAAAAACCAAACAAAACCAGTTTAGTATCTCACGAATGCAAAAATTTTGTATCCATACGCTTTTCATACGTAATATGTACTTTGTGTACAAACTATTTAATGTCATACAACAGGAAACGTTATTCTCACCCTGCGTAATCCTTCTATCCAATTGTTCTACTTCGAAGAATTGCTAGTACGAACATAATCCCGGGCTCATCTTTTGTTTGGGAAATTGGTCTACATTTTTCCGGTTCCTCGAAAACTATCATCAAGTAAGAGTCTAGCTAAAAGCCACTCTCATCTAAGGATTATTTTGTTACCGTTGCTTACAAAAGACCGATGCGACCCCTTAGAGAAACTGAAAATAGTTTAGCCTACGGGACATCCCGAAGCATGGAACAATAAATTAAATATTAAATAATACACCATCGGTATAGCCCGTACGTTAGCATCCCCCCAACTAGTACTTTGGCTAAGTTCCGTTCAGTTGTTTTATTACGGGTCAAGAGATCGACCAAAAGGGAACAGGCTTGCAATTGTGTGTTTATGTATGGAGAGACATGCGTCCGAAAGCAAGCGTTTCCCCCTACCTTTTTCTATTGAAACAGGGGAACGCCATGGTCCGGTTCAAGGGCAACCCAGGGCCGAATGGAGTTTGTGTTTGAAAATTGAAATACCTTTTCGCTGCAAGGTTAACGAAGGTGTTTCCTTCCTTCCTTTAGTTAGTTAGGTTTCAATATGAACAGGTATACGACCAACGGTCCCCTGGCTTTTGGGTTGTGTGTGCCTCTAACTCCTACGACTCGGTTCGGTGTGAGTTGCAAACACTTTGCAAAAGTAGGTGTCCGGTAGGGTAAAACCGAATCGGAGGGACAAAAGATGGCCTTTTGTATACTAGTATGCGTAGCTGTAAACAAAAGAATCATCGACCTGTGAAGCAATATTGGAGGAGTAGTGCTTTCTGTTCCTTCCTGTAGGTGCCCGGTAAATGAGTATTTGGAGCTGCTGCTGCTCCTGCTGAACGACTTCTAGGGACCATTGGTGAAAATGCAAAGGGATCAAGAGCATGTCCCGCAAAAGTTGCCAACGGCAGTTTAGGGTAAATAGAATGAGTGCAAAACATTTGAATTAGTCCCTTCATGTACGGTCTTTTAAAATGTTAGCATGTGTATTCATAATGTGTTTGCTACGTGTTAAAATATTTTATTTTATAACAAAATGAAATCCAAGTAGAAATATCAAATAAGCTAACAGTAGCAAATACAAAAGATATTATCCGTTCAAAGATTAAACTTCTATGCTGATTTACATTACTTATTGACTTTTAGAACGATATTATAATACTTCTTCTAAAACTGTTACAGTAATAACTAATTTTTTGAAAGTGTATGATCCCTCATAAAAACTTTTAAAATAAGTTATGAAAATAGCACGCCTTTTTCTACGTTTATGTTTAGAGTTTTGTAGTAATCTATTAAAATGAAAACAAAAATGTCGAAATTTTGGAATCATTGCCTTACTGGTGTAAATTTAGTATGAAACACAAACAGCGAGTGTGTTTTTGCATTGATGCTTTACTCACCATCATCCTCTTCGCAACAGCATCAGTAAACCAAACAAAAGAATGCACCACATCATAATACTATCACCTCCTCAAATCACCCTCCCCTATCTACTCCACTCTCCTCTCCTCAACACCTAAAATTCACGTTGCCAGGACAACCGAATTAGTGATGGCGAATGCCATGGCGACCATCACAGCATTGTGATTACCTTGGCTAAACACCACATTTAAAAGCATGCCGGCAAAGCAGCAGTGAGGGCCTAGCATACTGCAATCCCACGCGGTATGCGGGACGTACAAACATTTAAGTCTGCACCTGGTTAGTTGCTCTGGTAGCAGTAGCTCTGGAGTCGGATCAACCATGTGCAAGAAGCAGAAGAAACACAATCTTGGCAAACTGCGAATAAGCAGCAGCAGCAGCAGCAGCATCGTCAGCACTATTATGTTTTTGTGGTGACTTTGGCAAATTTTCAAAGAGAAAGGTTCATTTCGAGGTTTGTTTGTGGTCTTTCGGTGAAGGTGGAGGAAAAAAAAAGATTAAACGATAGGAGCGACCGCCTCCAAGAAGTGCAGGCTAGGAGGAGGAGTTGAAGCATTTTTTTTGCTTCAAGTACTCCGAAGTTTGATGTTAGTTTGTTTGCGTTGGAAGTTGTTGTTTGGGAGCACGTTTTTGGGAAAACTCTCGGCGAGGATCTTTTTCCTATGCGGTGGGAATGAGGAGATCCGGGTACACCGCCTGCAGAAGCAGCTCCACCACCACCACCAGCAGCAGTTGGATTCCTCCTTTCCGTTGCTCGCAGTCGTAAGTGCAAGTGCAACTTTCGAAAACAGCTTGAGCCCAGGGACAAAAGGGAAAAAATGCGACGAGGACACAAACTCTTGCGCGACGCAGCAAAGTGTCGAGTACCATTGGCAGCTATTTAGGAATCACTTTTCATCAACATCGGGCTACCGTGGCTCTCTTCGTGAGAGCACAACAAGCGCGTTAGAGGAACGGTGTTGGAAAGTAAATTTTATTTGTCTCCCTGCTGTGCGACAAAATAAAAAAAAACGTACAAAGTGCATGTGCACGTAGAGGAGGGAGGAAGTAGACGGGAGGTGCATGTGTTTGCCACTCTTCGTCGCCTGAATGTGCCGTCGTGTGCTTCATTCGTCTTTTGAAAGTTGCCTGTGGAACTAACAAACAACCAATTACTCTACATCGCCTGGCAACACGAGAAGAAGCATAAAGCTCGACCATCATTCCTTTCAGAAGCTTCGTTACGTAAGATGCTTTGTGGAATCCGTCCCACAGGGAGTCTGGGTATACACAAAGGGAACAAAAACCATTTCATCACCTGGCTAGTTTATCGATCCAGTCGATCGTCCAAAGCCGAACCAAAGGGCAGCTCTAATTGGAACCTGTGTGCAATGTGTGTGAGTGAATGTTTTTACTTTGCTCCTTCTCTTTTACTACGATAAATGTACGAGTGAGCCATTTCTATTCGACCAGCAGCACAGTCTCGCACATGCATCGGACAAGCAATAAGTTCCAATTCGGCACGGAAAGCACGATACTGACCATGATTCGTTTGCTCGAAACGTAGGGGTTCGTTTGAGGATCTCTTTGCCCTATACGCAGCTGAAAGCTTCTATTGCGATACTAACATTGTTTCCTCTACTTTTCACACAAACTCACACGCACACACACACACTCACACGAACACACACTCTCTTTTACTCCTCGCCGTGAATTGTTCTTCCATAACGTATCCACAGGTCGACCGGATCAAGTGCACAACTGTACGGTGGCGAACGTTTCCATGACATCGTTAGCAGTCCGTTGCTACGAAGGCTTCAACGGTGGTCTGGCCCAGTCGTTCTTTCTCGAGCTACGTGATAGCCACTCGCAGGAGATGCGTTTCAACAACACCTCACCTGTGCCACGGTTCACCGTACCGAATTTGCATCCCAGTGCCATCTACCAGCTGGCCGTATATGCGTTCAACTCGAAAGGACGATCGGAACCTTACGTCATGAGTGCCGCTACTCAGCGGCTCCCGGAGAAGCAGATGAAGGACTCGGAAAAGGGTACGTTTGTTGGACAGTTTGCTTAGATCTCAGCCCTAATTTCCTCTTCCACGTGTACGTAACAGTCGAGCGTCCGCGATCACCGTTGCCCCTCACGCCAACTCTCTCGATAGCGATCGGGCTAGCGGCGGCCGTGTTGATTGGCAGCTGCGCTATTGTGCTGGCACTAAAGTTCCCATGTGGTGCCAGCGGACGGCGAAATAAGGAAACGGCACAGAGCACGACCGTGCGGACATCTTCGCCCGGTCCGAGTGACAAGAGTGTGGCCAGCAAGGACTACGACGGGAACGAGAGCGACGAAAAGAACCCGGACGTTATACCGGATACCATCGATTCCGATGATCAGGTCAGTTTATGCACGAGCAAAACTTTTTAAACGTAATTGTTTACAATTATTTGAGGAGTTAAACTACATTGCGGAAATTTAAATTTATTGTAGTTCCATTTCACTAAAATGATTGTGCTCTGAAGCGTAACTTACAGAGCATGAACGTATCCGCAGCGGCAGGAAACATTTATATTGTTTAAAAGAACTGAATAGTTATTATAGTCTTTTATAACTCCTTTGGTTTTCATAGGTTTTTAATCAATATAAAATATTTTGTTTTTGTATTCATATTTTCAATATGTCAATTAATATTTTCATTGAAATATAAATCATTTCTTTATATATTCTTTATAGCAAACATCAAATTATTCTTTATAGCAAATTTCATTTCTTTATAACAAAGTTCAAACGAAATCCTCGAATGTGAATATTGTTAGCGATTCCTCGAAAGGTTTATTTTGACTCACGAGCATAAAACTCATTTCCGATAATCCGATGATCCAAACTTCCAATAATCAGCTGTACTAGGGAACATCGCTTGCTTTACCAATATATCTGTATTTCTTGCTATACTCTAATTTGAATGTTTACTCTGATTAAAAATATATAGTTAAAGTGCAAAGAATATAGTTAGATTATAACTAAATGGTGTTGTCCTATTATTGGGACATCTGCAAATTGAATCGACATCTAGAAATATAGCCTTCGTATGTTAATAAGTTACTGTTAATTAAAATAATCTCATGAAAACGCTATTTTTCAAATATGATTCACTAATGATAAACTTCCTTATTGTAAAGAAAATGCTTTTCTCTTAATTTTGTTAGTTTTTATTAATTTTTGGTTAAATACATTTGACACTGTTGAACAACTGTTAATTAAAGCCGTTGTAGCTAAAGGCGATATTAAAGTAAAATGATTAATGATATAATTATTGATATAAATAAGAATAAAATGATAAATTAGTCGAAACGATGAAATTATATGCCAATGACAGCATACCTGTTGTATTACGGAGAGCAACTAAAACATTATCTTATCTTCGTTGATTATTGGCAGTGTTTTTGTATTTTTTGCAATATAATCCAAATTTTTCGCATTTGCAGATTTTAAATTTGAAGTCAAAAACAATGCAATCATAAACACACAGTGATGATATTTTTCAAAACATCTCGCAAAATTGTGATTTTTTAATCATTATAAAGAGTGAACTAAAGATTTGATCACTCCTTATACGAAACGAAAACAGCACTTCCATTATAGGAAAAATTCGGTGAGAGGCTATTAGTTGGAAACAGTTGATCAAATAACTTTCTAGAATTATTTTCAAGTTGTGTTGCGTCAAATATCAAACATCGTCAACCCAGGCCAGGCGACAAAGCACGCTTTACATGATTGCTCTCTTAAAAGACAATTTTGTAACTATGTTTTAAAATGCTAAACTTTATTATTTTCAAGAAACGCTGTTGTACCAAACAGCGACAAAAAGAGACTCAATCAATTCGCGGAATTGCAATCATACGTAAGCTATTTCTTATAAAACAATATAGTTTTATAGATAGTTTATTTATTATTGTCAATATAATGCTTAGATAGCCTACTTCAACATTTCTACTATAATTTCAATCGTATTTGAACAGGTATTTCTACAAATTTTGATAACACCAGTAAGAAATGATGTTTTGCTTGTAAAAATTCTTACAAAGCTGCTAATTGATATGACATACGATTTGAACTCTAAACAATGATGTATCAATTTCAATGTATCCCTTAAGAAACATATTTAATAAGTTAATTTCTTATTCCACGTCATGGCATTTGCAATTTCTACACAATTGTTGTTCACAGATGGAGTACATTAAACGACGACAACACATATCGACCATCGACACGAATAGTCCGAGCAGGTTGCTCCTAACAACGACCGCACCGAACCAACCCTTCATCGGTTCGTCAATGGCGGCCGCTCTGCATGCCAACCACTCCTCGACCCTAGGCTACTGCACGCTGGCACGCAACGGCACACCGCAAGGCTCCAACTCCATCACGAACGTGTCGATGTGCCACATGCCGTCAACGTTCACGACAGCATCGCACACGGCAACCTGCACCTTACCAAGGCATCCCGTGACGGCCGGTGGTCCCGGCGGATCACTGACCACACCAAATGCACACCACTGGCCGTCGTACGGTGGTACGATTGCCGGTGTCCGCAACATAACGGCTATCTCGGTCACGAGCAATCAGGGCTCGCCAGCGGCCGTGACGGCACCACCGCCACCGTCAGCGATCGCGATGCAGCATCTCGGTCCGACGGCACGGACACGCGTCTGCATCGGTTTGCCCGAGGATGAGGTGTCCGCCGATACGCCCCTCATGATGAAACGCGAAAGCACCGTATGACTATAGGAGTCTCACAGGGTCGGTGATACGGCCCTGTGAGAATACGCCACGGTTCCGTTCCTCACGCGCAGGGGTGACTTTGAAGCAACGTAAAGCATACGGCCCCGGGTGGGTTTGCTTCCAATGGAAGCCATCATACACCGCCGGGGAAAATATGACCAAAAGTGTGAAAAACCGTGGCACCGGCAAAGAACAGTGCAGAGACGTTTCTTTTTCATCGTTTTCGTTTCGATTCGTACCGTTGTATCATTTTGTGATATGAATACGCTGTGAATATGTAGTCGTATCCGTGTTGGTGAGGTGAGTACATTGGGGTTGGCAAATGGACAAGACGGAAGGCTGGCAGCGGTGAATGTCGTACAAATCAACAATCGAGCGAATTAACGAAGCATTTCCCCTCCCGGCAGTGGAATGGACAAAACACTAGTGAGCTTTTCGCCGACTGCATACCGACATGCATTCGACCTACTTGGTACTTGGTCTAAATAATGTAAATATTGTACATACGAGAAGCACTGGCTCAAGTCACTAATAGGAAACCAATAAACGGTTCAAAAACTCCTCACGTTAATCATCGATCGATCAGGCAGCAGCAAAACTAACTTTAATAGTTTGATGGGAAAAGGATGGCGTTTAGGGCTCAGGATGGTTGGAGGGCTCAATGGTAATAGAACAAAAACACAAGCGAAAGATGATCATGAAACAAAACAAAATACATCCCACTTGGATATACATTTAGACACAAAATCAAACACGGACAACACATCCTTATGACACAAAAAGAATTAGTCCCCGACAGACACATCCACTAAACACATCCCACACACACCACTCACACTAGCTAGCGAATAACAAAACCACAGACGCATAGCCGAAGACAGAGGGAAAAGAACCCTGTTAGGGGGAAGGCTATCGATTGTCATCACGATAAGGAACCACTTCCTGGCACCAGCCTGGCGTGTGGAACCGACTGTAGCCGGTGTTGACGACGAACGAAGCAGGGATTGCCGTAGGATCGGATAAAAGCGTTTCTGGCAGAGCAGAAGAAAAACAAAATTCGAAGCTTTCTCGATACACCTTTTTACATCCGTTTGCTTACCAGCACGAGGCAGCAGCCCTCCGTGGCTGGAGCTAGTTCGCTTATCGGTTGGGAGTTCTAGCATCTTCCTATCGCAATGTGTCGTCAATTTCCCCGACCTCCCCGACGTTGCATAACGACGCCCTGTGTGCAGCTTGAACCGGTGTGCGCGCACGCCCAGGCGACAGTGATTGATGACGTTAAAAATGGCGTTTCTTATGGATGGATGGTGTTGGTGGAGCCGAACCGAGCCGAACGATGCCACTATCTAGTGAGTGTAAAATGAAGCTTTCTTTTCGCTTCTCGAGCTTCTCGAGCATTCCCGTTACAGCTGTCGACGCAACCGATGATGGATGTTTTCTTTTTACCCGCACTTTTAAGGGCAACGTGGAAATTGGATTTCCACGTACAAAGGGGAAGCTGTTTGTCGTCGGTGTCGATTACCTATCAGTGGTTTGACATTTTTTAAAGATTGCCTATCGATGTGCGAACTAGTTAGGGTGCTGTTTTTACGCTTGCTACGAACCGAACTGAACTAATGTAGTTTTCTTTTCCCGTACCCATGGTTTGGCGTTGTATAAGAAAGGTTTTAATAGTTGAAACATTCCTTTTGTCTCTATTTTATTGTCAAAGGGTTATCCTTACTTTTCTTAAACAACTGATTTAATTTATGATTTATGTTGTTTAACATCAATGCATTGATTAAATCAATAAACAGTTCTGGTTTGTTAATAAAATGAGATAAATCTACTTACATCGATATATTTTCTACCAAGTCAAACACACATAAAGTATTTTAAAATAATATTGTATGATCTTCTTTAAAGACAATGTGTTTGTGTTTGGTTGGTTTTTCTTTCCAATCATCAAAAAAATAATTAAAATTTTCATTATAATAACGTAACAAAGCGTAAGAGATTAAATGACTTATTAAAATTGATGATTAAATATCTTTTACAACTTCGTACTAATTTATGGGTGAAATAATCACTATGGTATTCCATGAATTTTTTATCGATATTCTTTTCTAGAATTCGTGCGAAAAAAGGATCGATTTAAACGAACAAATGTTCAATACTTCATTTTTTTTGAGCTTCTCTAATAATACAAAAAATGTGCTGTTTTCAATTTTATGCTTTTTGTTGAACCCGCAATTGCTATCAGAAATTTATTTGTTTACTTACTTGTTTGTGTTCAGTGGTTAAGTATGAAACAATTCGACAACAACAACCTTTCATATCTTCACCAATTACAAACAATATGCATCCGATAGGCTATTGAAACAATGTAACAAGTGTCCCTGTAATCATGTTGATTACGCTCGATTGTTTGCCATACCTTTTAAAAGACGCACAAATGTAAAATATTTTACCAAAACAAAACAGCAATAACTACCAAAACGCAACGTGCTGCGCCGGCGGTGTGCTGTATTTGCAACGAAAATCTGAATAAACATGATTCGCAGATTTTATGTTTTTGCGCTTCGCTTCCTGCTTCCCAGTATGATTATTGAATATTTATTTTTGAACGAAACGAAGCGACAAAATATCAGTAAGGGGGAATATATGCGATGATTTTTTTATTTTAATAAACCATCTTGAGGCAAAAAATGGCAAAATATGGTTCAATTTTTTGTGTTACTGAGAGAACTTTGCGTTGGCTGTAACGGCATTTGTACATTCCTTACAAACGTGAGCAAGTTCAGATGAATTGAAAATTTCTGATTTACGTGACATTTTACTTTTGCATATCAACCAGAGCAATGAATAACGCGTGCTTGTTGCTCTCAAGAACTTTGTTGCTCAATCTCCATCAAGTTAAGCCCTCATCAGTTGCGGAGACTATAACGGAGGAAAACTGAGAAAAGGATCTTCCTTTGCATCGAAGCAATTTAAAGTATGACAGATGTAATAGAGGCTGTTTTCGACTGAGATTACTTTCCAATGGCTGCACAAATACATCAAATGAAGTGTATGCTCTGTGCAGCGCGGTAGCAACACATCTGTGAGTAAGGTAATCTGATCAAACGCAACACACCCATCTCGATTAATGGACCTTTCCCGCTGGGTGGTTTTAATCGTGTACGAGACGGCAGCGTCTGACATCTCTGCCGGTCTTCTTTCAGTTAGAAGCGCAGATTCGTGCGGTTTTGTTACTTCCACAAATTAACTGGCACACCAATATCGTCTCCTGTGTACATATGTAAAACTACAAACAAACGAACTACCGAAATCAAGAATTAGTTGGACGGAAACTACAGTAAAAATCAAAGCGATATCGTAAATATGCGAGGCCAGTAAGAGAAGTTACACAAAAAAGAAACAAAACCAAACAAATCAAAAGTTGAAATCTTTACCTAGATATTAGTACCGACAAACGGAACGGCTAACGCGCTACGCATACAATGGTAGAACAAGCTGTCATGGTCTTAAAAAGCCGTCGGATAAAAGAAACCTGTCATCCTTAACTAGGCATTATCGGTCGTTTAGTTACAAAACTCAAAGCATGTTATGGTTGAAAGAAAAATATGTGCAGTAAGGAAGAAAGGAAAGGGTGAAACGCAGTGGATCGTTTTAAGTATGTTTAAACAGAACAAAAAATCAATTCTTTGTTCCAACAAACCGGTACGGCAGACGGGTTGGATGATGTATGAGAAAATATAACTATTAATTGCAGTTGTAAATAAAATAGATAAATTTATAAAACATGATAAATTGTTGATGTATTTGCGTGCGCACTATCACACAAACACCCCTTACCATGATGACAGTATTACGTGAACTGATACTGATACTGATGACAGTATTATGTGAATGTTAAACAGAAGCAAGAGTTTAACCACTTTTCCAATTTTTATTCATTGATTTACTTGCTCTTACTAGGTACCAGAAATACTAGCTATAGTTTTTTTTTCAGTCTCCAAGGAGTTGTGTGTAACGGAGAGCACGTAAACGTTCAACTCTTCTTGGATCGATATTCACATCTCATTAGTACGGAGTATGTTTAGTGAGGTTAATTTAGTTCATTTTTTCATCATATGATCACCGTTAATGAAGAAAAGAAAATTCATTTATTTATTTCAGTTATTTCAGAAGTTGTGTCTTTTCGTGATCTTTCTGTTTCCGTTATGATTGTTTTCTATTTTTTTGCCGATTATGACAAAAAAGTTACTAGATTGTGAATCGGTAGATCAGTTTTTGAATCAGCGTAAGTAACTAGTTTTAAAGCGTTCGAAAAGATTTTTCGACTTTTTGAGAAACAAAACAATATTTTAAGTTTGTACAGCACAAATGTTCTGACTCGTTTTTTAGTTGGTCTTGGGTAAGAAAAGCTGACCTAAGGCAGTCTTTACACTGTTTAATAAAATTCTTTCATATGATTGCATCGATTTGTTAGCGGCCGATGTCTTGTTCCGATGTTTTATTAAAAAATAGACCATGTTGAGCCTGTTACAGATGCCTGTGCAGCTGATTAATGTGAATCAGCTGCACAGGTTAAAATTTTTGAAACATTATTAGTTTCATTTGTAAAACAGGATAAATATTGATACGCGTTCCAGTGATTTTGTTAAAAACCTTAAAATCACATCACAGAAGAAAACTGATACAAATAGTTTCATGTTTTGTTTTGAAGACCAAAATCTTGCATCTGTCCTGAGATTGCGATGCTATCATAGACTATTATAAATTTAATTGCTTGGTATCATAGAAAGTAACTAGAATAGTCTTTCACGGAATGATTTTGGAGTTTTTTTTTATAAATAATTCATTCATGCAACATTGCTATAATTTCTTAATTAGCAAACATTTTGATAAACCCATAAATAGAAGTAATCACTCTAATACATTTTTACCAAATCTCGTACACCACATAAGCCAGTTAACAGCGTAGCTTTTTATAAGGGTAGAGATGGATTCATTTCCCTATAAAATCCATTTCCCTATAAAAAATAAACGTGGATGGTGAGAAATGAAACAAAATTAAAACAATCCACTTACTCTCCACGAGAGTGCTGTAGAATTCACGTTGCCCTCAAACGGGGTAAAAATAAAAATAAAAATACGCCCGCAACTCTCACGCTTCCGGAACGAATAAACTGCTTAAAACCTTAAATTAAATAAATTAATTTGAATAAATGGATAAAATCACACGTTGTCCCAGCGGTGTGCTAGCTATGCAGACCGATGTGCAGAGAGGTTTCATTCGCTGTGTGCCCCAAATGATTTATTTATTTTGAACACTGCTCCTTGCGGAGACAAAATCGATCGAGGAAACCAAACGAAAAGCCTGGCGTAAACAGGAAAACGGAAATTCGCCCAAAACCGACACAAACAATGTCCCTTGAGTGGCGATTCCAATCGCTGTGTATGGCGAGTCGTGCGTTGATTATCGTCGTATTGGTAGATGAAAAAAAGTGGTTAAAACACAAAAACACAATCAATCCGTTGGCAAGCATTCGCAATGCTGTACCGGAAGTGAGGAACGGAATTCTGCTAACGAGTGTGATCATGAAATCCTCAAATGAGTCAAATGGAGTAGTTTCAATGATTGTTAAAGCATTCAATTCAATTCACTAACACTGATGCACAGAGCGTTGCGGGGTTTATGCACCAATGTACAGAATTGACCAGGCGGTAAGCCAGGTGTGTTTAATTGTTATTGATAGAACCACAAATATAGCGGAAATTTGTGGAGTAGTGTGTGTTTCACCGAGTGTGTTTCGTACATTCAATTTCCATATACCGAATTCAAATTCCGTCGACAGGTAACAGTTTTTGTGAAAATTATGCTTATGACAAACATTGGAAAAAATTTCCCAAGCTGGTTAAATGGTTGGCAATCGGCAATTCGTTCTGTGAAATATTTTTTTAAAACCCCGCAAACTCTCGTGGCCTTTTTATTTACAGAATCTCACCATGGCTTTCCTCCCAAACGTTCCAAAATTCCCAAACGTTCCAGCTTAAGTGCTATATGTGCTAATAGTGTTGGTAATGTTCTTCCTTAAGACGGTTTTTGTGTAATGCTGTTAATATCAAAATTGCCCATAATATCTCCTCCTCCAACGACTGTACAAATGCTTAAGGTTGATCGTATTTTCCTTTGGTGTGACCTCAATTTCCCTATTTATATCCAGTCATAATATTATCTGGTTTATGCACTTAAGTAATTCTGTTTTGGTTTCCTTTTCCCTCAATGAGTTTATTACTAATAACATTGCTTGTTTTTATGTTTTAAGTTTGAGACTCCAATTTGTCATTTTCACTATCATGTCGGGTCTGAATTTTGTAAATCTTCATGTTGTTTGCCTTACTTTGTAATTATGGTTTGCAACTGATTTTGATTATTTATCTTCCATGATGATGCGCTTTTGTTAAATTGTTAGGTTGGAGCTTAAATGTTCAACAACCCTTTTGGTTTTCTATATCGTTTTCACTACATCGCTTCGCATCCACCTTCCTTTATCCATTATTTATTTCTGCACTGATCTAGCCTGCAATAACGATGCTATGATGTTTCTAGCTATGCGTTCATTCTTTGTTTCTATTGCAATGTCAGCGTACATTGAACCCTTTCATATTTCTATATACGCCTTTTTAATACATATCACCTTTATAATAAATTCTCAACCTATCTTTAAGTCAATCGTTTTGCTAAAACATTTAGTAAAATAGCCTCAATAGCCTTAGCCAAACCTTTTTATACTGTCAGTTCAAGGAGAACTACTTTGCCATCATGAACTCATGTGATAAAGTACATAATACCGCGCAAATAGTTAAATCAGCTATAAAGTTGTTAACTTAAACATAACAAGTTGACCCAGATTGTTCAGTTTCTTAGCTGTTCCATCTCTAAACAGAACGGACTCTTTCTCATTAGCTTTGCCCTCCGATATTGAGCTGAGATGACGACGAATTACTTGAGAAAGTGCATGATACCAGTGTACCTTTAAAATGTGAAACTTTCTATAGTTCGTGAATAAAGTGAAAAATTACATTTCTCAGCAAACCACTTCCCATTTAGTACAGTTATGTTGAAAAGGACTACTTTTCGGGTATTTGATTAAAAATAATTCAAATATTGTCTAATTTAAAGCACGCACACTGATGCCATGGACTTTCATCCTTGAATGAAATATGGTTCCTATGGTTTATGATACCAAAAGATCAATCATAAAGAGTAATAATTTTGCAATAGTAGGTTATACAACGCATCAATCTCTGTAAATTCTCTCTATATAATTTTGGCATTGAAATTCTAACATCAAGCAGGCTTGAAAATAATTCCATTCAAATTTCATATGTAAATCTTTTCCTCCTTCCATCTGTATTTCATTCGATATCGAACACATTTTTTCAAAAATACAATTTGTTACTCCTTGCCAACCAATATGTCAACTGCCTTGGCGAAGGAGCACGCGTATTAAAACTCAATTTTATGCAAACATCAATAGCGTAATTAATTGGTAATCGAACGGCATTCACCATTTCAGGGTTTCAGGCAGCCGAACGTAGTTGATTGCATTTTGTCCTTACGTATCCGATTTCAATATTGACGAAACTACTTTCGTGCCGGTGCACGCACATTTACACCAAGTACCAAGCATTATTGTTTTCGCGATGTTCACCATTGTGCGTTGTATCGGGTATCGCTTGCACACTGGGTCATTTTTCACCGCGTGAAATGTTCCGGCCGAAAACTTCCAACGTTAATGACACATTAATTCAAAAGGCTCACGATCGAATCGGTGCGACCGAAATGAAAAGGTGCGTGGTAACGTAAAAGGAAACGTGAAAAATCGAATTTCATTTAATTAGCCGTATTTACGACACGCTTTTTTTGTTGAAATCAGGCTCGTAAGATCGTAAAAAAGTATACACCCCAGAGGCAACTCAACGGAAGGGTAACGTTTTTTATCCTTTTTTTGTTTCTAGAAGGTTGATTCAAAAGCAAATGGATAGTAAATTGTTGTCACGCTGGTTAATGGCTCGAAGCGTCTAGAGTCAAAAATTTTACAGAAGATGGTAAAAAAAGGTTTTTTTTCTGTATTTTAATTCAACACAATTTGACAATGTTCATTCAAACTGAAGCTGTGTCGGCTTTTTAAAACGATAATATTTTGCTTATATGATTTGACTAAATTGCTCGATTTTTCCCACAAATTAAAACTACATAAAAGCAATTCCACATTAAGCTAAGGAAAACTGGAATTTGATTGAACATTGATAACACTCTCTGATGAAATGTGAACTGCAACATATTTTAATTAAGTCTTTAAAACATGTGTTAGCAAATTCTAACCGAAATAAATAAATAATAAATATGTAAATTACTCCGCCACTAGCTAAAATACGCTCAATACGACTGAAACTATCCACATACAATACATTGGGAATAAATGGATAAACTCCTTTACAGTTTGTTTCTGTTACTGAGCAGAGCCTGAAAACACAATAAAATACAAACTAACAAACAAATCTTAACCAAAACGAAGACAAATTATAAGTTCGACCGCAAATCAATAGCTGACTAACAAAAATTATTTGATGAAATATCTAAAATATAAGCTTAAAACGGTCTCCAGCACTTACTGTCTTGAACAGTTTGTGAACCTTTAAGATGTCTCTCTCTTTTGCAATTGAGTAAAAGTTCAATCGAGACGGAATGGAAGATAATTTTACCGGCAGCCTTCTAATCAAAATTGACAGAATATTAAAATGCAGGTCACATCCGAAGGGTGTGTCTTTTACAATTCGGATGAAATTTACTGTCATTGTGTGATGATTTTTGTTTTTATTTCAATCAACCTACCGAATATTCCATTTACTGAACCTCTTGCTTGTCACAGCATGTGACGGTTCCGTTTCCGTTGTATTGTGCTGTTGCTGTCAGTAATTTTCACTGACCTGCTGCCATCGGTCGTCTGATTATTATCATTGAATCATGCCAGCTGACCGCTACGATTGAGGGGTAAGGATGAAATAGAAGATTTCGATTTTAATGAAGACTTTATCCTCGCACGTCGTGGAAGCGGCAGGAGGTTGAGCAAATTGAAGACCTAATCAGCTTTGAAGAACAAAGTGTTGAGATTGCAGATCCTGATGTTCAGTTGCGACATATTGACGTATTGTTCTTTATTATAGCCCGCCGGACTAAAAGTGGACAAACGCCAGCTGGTCATCTTTTAGTTATTTGAAACACACCAGGCGGCTCCATTGCGTGAAATTCATTATTCTATCATCGCCCAGCGAGTCGTTACGTCAGCGACTCCGATACGGCATCGGTCAACGATGGATACAGACTAGCGCTAAAAATTTCCGTTGCGTTTTCGAATGTTTCCTTTGCTCCATTTTAGTTCATTCCCTCCGAAACAATCATCAATTCCTATTCCAGTGGCTGCACATTTTTGTATGTTTCCACAGGAGCCGACTGAAGAGGGGTGTGCGTTTGTTTAATTTCCCCGGACCAATTGGTCCCACTCGCACGGTTCAATAAATCTGTCACACCTGATTGATTTATTGCGGAGAGCATCCCGAACCGTGTAACGTCCGAATGACAAACGAAGGGCTGACGAAAATGGACATTGATGAAAACTATTATAAAAACAAAATAGCAACAATAAAATGCGATCGAGCAACAAAAGCGATGGAAAAACCTTTGTAGATGGATTGATTCATTTTACTTTGCTGCTGATCTGCATTATTTGCTAAGCAAGTATGTTAGAAGGTTTTTACTTTCCTATTACATACGTAAATTGCTTCATGAATCAAATAATATTTCAATATGCTTTGTTTCTGAATTTTCTTTTCAGACAATGGCCATGGTGATAATGGTCAAATTTCAAATTAAACAATTTGACTAAAGACTGTAAATGACTAAATGACCAAAAACTAGCCCAATTATTTTACATATTTATAGTTTTCAATCATTCAGTTTTGATAAACATTTTTCTAACAATTGTATGCGGTGCCAGGCTTTGAACAATACGGACAGTCTCAATTCCACATAAATAGAAAAATGAGTTGATTTCTAAACAATTTATTGTGGAGTTTCCATTAGAATGATGAACGTTTTTGTCGTCTGCAATTCCAGAACCTTAACAACGCAACCATCATCCAACGTCACTTGAAGGGACTTTCTCAAGGTGTTGTTTCTATTATTCCACAAGTACAGAAAACCGCAAACGGCAGATCACGGGCACTCCTTGTCCAAGAGGTACGCAGTGCTTGACGGGATAATGGTACCGAGAAGAAATGCATAAACAACATCAAAATGGACCACAACCATGGCGAAAGGAAACTCGTCTAATCTCCCGCACTGACGTCAAGACGGTTAAGGGTGCAGTTGACAGCAAGGGGAGAGAAAAAATAAAGTTTGTCACTCACCTAACGAGAGAAAGCGGGGAATTGTGAGAGTCGGATGATCGTATGCGAGGTACAACGCGACGTAGCTGCGGAATAAAATCCACTCGATGCGATGCAAGGAAACGCGCCCCCGACTTTGACTTTGCCGGGCGAAGCCGTCTTGTACGGCCTGAACCGAAACAAATGGAAAAGGACAGACGAACACAAAAACGTTGAATTGTAGCCAGTGCCGTTGCAGAGCGACAACCAGCAGGACAAAAACCCCGTAACGACCAAGGATTACGAAAACTAAAAATGTCACCTTCGGTTTGCTCTTTCATCGTCACCGAGCACCGGGTGGCGTTGGCGGTGGCGGTGGCCTTGGCGTGCTCTTTGAAGGCGAATGTTGGCGCCGACCAGCCTTAAACCAATGTCTGTGCTTTTCAATTTTCTTTTTCTCGCTCAGATGCCTTACTTGCCGACTAGCACTGACACCCGAGCTTTGCGTTTTCCCACACGGTTCCAAGCGGTGGTCGTTGTGGTACGTCAGGTCCTTGAAATAGCGCTTTCCGGTGGTGAACGCGAGCGAGGGGTGGCGTAGACCGGGAGGCACGAAATGCTCCAGTTTCTCAGTTTGCGGCTATCTGACACGGTTGTGTCTTTTCCTGCTCTTCCGGCTCGAGAGAGATCGACCGTCGACATATAAGCTTTGAAGCAGCACGGCTTACACTCACCCCACGCGATTGTGATGGGGATTCGGTTTCGAAGAAAAGCACATACAAAAATCTTGCATACAAACCCACGCTCACTTTCTTCTCCAGCAACTCCACCACACGCTTCAGGTAAATCCTTCCATCAACCCCCGGGGAAAGCCAGGGAAACTCGTAGCTCGTAGTCTTTTCGCACTTCACTGGGGTGTTTTATCTTTTCAATTTTCTTCCCATTGGGCCGCATGTCCTAACCGGGCTTATGGTGGGCTGAGTTTTCACTTCTCCCGGCGTTTGAGTACGAGTTTCAAATTATCCATTTCCTCCCTTTCTAGGCACTCCGAAAAAAAGTCACCCGATCCCGGTTCACCCCCTGCCGGGCTGCTTGTTTCGACTTGTTCTTTAATTTTGTTTTCATCCGAGGCAAAAACCCCTCGTGAGAATGGAACAGAAAGCGACCAAGAAAAAGTAAGAGGACAGGCTGGCTAAAGCACCAGCAGATTGTCACCGAGGCTACCATTGCCAACCGCAATCGAGCTGGTATCATCGTAGCTGGCGCTGGAGGTGGTTTAAACTTTATGGCTTAATCTTATATGCTACCGACCCACGTGCCGATGCTGTCTTTTCTCATTACCACACCACGTACGTCGGGATTCGAAGAAGGTTCGAGTTTCGACCGACCGGCTTTGATTAGGCATGTGTACAACATGTGGTAGTGTGATTCTTTGAACAACCCGTTTCAGTTTTTCGGTCAATCTTTATCAGCTTACAAATCGTATGAAGCGTTTCGTGTACCAAATTTTGACACCAAGTTAAAGAACAAAAATGGAATTATAAATCCATATTATTTAACGCTCAAACGTGGACGAAGAGTGTTATAATTAACATTTTTTATACCGATTCACCATCTGTATCATCATTGTATCACTGTATCTTCAATATTCTAACAAATATGTATCCATACACGTACATTGGAGTTTTTTTTTATCTATGAATATTGCAATAGTTATTAATGACATTCAGGGACTGAGTTCTCCGTCAAAACGTCCTATTGGTCATTTTCCTTTTTCCAACAAAACCATAAGAGTTAACTCAATACTCTGGACAATTTGATCCGCTTTTCATAGAATCCTGTGGAATCGCTCGTGGTTTATCTGCAGTGCAACATCGAACGTGCCTGGGGCATGTGCGTTTTTTTTTTCAGTATAGTCCATTGTGAAACATGGCGTCGAGCAATGGCCAACATATCGTTTCGAACTTTGTCTCGCGGGAATTCAAGGGTTTGCATGTAGCTACTCTGCGTCCTAGTCGAGGCGAAGAAACGAACAAGTTGGTTAACCACATAATCCGTAAGGGACGAAGGATCGAGATTCTCTTGTGATGCTCAGGATGATAAGGATCCTGTGCTTACTATGATTATGATGATGAAGACGATGTTGGTCAAAAATGTTTGCTTGTCTAATGACTTGTCTCATTTAAGCAATATATTGTAAAATGCAAGAAAATGTTCATCAAAACCATTGACGAAAATACAATACTATACATATTTTTAGCCTATTTAATCTTTTTATTAAGATTATGTGTAAAACCACATTGACATTGTATTGTTTGTTATTTATGATTTCGATCCCAATTTATTGTTTATAGGATAAAATAACGGCAAAATGCACATTTCATTCATACTTTCTAAAGATAAAAATGGAAAAAGAGCAAAAATTTCAGTCATATCAATTAAGCGCTGGCCACATGATCGCATCGATAGCTATATGACTAATTAGTGAATCAACTAAACTATTTATATACTTTGCTAGGATTTTAAAACATATTATTCCAGGTCTATAATTATGTCTACCAGTGTGTTGCAGTTACATCCGCACCGTCAAAGTAATAACGAATAAATTAGAGCTATACTCTCTGGTGGCGACTAACCATCGACGAACCCAAAAGCATATAGACTTGGTCGATAATCCTTTCTGTTCATTTCTTGTCGCTCACATTTTGTCCACCTGGAGGGGTTTTATCTGTGGGCCCTTGCATTGCATATATGAGTGTTACATGCTTTACAATGATGACGCGGAAAACACCATCAGTGCACATAAATTTGCATCGAAATATGCGACGGAAGCAAAAAAGTTATACACCGTTAGCAGAGCACCGATGCCGTGCAAACCCGTCTTCTAGCTCGAAGCATGTTTTCAACCAATGGCCCTCTCAGCAAGGCACATGGCATGCAGGGAACCGGAATGGTGGCCCCAGTTGAGTAATGTTCTGAAATAATGTTTCTGGTGGTTTAGAGGTGGCTTGCGTCAGAAACTTTTTCAATTTTCGCTCAATCTTCGATATACCCAATCGAACTTTATTGTATTGATGTCTCTAGTGATATGTAAATCATGCGTAATTTGACGCTTCCCTACTAACGACGCATACTGGTGGTGCAATTCTGTCGCATGTGCAACGCGTGAGGTGAAATGAGAAAGCGTACATTATTCCGTCACGATTATCACAAAACCGAACCGATCGTGGTGAATTTGAGAGAGATAGGAATTCTAGCAGGTTAGAATAGAATGTAAACATTTCAAGAAAATACACGAGAGTTGAAGCACCAAATTTTTTTATCAATTAAAGAAATTCGGCATTGACTTTGTGATCGTGTGGCATACAAAGAGTTACAAAATGTGTTGAATTTCATCATTCATCTACTATCGATAAAATTGTTGACACCAGAAGCACCATGGGTCGGATAACTAAACTTAGCTTCATCCGTGGATACGATCAGATGAATAATGGTACAATATTTTGAATCAATGTATTTTCTTGCACACATTGAATCATGAATCAATGTGTTTTCATTTTCAGCTCTGATTTCGCTTCATGATTATTAATTGTACATTTGTAATAGAATTCACCTACATATTATTAAAGGCATTCAAAAGTCAATCCATATTGTATGTTTGTTAAAAAAAAGTTTATAAACACATGTGCGATTAGTTTTAAATCCGATGTTCAAACGGTCGATGTTCATCGGTAAATATCTTACGCAATCCATTACAAGCAATCTACCAAATCTTTTAACAATCAGTAACTTCCCAGATGCTGTAAACCATACAAGTCTAGAAAGCTGTACAATGCCATATTTGCAAGAAACTATTTTGTTATTCTTAAAGATTTTTTAAGATAACATAAAATTCACCTATACCATTTAAAATTATGAATTGCATAACTATCCAAGGTTTGATAAAGACTTGACTATTAAGACGAACTGTTATAAAAGATAGTAATGAACACGAGTTTAATCAGTTATTTTCCATAAGATAGCTATGTTCCATATTTTAAGAGGATTTTACATATGTTTATTCGGCCTGTTTCAGAAGAAACCTCGCAGATCTTTTGCGGTTGTTGTGAGCTCTATATTTCGACGCAGAAACATGCTTAAGTGCACTACCAGAAAAGCGTTCGAGCATCGTATTATTGTTTCAAATATGTGTGTCATACCTCTTCAAAATTCTAATAATCACATCCGTTGGTTTGGTATTGGGTTTTGTAGGTAATATTAAACTATTCTACTATTCGGGGACGGGAAAAAACTCTATCACGATCAGCGTCGATGCAGGCGTCGTTTATGAGCCAAAAATATGAGCCCATGCTATCCCGAACGCACGCGAAACCAAACACAACCACAACCGCAACATTAATCTACGACAACGAGCGTCATAAAAGGCATTTCCGCAGTAGTAGTTCCTCATATTGAACGAGGCTCTCGTGGCATAACATTTCGCTTATCAAGCAGCGCAATGGCGCACAGATAAGCGGATGGAAGATGAACTTTATCGATGTCATCATAAAGTTCGTTAATAACCACTGACAGTTTGGCACTGATAAAACGCGCTAACGATGTACGACGCATCTCCTGCTGCAAGAAGCGGACGGAGGGAGAAGTTGAGGATATGTCTCTTCCTGTTGGTGTAACCAGCGTCACCCGCATTTCGAGCTGATGGGTCGTTTACAACCGTTGTGGTGATATGCGTTCCTTCTCCAGTCGCATTCCATGCCTAATCGTGCACGGAGCACACCAACGAGAAGTGCAAAGGCTACTGGGATGAGAATGATGTGGTGAACGTCCGCATACGCGCGCTCGGAAGATTGAACGATCGTGTGCTTCTGAGGCGTATTGTCATTTTTTTCTTCTGCATTTCCCTGTCTCTCTCTTCCTCTGTTTCTTTTTTTCTCACTTTTCGTTCACACGAAGCATAAATATTCAAAGTTTCCTCAATAGGAAAAACATTTATTTGCGTTTCTTAATTGGTTTCTGCGCGCGAAAACTGCGCGAAAAATGGTGCGAGGAAATTAACCCGCGTTGCAATGGTGCGGAAGTTAGCAGCAGCAATAGGACGAAAAAGGGGAAAAGAAAACACAGGCACGGATAAATGAGCAAATAAACAGCGAGCCAGCCGGATGTGGCCATTTGGGTTTGGTTTGCCTGGTTGGGGTGGAATTTTATTTCTACTGTTTCATTACCATTTGCTTGTTCTTCTCAGTTCTGCGGGATATGGCTGATTCTTGGGATGTTTTCCGTTTTTTTTTTGGTTTTTTTTATTGGTTCCTATTTAACATGAGTTGAATCCATGGTAGAGTTCAGCATAGCGCAATAGCGTCTTCCGTGGCCTTGCTATCTATAGTCGTAAAAATAGGATTAAGCATCGTTACCGCATTGTGATCGCTTCTCTTGCGTCGGTATGTATGTATGTGTGAGTGTTTATATTTCATGCTAAAGTTTGCGGCTCTGCTTTCAACTTTAATTCAAAAATATATGCCAGATTTGCTGATCTCCGTTAAACGAGTATTTAATGTACCTCAACTGTGATCGAATCGTTTAGAATCTTTTATTAATACACGTTCTAAAAACAGTTTATTTATCTCAAAATTCCTATTGTTTTGTATATTTTTGCATTAAGCACATTTTTAAAATCACCATATACTATACCTCCATTTAACGCTCAACTCTACGATTTCTATAAAGCATTATTTTTCTTTCGGATTGTTCCGGTCGCTAAAAAAATGAATAACAAAAACTTTCCGCCTACTATAAATCGGTTGAGCCATATTTTTGTACGCTTCCACGTATAATAAGCGACGTTTTCCCTGCGCCAAACGAATAATGGTCTTGTGAGCGGGTTAAGCGAGATTTTTTACACACTTACTAAACGCGCTTTGATCCTACGCTCCAGTGGACACACAAAATTTAGATTGTTAAGCCTTTTTTTTTGTTTTTGCATCTCGCCTACGAGTGTATGAGGGTGTTGGTAAGTTTTATTTTCACCCACTATGCTGTAAAAAAAATCGTCGACCAATCGTTTCACAAACTGCATTGCAGGACGATCCAGCTGTGGGTCATTTGTGAGATTCGCTACCACGCTCCCTTTGGTTTTCGTCTTTTTTACCATTATTCTGCTTAAATTAATTCTCAAATTCATTAAAATGTAATTAACAAACTGAGCAACAACCGCCTGCATATTTCCCATCGTGTTTGCACGCTTAATTCGGTATAATTAAGAATCCCCGGGGGAGATGCCTTCAGTTTGGCATGAAAGTGTGAAAAATCTCTCCCCATTCCGTGTATTTTCCAGTTGTTCACAAGCATACGAATCCGGTAAAATTCTTTTCATTCACTTTTTACTATCATTCGTAATGTTGTACGCATCACAAGAAAGTGTTACAACTGTTTTTAGTTTTGTTTCTACATTCGATCAGCAATTTTACGCTTTACGAAAATGCCTTCATTTTACGTGATTTTAAACTATTTCTTCATGTCCGGTTGTTCGAGCGAGTGAACAGGCAAAGATGAGATTTGTGGAGAAAACTTCTTTATTTACAAATGATAAATTAGCAAAGTTGCAGGAACACAGACCTAAGAGATAAATTATTGTGCAACTATAGTATATCTGCAGTGATCTTAGGATTCTGCATTTTCTGCTGTAAGGTATTTCCTCGATTTGTGAAATCACTGAATTAAATAAATACCATTATGCCAGATAATCTATATTCTAGTTCCAGTCGGTTTATGTACAACTTGATACAGTGATTCATTGTATGCCAGTTATCGAAAGAAGCTACAAAAGTTCTATCACAGCAATCAATTTTTCTTTTGCCATACGAATGAGCATCATCCCAATTAACTGTACTTTCCCGAAACAACTTTAACAAAACCGAGTTTGATTCACACTTAAATTACATTGCTACCCACTAGTTTGCTCTCTGAAAAGCTTGCTCGAAGTCAATCACCAAATTCAAGGTTTCATCCCACTAGAGCAGGTTCCTCAAGTACAAATCCATAGGCTTTGTACATACAGTGCTAGGCTTTTGGAAAAGTTTTACAGTGTTTCATACACTTCCCGAAACGCACTGACGAATTCTCGTATTTCCCGTGGCACCGGGTTGCTCGTATTCTTCTGAGGATAAACAATTAAGAATAAAAGTACGTAATTAATTAAGCTAGAAAATTGCATACCACTCTCTCTCTCTCTTTCTCCTTCAGGGGGTATCCTTACGTTTCCTGGCATCGAGTCTTGCTGCAGCATTGCATTTAAGCTACGATTGTACGAAGATTTACGCAGCATCCCTCACCACGTTCGTTGCTGCGGCACAGGCTTCTAACGTTATTTCTCATTTGTTTACGCTCATTTCTACCTCTACTCATTTCTACTTCGCACCCCACCAAACGGACGCACTTCATCAACTAGCAAACCGGTAAAGGTGCCGAAGGTGCCACGTCCCCGACATAAACAGCACGCGCAACACCGTACAAGTTATGCATCTACAGCGGAGGAAATTGTCCGCTTGCCGGACGCTCGTCCCCTGCCTCATCTCCTCCTGGAGGCATTTTTTTTGTATCCGCATTTCGCATTTTCCCATTAGAGTTTCCCCGGGTTGGAGCTGTTGTTTTGAAGAAGAAAAGACGAGCGCCGTAGGTGTTCGGAGGAAGAGGAGGATTGATGCTGATTGCATAAATTGTATTGTTCGTTGGTCCAAAGCGGCCGGTTAGCACCGTACCGTAGAGAGAGAAATCGTACAAAATCTTTCTAACGCGCACAAGAAGAGGCGGAACCCCAACGCGTAATATTACCCCGTTAAAACGTAGCGATCCACTTCGTACGCGAACGGAACGTTTATCAGGATGAAAGGAAACTATTTGTGCCCTTTGGGTGGGTGCGGGTGCGTAGAATGTAGGGAAGTGAATTTAATTAACACTACCTTTCATTTCTCATTTCAATATTTTTCCGTTTACAGGTCGAATGTTGTGCTACCGTGAGAAGGTTCCGACTGCGTAGAGTTATTACAATCTTCCTCACTCGCCACCATCGCTATGCTCCGTCACATGAACATACAAATACACGCAAATTTACATAGAATAGGCAATATACATTTTCAAACTCGAAATGCGACATGCTTCGCAATAAGCGGGAAAGGCAGTGGTTTATTCCGTGTAAACCATCACAAGAGGCGTAGTTTTGTATAATTTAGAACAGCGCGTTTGAAGTTTTTCCACGAAAAATTAAGAATCATAAATATGTTGAGCAATGTTGAGATTGATTAATTAAATATAAAATACCAAGTCAAACTTTTTGAAAGCAAAGTCTAGGTTTTATTTAATTCATAGAGGCTTTGCCTCTAAGTTATCCAATAACATGTTTTATAAAATGTATGCTTTGTTTTTCAAAGATATTGCTATAAATAATACAAATTGAGAATTAAGAATTTTATTATACGAGAAACATTTGAAAATTGTCTAACTTTGAGTACGTATTGAGTGATTTTTGATCGTTTCAAACCTCAGCTTGAGCAAGTAAAATTCAATGCAATGAAAAATTAATTTAAAAAATTAATGTTATTACTCTTAATTTAACTTCAATTGAAATTTTATAAAAAAAATATCAAACGATAACAAGTGCATAGAATATAACCTTATTTCTTTCTATTTTATTGAAATTGTAAAATTTAATTATAATTTCTTGTGAACGGAGAGTAAAACCTGACACCAGGCACCCTATCTACCACCTTCCACCACCAATAGCGTTGGATTCAACAATCCACTCCCACAGAACGCGACTGCGGACTTTGGAAATTAGTCCACAGTCGTTCCAACTGTCAACTCACCTTCGATTAAGATCCCCACTCAAGCAATTTAATATTTAGTTTTGACCAGATAAGCACCCGAATACTCTCAAGATAATCTCTGTAAACGAAAGAATATATTCATAACACTTTACTTGTTGAATTTGACTATGAAACGTAGTTCGCAAATCCTTTAATGTCTGCCCGTAGTGTCTTAAGTTGCAATGCTAGTAGGGCGTCGTAGATAACTTTCCAAAGGATTGGTCCAATGATTGAGACCTCAAGAAGACCAGCTGACAGTTGTTGCAACATCATCTTCATGTTCATTGAAGGCATTTTTCGTATCGGTTGTTATTAAGACATGCATGTGATTTCGTTTGCGCTTTTTGTCCTGCGTAACTTTTCCATTTTCGAGAGCTCTGTTGATGGCTTAAGGTCCCACAAATTCCCTGATGACTCCAGATGCTATGTCATTTTTCTCTAAACGAGGCGTTTAAACATCTTGACCATTGTGCTCAATAAGCAGATATATCGTTGCGATAAACATTCTCTAGTTTGGCGGGTTTCAGTAACAACACTAGACACTGTCGTTTCAATTCATCTGGGAATACCTGCATCCAAATCTTTTGTAGTTTCGTTCCTTGGAACATTGCAATGTCCTTGGCAATGTTGTTTCGTCCTCTGTTAAAGTCGGCATCGCATTTTCGTTAATTGGATCATGGACTAACCGATGGACTACTACAACTTTCAAAATTACCTAACTACACTAGCTTCATTGCTTGAAGGTCGTGCTCGATTTCAAATACCAGCCTTCTTGGAAGCCAAACTTGGTGGAATTTCTACCTTTAGTATCCAAAAGATTGGATCAGTTGACGATCCCGCCTTGGAGCAAGCTTAGATTGAGTACTATAAAATATTATTCATGGAGTAAATTGTCTCATAAAACATAATTTTTTGTTGCATTTTCCATAACATGGTAAAATAACATTAAGAAAAGACATCTGGCACGATAATTCAAACGTTGGCTGCTAGCCTGCCAAACCAACGCATCTGGGCCCAGCATGCATCAATAAACTTGAAATAGAGGCATGTTGCATTAAATGCGATCATTGCAAAATGTTTTTTTACTAGAACCAGTTTCGTCAACAAAACATTTGGAGATGACTTCCACACAATGTGATAACTCTTAGAAGAATTAAGTTCAACACATGTCGAAGAGCATCTTTCTTGTTTAGAGACATTTGATTAAAATTAAAATATTGATTTTTATGTACTTAACGCTGAATACATCTTTTTGAATGACCACGCATACTTTGTAAGACTATTTAATACATCTCTAACGTGTTAGTCTTACAAGGGGGTGACAATTCAAATTAACTTCGCCAGTCATGTTTGTATAAAAATCCGCTGTCGGTACCATTATGTCGGACCATCGAAGTTCTTATGCTAGGTAATACATTTTGGGCACATTTAATGCATAAATAAGATGAAATATAAACATTTCAGAATCATATTACAGTTAACAAAATAATGTTGATGCATTTTACTGGTATAAATTGTTATGGATAATAAAACGATTCATTAACTCTTTCAGTGTGCAATCATTAATCAAACTTAGATAATATGTTTGTCAAACACGTCTGACTGAGAAATAAAATCAAAGACTCTTGCAATCAAATAAAGTCAGACGAATACACGGAAATTGTCAAGTGCTGAGTATGTGATTGTCGTTATGGGCGTATAAGCAAAAGTCTATTTTGTATTGTTAATAATAGGTTTTAATTTATGAAACCAATTATGGATTACCAGTTCTTACGGCTACCTCTAGCCGTATTGTCAGTGCCTATTTGTTCAGACAGACATATTTAATCTCAGGGCATTTCCTCACTGTAAATTGGCCTTATCCCAAACCTACTCGGTTGTTTAAAAAATAATAATATTCTCATTAAATAATTTTCAAATGTCATGTTTTATACTTCCATTCTCTTATATATTCCACCCTCCCCGTTCCACCGAACGTTATGCGCGTTTTGACTCAAAGATGTATGAAATACCTTTAATTGTGAGTTTTAATATATTTCAGAAACGTCGAGATGTCTTTCGAGCATATAAATTAGTAACCTACTGGATGCTATTGAGGGAAAAATAATTGAAACTGAGTGAAAATTATTCGCAGGTTTCAAACGATAAATTAAATACCAACTCATTCATGTTAATTACAAATTCAAGCTCTATGTTCAAAGAATCATTGTTTTTCTTTAAAACGCCGTTACATTTTTTTTCTAGAGCAGATGTAGTATCTCCATCATGATCACTTCGGCAATCTATCTTGCTGTGCACCAACCCATTTATAGCTGTAGCAAAATGTGCCTCGTTTGCATTTTCTCACGCTAATCTACGTTGGCACCATCGAAGCCGTATTACCATTAGCCAGTTGTTTTGATCGTTAAAGGTTTGTTTTAGTGCGGGATTTATCCAGGTAAGGAAAAACACACATTCCCTCCGTGTGAGTGAAGATTTGTAATTTTAACATATTTTATGGATGGTTGTATGATTTATTGCAAATGAAAACTCGCTCGTAATGCGCGTGTGGAGTGGGATAATGGTTCGTTATGAAAATATGATTAATAACTTTAAAGTACATTCGCATAATAGCCAATTCCTCATGCTGAACTCCCTACTGAGTAATATGTTCTGCTTAAGTATATGTAAACATAACCTGTATCGCACGATCTTCTCCTTTAAGAAGATTTCTTCTAAATTATTCAATCTTTCTTTGGATTTTACTACATTAATATTAGAATTTAATTTTGCGTAAGCCTTACCATACGATTGAATCGGGCTATGCAGGAACGACCGATTTGTATGGTATAATTTTCTTTTTTTTTTACCCAAAAATTCATCGTCCATAGCATCTGGAATGAAAGCTACGCTGCATATGGTAGCGACAGATTTCACCGATGCGTCACCGCATGTGCAGTAAATTCAACTCTCTCCGATGTAGCAGCGTCTAGTTGAATGGAATCTGCACCCGGACCCCGGATCTGGACTCTGACTGCCAACACGAGCAGTAACACGAGCGCCACACGTTAAGCTACAGGATCCTCAAGTTCAAAATGATAAATTGCTTCAGCGAGATTAAGAATGTGTGAAATTAGATATACATCGTACAAGCGGGAGAACCCGTTCGGTTGAAGGCAGTATGAAAGGAGATGTGGAGAAAAAAAAACTCCTACGCGATACCCTCGTGGATGCAATGTGATGGCACACAGCAACCACGAGGATAGAGTTCTTCGTCAAAACCATCGCGTACTCGCTCGTACGTTCGTCAAATTGCGCACGAGAACAGTTGGACAAGGTCGCTTCCTGGTTCCCCGATTGTGGCACTATTCAGCAGACGTGTTTGGTGAGCACCGTGGACACCCGTGTCGCGTTTTTCACACCCTCATATTTTTTGTGTATGCCACAGATTGCAGTGAATCTGCTACTATTTTTCTTTCCCCCGCGCGCAAGCCACTGACGCAGGATCGCGCGCTTTGCGTTCGCAAACGGACGGCATCCGGTGACTCGGGGAAACGGAACGCGCCAGTGTACTTATGGGTTGGGAAGTGCATACGTTCTGCGGTGGTCCTTGCTTCACACTCGAGCGGATCGCACTGTCGTTGAAGGGAAAAATTTCGAAATTATTTCCCACCGAAGCGCGAATGCAAATGATGCCAAGTGCATGTGTGGAGCGAAAGAAGATAAAGTGTTTGGAAAAACGAATGGATTGAAGCTGCCAGTGAGAGTGGTGGATATATATAAATACTTTTTTTATGTGAACACCCTCCGGCACCGTTCGCTTGCTTCCAGAAGTGTTTTATACATCCGGTGTTTCTAAACACCGTTTTTTTTCGTGAAGAGGGGTTGAACGTGACTCA
Organism: Anopheles farauti; assembly: GCA_000473445.2. Lineage (NCBI taxonomy): Eukaryota > Metazoa > Arthropoda > Insecta > Diptera > Culicidae > Anopheles > Anopheles farauti. Next base: position 2,046,600 of record KI915049.1, read on the forward strand.
AAACATAGCGACATATCTAATGTGGCTTGGCAAATAAATGGTACGAAACAAATAAAAACAGTCATTAATTGTCTCATATCACTAAACGAACAAATAAATTGAGAGAATACATAGCAAGGAGTAAATTTGTTTTGGTGGCTTTTCGAAATTGTGAGAACCTAAATATCTAATTCAATTGTTCATATTCTTGTTAAACCCGATTGGTGTGGCTGTATTTTCAATTAACTTTGTTTTCAAAGTTTGCTTTGGCACAGCATTTGGCTGTATCCTGCAACAATAAAACTATTTAAACATGTGATAGGCGCTGGATTCGTGAAAGTCTTGTTTTTGTAATTATAAATAATTCATATTATATTCCCAAAATAAAATATTTTTTCAATGCTTTGTTTACTTTGGTTATAATCAACAATATATCCATGTTAAGGAATGTTAAGAAATTCATCTAAATCTTATAATACACTCTAAAATGCGTCAACAAAAATCTCATATTTGCTTATCGAACATTCCACAGCTCAACAAATCCATTGCTTTCGCAAGCATTTCCCCATGCATCGGTATCATTCAACGAATATGCTCAACATGTTACTTTCTCCTTCCGACAATCCCAATCGATTCGATCGATTCTGTACATCTGGACGGCTTTTAATAGACTACACACTCGTCACCGTCGTTGTCGCCGTCGTCGTCGTCGCCGGCTTTGCTTTTGACAGTTTCACTCCCAGCACTTAAAATTTCTCTCTTCACCACACCTAACGCTGCTGCTTAACATACTGTGATGTGGGTTATGGAATTTCCTGCCTTTGCAAATGCCAGCCCTTTCTTCCGATACGGGCACACAACGCTGTCCAGACTACCTATAGAGAGAGTAAGCAAATTCTTATGCCACTATGGTTTTCCCGGAACGGTTTCCACTACCTGCGAAAAACGGTAAATACGGGACGGAAATTTACTCAAACCCACCGTATTCACCCATCGAATCACCAACTATCGTCACCACAGAACCATACAAACATGTGTATGTGTGTCTCTCGGGCGCACTAACACACTTTCAAACTCTTACAAACACCTGCAACATTCACACCCGTGTCAAGGATGTTCCTGTTCCGTGCAAACTACGATGCACCGTCTTTCGAAAGTATGCTTTCCGAGAAAGCATAGCAGCCCGATCCAACCACCTGCCAACCTGGAAAGGATTCATCCCTTTAAAGCATTCATCCGAACCGGATCGGTGAGAAAACTGCTACCTGTGCCCACATAAACCATCGTACAAATTGCGCGTCTTGAAGAGACAATAAGCAAACGAGCTAAAACATCCCCTATGCCTGCATGCCACCCCGATGGGCTCCGTTTCCCTCAGTTATATGTTTTCCATTCAACAGTGAGCTCTACTTCATCACACGCCAGCAACACAGTAGTCTAGGAACACAACGTTACTGTTGTGTAGAAAAGTGTTCGAAAAATAGTCGCGTCATCGCGAACTAAGCCACCCAAGAAACCATCATATGTGCAGGCGTATGCGGATGGGTGGAGCTTGTAATCTGTAAGAGGAAGCTCTGATGTCTACGACGAGAGCGAGAGGAAATACACTGACGCTATTTTGAAAGGAAAAGCATATCTACGCACCAGCTGGATCCGAAAACTGCCAAAACAGAACGTTAACCCAAGACAGTTGAGTCAGGATCAGACACGGAGGTTAGGATATAAAGAAGAACTGGAAGATGTTGGACGGTTTCTTGTTGCTTGTTGGTGTTTATTGTGACTGACGTGAGCTGTTTGTGCATCTTCAGTATAATTAAAGGGTTGGAGAGAAGCGTACAATACAACCTTACCTTTACTTATATTGTATATTCCTTAAGCTGCACGCGTGCGCTGCTAGATACTGTACTTTAAGGTAAAATCCTTTGTATCGTGGCGTAGATCCACCACTAGCCAGCGTTACCGTGGGTGCGGTAATGTATGCTCGATCAACAAACGCGTGAAAGTATCGTTCCCAGATGACTTCATTCTCATTTTAACAAAACGTGAAGCACAGACCACATGCGGCAAAGCTCCCCACTTTTTCATTTTTTTTTCTTTTTGATCATATTCCCATAACGTTACATAAACAAAAAAAAAACAACATCATCCTAAACTATCGTTGGCATAGCTTCCCACCAATATCTTCCCGAAAAACATGTGCAAGTAGTGACGGTGAATGTTTCTGGGCACAATCTTCTATCTTTTCGTTATTGTTATGATCATGACGGTTAATGTTGATGCACCGAAATCCAGATGCGGGTTTCATAAAACTAGTCCGCTATGAATCATTGTTGGATTTTTTTTGGGTTAGAGCTTAGCGATATTGGTATTAGTATTTGCCTGATAAGAAGTAACCAATAAGAACTTTTTGGAGGCTTTGAACTAACTGGGATAAAAGAAAATAAAATGAAGTACTAGTTCTAATAACCAATCGATCGAAATAATTTAATAATATTGTAGTAAAAAATTAATCCTTAAACCTAAAATTAATCCGGGGTAAATTAAAATTTAAACTTACTTAATTTTGTTGGTGCAACATGATATTTTGTTTAAAATTCAAACCACGCAACGTAATTCAGAAACTATTTGCTCGTTTAAGATTACTGAAAGCTTCTCGTGTAACTTGCATCACACGCGTGATAAAAGAAAGCTTTCTCTCTCATCGTTTTAAACTGCTGCAAAACATGCATCTTTTGCCATGGAAAATGCTCGTCCCGCCCCGTGAAATTCTATTTCACATCGTTCTTTTGCCCGTGTGCTGCCGAAAACGGAGCAGCTGAGTTTTGTAACATTTTCGCCACATGATACCTTCCTGCGAGCGGAGATGGTCCTCGCCCTGACGGAAACCGCTCCACGGATGCTAATATATTCAAATTTAAAATAATGTGCTTCATTATAAATTTTTATGATTATGTCTGTTGGGATATATTTTCAACCGTAAATTTGAATAATTACAAAAGTCGTCTTTGTTGCCGCTCCGTGTTTTTCTTCTGCACCGTAGACGCGCCATGCCTCATCGTGTGGCGTTCGTCTCGGGGGCTGGTCTCGGGCGCTTCCATCTGTTATCTATTTTGGCAGGATGGTTTTTATAGCGTCACGCGATTTAATTTTAACTCTTTTCACAACCGCCTCACGCGTAACGGCCTCCAGCCTGGGTGCGTAACATGTGGAAGCGAGCTCACTCTCGGGCAAACGGTTGAAGGATCGTTCGCAGTCGATGTCCCTTAATGACTAGATTATGGCGCACGCGGTACGTGATTTGACTGCGGGAGCATGTGAGCATTTTCCACTAAAGAGAGAGAGAGAGAGAGAGAGAGAGAGCGAGCGAGAAAGAAAGAGAGATGGGGGCAACAAAATACTGACGTGCATTGGAAACGTTCACAACACCAATCATTAGCCCAGCGACATCACTTTATTTCCACACAAGGCCAGCACGCGCACACGCGACCGGTTTTTTGGCTACCGTTGAGAAAATGTTCTTTTAATGACATTTACGAGCGATAACGGATTTGATTCAGAATTAGCAACACACGCCTGCTCCCGGTGGGAGTGTGTTTTCGAGCACCGCCACTGGCTGTGAGCGAAACGAAGCAAAACTCATAGTTTTATGCCCGAACACTCGAAAATTTCTGCAAAAATTTGAAATAATCCGTAGTTTTGCTCTTTTCCCAAATTGTATCAAGTTTGAGGTACAAATTTATAAAAATTATATCATAAACTCTAACCAGGCAATGAACACGCGCGTTGTTCATAATAAAAATGAATAATTACTCAAACATGGCTGTCCATTACCTCGCGAAACATAAAAGCTTTTTAGATCTTTCAGAATCACAGTTTTCATTCGGACCAAGTTTGCAAATGACGTCAACGAAACAATCATTACGCTTTGGTAGCGTTCGTCAAATTTTGATGGCCAATAACGATGCCAATAAAATGCTATGGCATTAAGTAACAATAACATCAAAATGCAAACGAATTTCGTAAATATCAACCACTCTCCACACCAAATGCACTCCAAAAGTGCTCAAACCAAGTAGTCACAAGCATACACACTCGTGCACAAATGACAAAAATAATTGCTAATAAATCGTTTTTTGTTTTCACATCGAAGGCCTGGGATTTTTTTATGCTTCTTTGCAGGCACATTTTCCACCGGCAGCCATGTATGGGTGACACATGGGCACACCGATTGAAAGACATGAGCATATTTACCTCCACCAGAAAAGGGCAATGGACCAATGTGCCTCGACTCATCGCCCCGTTGCCGTACGTCGTGACGGTTTCCGCTTAATGGAGCTCTAAAAACTCCCGTTCGATGCGAGATGGCAAAGAACGAGTAAAATATTCCATCGTGTCGCATACCTCGCTATACCGTTACCACCATCCGAGCAGCGAACGCCGATCATAAATCAAACATCTAATATGTATCTGCTTCAGTCGTCGTCTCGCCCGAGGTTTCCCGCTTTTCCGTTGCAGTGGCAGTGTAATATCGCAAAAATTTATGACTTATTCCGAAACGAAAAACAAAAAAACAGCGCTGCAAAACGCAGGTCAAAGGTGGCAGGGTAAGCTTTATTTGCTAATTATTTTTCGGGCAAAATTATGACCGCACCTTGGGCTGCACACAAACTAACCATTTCGCTTCGTGGCGCTTTGATTGATACTAAGGTGTAGCGATAAAATTCGTAACGTTTGCAGTTCGATGAACATTTAAGAATCGTTCTCTAGTTCCACATTACACAGTAGAGTGCTCCCTTAACCAACGGTTAATGGGGAGAAGCAAGGCAACGTCGGTCGCATTCCCGTCGCAATCGACGCACCATTTTTAGACCGCACGCAGATGCACGACAACAACCGGAAAGCCCAAAACATGTCCAACCCCGGGTGAACGTCGGTGGTGTTCTGGTCAATAAATACCGCATTGATTGCAGCCTCCAGCAGTAAGTACTGTTCACAATTCAAAGCCGCTCATAACACGATAGGCACTACCGAAAACAACATACACGCCACAGATCCCGATCTCGGATTGGCCGTTTTTCCCGAGGACACGCAACCTTCACCCCGTGCCTGGCATGCGTGGAACACACACCAACAGCAAGCAACATAATGCATGATATTTTATTGCAGTAGTTGTAAATTATTTTTGATTCCTATCAGGTATCCCTTTAAAATTATGTTCCACTCGATATACTGTGCCCGAGAACAAGTGATCTCCATTTTGTTGTGTTGCCGGTGCGTTCGTGTTTCCGTCGCTGCTCCAAAGTCATTTACTGATTCTTCTCCTCTGAACGCATCGAAGCAAGGACACTCACTCGCTCTCTCTCTTTGTCTCTCACATGCACACTCACATTCACACACAAACCGTGCAAGGTAATGGAATGGAAACAAAATGCAAAGCATCGAAGGAAGCCAAGGAAGCTGTCGCACTGTCTGAAGTCATCGGCAACGCAGCAGGAAGAACACTTGAACCAGTAAAACAGAACAACAACAACAACAAAAAAACAGCATCTCACAATCGCAGCACCATCTCATCCCGACGGACGGACTCGGTTCCCGGAACGGTTACCGGAGGTCACCGTGATGGCAAATTTTATGGATTGCGGACCCGTGTCCCTTGTCTCTGGTTGCGAAAATGGACACTGCGGTAGTACACTGATACGGAAGTGTTGTTTTTGCCGCAACACCACCACCACCACCACCACCACCACCATCACCACCACTAGCACACTTTAATCAGTTGGATCGTGCGGAGAGGACCCGCGACCCCATGTACTGGGTGAAACTTTTTAAAGAAAATTGTGCAGACAGTTCCCCACCACCGTGCTACAATCCATCTCCGGGGTTGTGGGTCCGGCACGGGAGCTCCCGTGTGTCTGCGGGATGGTAAAACGAGCCTGTGGCAAGCAGCAAAGGACACACTCACTCACGTCGTAAAATATGTATAAATTTTCACTTTGTTTGTCTCCCATCGCACCAACGCACTCATTGCGCGGGAGGGATGGAGTTCTTTCCCCCCATGGTGAAAGCGGCAAGAAAAGACGTTTTAAAGCTCCCTGCTTCTTAAGAAGGCCATTTCGAGTGCCTGCCTAAATCCGCCCGAATCCTTTGCAAGTATCTTCGCTGGTGGTACGTGTTACCTGGGGGCGATATCGTCCGTTGGTGGGTCGGTCGGTCGGTTGAGCTGTAAAATGGAAGGTGGACTAAAACCCTTGCCGTGTGTATCACCAACAGCACCTACAGCAGCACCCATGTGGTTGTGCGCGTGTTACTGTTCTTGTTGTGAGAATTAATTTCCTTCTGGCAGCCGCCAGAACGATCGGCACAACGATAAGAATGGACACCAACGGGTTGCCTTTGGAGGAGTGTAACTCGTGAGCAGGTAATGGAGTTTGCCGCTTTGGCTAAGGCAAAATCCGATTGAAAAACATATCCCCGTTCGCAGGACGAAGCACCAGCAACTGTCCCCTCCACCAATGCCACCATTTTCTATAAGACCTCTAAGACGGATACGATAGCATTATGCTTATTTGTGTGGGTCGTCTGCCTTCTTCGGTATGGTTCATTTTACGCTTGGAAAATCATCTCGCCTCATGGAAACTCACCTTGCGCCTTGGATGGAAAGATTGCACCGCAAGTGAACCCGGTGGCTCATTGTCTTGCCGGCAAGTTGCGAAACTTGCGAATTGTAACGTGCACTTTTAGGCCATCGATCCTGCCAGCCGGCTCGCGTCTTCTGCATTATGCAGCAGCTTCCCAGTCGGCTCGGTTTCCTAAGCAAACAACAAAGACATTTTCAGTATAAACGCACTCGCTATGCAGCGCACTTTGTAAGTGTATGAGTATGAGTGTTTGCTGCATTGCAACGTCGTAACATGAGCGGTGGCTAAGCTAGGCATTTACCGGGAGACTGCACCGGTTGAGCAAATAGCTTTTCCGCTGAGGGCACGCGCTTGTACGTACATTACACGTATCCACGGCAAACACCGACACGCACCAGAAACCAAGCGGCACTAGCAAGGTGAAGCGACGGAAGTAATGACTTTTGGGTTGGCTTTGCAGCTGGAGCAGCTTCGCCTGGCGATGCTGCTGTTACGAAGAAATTTAAAGCGTAAACATCGAGCCGAACCGAACCGAGGAGTGCCAGCGAATAATTAGCAAATCCTCGTTGCTCCCACTGCTCTGCGGCAATCGCAAACAAAATGAAACTAATTTTAATAAATTAAACCCAAGCAAACGAACCTATGGATTTGTGCAGCATGTGCCGGGTCGATGCGCCTCAAGCGGTCTTTTGGGTTTCGATGCATCGTCACCCGGTCGTTAGCTGCTCGATGGGTTGTGATGGCTTGCTGCAAGCTAGAGCTCTACAAACGGTTCCCGCTGCCGAGCGAAAGTGTGTCCTTAGGCGGGTCAACTTGTCATCTGCAAAGCACTGCATGGTTGAGCGGAATCGCAGAACCCTTGACTCTCTTTTCGGGACAATGTGTCCGTTTCCAGTAACTCTAGCAAAACTGGCAAAACGCGATGTAGGTTGAAGTCAACTTTTCATATGAGATGCATACTCCACAAGACACTGGCACACGTGCTTGATCGACTAGCTTAAAGAGTATTTTCCATGTAGCGGGTTCAAAATGAAAGTGAGCAACAAAACAAAAATATCCATCGGAGTGGGCCGTGTTCAAGGGGAAATGTTCACTGAGAAACTTTGATAAAAAAACGAAAGGATCAATCTAGTGTTGCGTGAATTGACACATACAAAACATTTGATGAATGCGATGCAATTTGTGAAGCAGATTTCGTACTGAATTTCTGGAACGTTATTATCACGTTCTTAGATAACCTTTTCTTCGTAATAATAATAAACACATTATTAATAATCCACCCGTGGTATCGTTTCGAACTCTATCATTATGATACACCCGAAATTTATCATTAAAAATGTCACTTCTTAAACCTCTTCACGAACACTAAATACAAAAAGCTTAGGAACGTACTATCAGTTTGACAATGCTGGAACTTATGTGATAACAAATTTAGAATGTCATCCACCCGCAATTAAGATGTATAGTAGATAGTTTTAATGCCATAAAAATGTAAATTTTTAAAATGTATGTTTTTGGCTACCAAAATATACGTCTTGCAAATATTTTACATGTTTCTTTTTTATTTTTGTGTAAAAATCATACCTTTTATGTACCGTTGATTGATTTGAACACAAATTCATACAAAAAATTAACACAATTATTATTACTTTGTTGATGATTTGTGAAGTATTTCATCAGCCAATCGGTCTATTGTTTGTGGGCATTTCAACAGTATTATTTTTTTAAATATGTATTTTCAATCGATAATTATACAATCCCGAAAAATCGATATTATCGAAATGATGACGGTTTACGAATGAATTTCATGCGGAAGCAGCCGTTTTCATCTCACGCTGATTACCACTTCCCATCAATGCGGCACTTTGCTCATCGTTAAAGTGAACTTTTTCCCAGCCTATCTATTGCGTAATATCTGTCACCAAAGAGAATCATGATGACTGTATATCGTAGTGAAACTTGGTTTCATTGCCTTTTTCGCCGTTAGCTAGCCACACCAGGAGCACAAATCCAGGGACCATAAAAGGAAACCACAAAAAAAAACGACCCCGCATGTCGACCCAGCCCAGCCCAGTGTTGCATGATGTCAAACGTTCTCTTTGACGAAAACTAATCATCAAATGAAACCACAACCCTTGCGTTACGCTCATCCAGCCACCTGGTAAGTAAGCAAGTTCTTTTAACTGGATATATTTTCCCGCTTTCCACGGCTACAACAACCGACGGCCCGGATCATACCGCGGTCGTTTCGTTTGCACTCGTTTTAACGTACGTCTATGTTGCCGCCATCTTACGCCTACGCCATCGAATACAGGCAAGCTCGTCTTAACGTGCTTGCTACCACCATTTTCGGCCTGTCACGAAACATGCACAGCGCGCCGTAGGCTCATCTTGATGCGATGACAAAACACCATACCGGTATCCCATTTCCGGACTCGCTCTTAATGCTGTGAAGTATTCTATTGGTTAGCGCGGTGTAACTCGAGCTTTCCAACCCTCATTTTCATCGTTCGTTTTGTTTTTTGGATGTGGTTGTTGTTACCGTTGTTCATTGTCAGCCCTTGCTGGCTCGCTCGTTCCGTCGCAATCACAAACAATGTCTTGCCGTCTGTCAGCTCTGCTCCGCCCCAGTACTTGCGTGGGGGAGTGTCACTCTGTCTTGGAAGAAAACAACAACACTCTCAAACGGCCGGTTCAGCGAACGTCACTCGAGTGCTGCCACCGTCTTCAAGGGCGGCAAGAGACAATAGGGCTCGCAAAAGAGCAAAAAAGGGTCCCGTAGAGTTGATAATTTGCTAACCCGTACGAGAAATACATTTGCGCAGAAGGTGAAGCAACAAATTTACAGCATTTTATGAACCCGCGTACCCGTGTTGGGTATCCGAAAAAACACCCCCGAAAATGGTATGGAAGCTTTACGTGAAGATATGTTACGACGCTCATATATTTGCTCGGTATGTATAAAAGTGCTAATGGGTAGCGTCTGAGAGGTCGACTAATGTTTTCGGGACAAGAGTCGCAAATCAGGAACCCCACATAACGACACATTCATGAAGATGTTTGCTAAAATAGTTATAGTAACGAACAAATGCTTTTTTTTTGTTCCACAACTCGGTGTGGTAAGTGTTTCAATGCTGTTCAATACATAAATATTACAATTAACACACAAATTTCTTGTTTCTTATCATAACTTTATCTGCATCTTCTTCTGATAGATGTATCTAGTTAATCCACCCTGAAGTAGAACGCAGCACTCATATTCCTGTCTTAATCATCAAATCACGATAATTAAATGAGGCTGGGTGCTAGCAGTAAACAATATTCAAATGGCTGCTAAACTCGCCACACACCCATCTAAAAGCGGTTTTCGTTACAGAAACCTCCTCCTCGTTGCCGTAACGAAATGGGCGCCCGATAAACCGCTCCATTGCAATCATTCACAAGAGGGAACGTAACGATGTAATTCTTTTTTAAGATTCTTTTTGGCAGTTTAACTTAATTTTAGATGTTCTCCGCAATTCTAGGGTGGTGGTGGGAAAATTGCCTTTGGAACGAACCGCAGCCACTCTGCCCGGGTACGATCTTTCACCGAGTTATACTAATTTTCCTGCACTGATGGTTTTTATCGTTCCGATGTTTCTTTTTTCTTGCCCTTTAACCACAAACTCGCCATTGTTATGAATCTTTCATGCCTTTTTATTGTTTTTTTTTGTTGTTGTTCAAACATTGTCGAGAAATCGCGTTGGTGGGTGGTTGATTTCACACTGGAATTTTCAAATTGTATTTCCTTCGCGCACTCGTTCTGTGCATTAGCGTCGTTCGTTTGTGTTACTAACGGCCCCTAAGAGTTTTCGTCCTCGGAATAGGTTTAAAATGTTTTCTCAAATTGCTTACTCAATTCTGCCCCTGTGCCCCTGTATTGTAGCAGTCTTTCAATATTATTGAGCTTTTCTTTCCTGTTAAGCTCATGATTTTAAAGAAAATATCGTTTGAGCTACCTTCATGTACGCACTTCACGAAACAATTGTATGCTTATAGCGCTGTGTATACAAACAGACTGCAGAAAATAATTTAATTTGAAAAACTTGGGACGCTCAGTGGAGCAACAGTACCGAAGTCGGTCATTCACTGGATAAAATCCATATCAAAATCACATATAAACCGTCTTTCCTAATCAAGAATTATTTTTTCGGCTATGCTGGAATAAAGCGAATTTATCACGAAAAACGAAATAATAGTAGGAACTAATGAATCATGTAATTATAAAATAATATCACACAAAATATTATTCGCAAATTAAGAAATAAATTCAAATTTTATGAATGTAATATTATTATCAAATATAATATAATTGTTGAGCGGCCCGGTGGTGTAGTGGTAGCGGCACCGATCCTTTACACGACAGGACCGGTACCATGATCCCATTCGGACCGTCTCCCCCTAGCGAGGAGTGACTAACCAGCTATGGTGGTAAAAAATCAGTCTAGAAAGCCGGTAAAACGGCAGGCATGACTTCGGTCGTTACGCCAATAAGAAGAAGAAGAAGAAGAAGAAGAATATAATTGTTAACATTTTTATCTCTCTTTTTAAAATTCTGATTATAACATTTACCAGGCTATCGTTGTTAGTTAATACTTGTACAAAAATAGAGGTGGCGTTGAGCACTCACGATTTATTGATTATAATCCATGTACAATTTTTATTCTGTGGTATCGATTCTAATAAAAAACGTGGTGTGAACAATTTGTTATCCTTAACATTTCTGACTTTAAACAATTTGGGTAAAGAGTTTCATGAACCAAATACTGTTCCATGGAAAAATTCTTTTATATAATTACCTGGATCATTCTACTAGTACATTTTTTAATAGAAATTTAGAACTTTCATCAATTATAGATCAAATCTTTTAAAATATTACTCAAAAACTATTTTGTAGACACTTGAACTGTCAAAATTATATCACATGAACTACCTAATTTAAACCATAACAACCATCATCTGTCTAGAGTAAAACTTACACAATAATAATACTCGACAGATAGATTCATCAGAATTAATTCATGGAAATTCACGTCATTTTCTGATATCGTTGATGTAATAGTCAATATGTTCAAAAGGATTCCGAGGTCTAACAATGGTGTATGCCTTGCGTACCCTAGATAGATACTTTATTGGTTTTTATTTTTTCACGTTACTGTCAGTTTTACTGAAAACGGCGGAGCTCAACAATATGGTGATATCTTGTTTCTTTTGGATTTTTCTTGTTCTTCTCAATAAAATTAAGATCATGACACCTAGTAAGACAGTGAAGCTAGTTAATAATACCAGGATACGAATTTCATCGAAAGCACTGTACTCTTTATTCATTATTTAGTGACATGATAGTGTAGTGATACTAAAATCCCGTTTAGACTGTCCCCCATAATCATTCGGTGATTTAAATACAGTTCAGATAAGATTATTTTTGGTGTTATTTCATTTATTAATCCTTTCTCAAGCCTTTGACCGAGTCGATAGAGATTTTTTGTTCTCTACGATGAACTCCTTGGGTTTCGATTCGGGATTAGTGAGTCTTCTTCGAACCGTTGCTGAACAGTCCTCTTCCCGTATCCTAATCAACGGATCTCTCTCTCCATCCTTTCCCATACGACG
>KI915049.1:2059748-2097103 GCA_000473445.2 Anopheles farauti
CCGTCATTCATGTCCCTCCGTTTTCCTGAGCTATATAGCATAAGTCCAGGTAAACGGATTCCTATCCTACGTTTGTTTGCTAATTACATCATCCACATCGTCGGCAACAACGATGCTGTGATCGATATAAATATCCTTAAATGTTCATTGTAGTTCATTGTATTGTAATGTGCTTTCGTTTACCCACTCTTACATGTACTGATATTGTTGACTAGTTTGAATATGTTTATAAATAAACATTGATTTTTTAAAAAAATACATGAATAAACGTAATTTTCCAACAGAACTATCGCCCAGCTATGAAAATGCTTGTCCTAGCCACATTGAAATGACAACAACTTGGAACACATTTTTGGCGTTGACTTTGACCTATGGCAACAAGCACATACATGCAGTCGGAAGCTGCTGGATTCGCAAATACCCATGCATGCAGTCGGAAGCTGCTGGATTCGAAATTATACAACCCAAAATCCAGCCTCTAAGTGTATTTCACATTTCTGAAAAGAGCATCATCACAAAAAATAAGACAGGCATACAAAGAATAAAATACACACAAGCAAGTTGCAATTACTCCAATTTCGAACAAACTTTCGTGTTCCGAATATTATGTGGGCTCGTGATTTTACAGCCTGCCTGGGTTGTGGCATTACTGGTGTTGGTGAGATATGTCTGGTTTGCAGTTAAACAAGCAGCGCTAGTCTGTACTTCACGCTTATTTATGAACATTTAATGGTGAGTAAACATGCAACTGCTTGCACCGGCTAGCCACCGGGTTTTGTTTTCACCTTATGGCTGCTTGTTTATGGTTACGTCGGCCATTCCCCCAACAGTGACTACGAAAATAACACTCACCCTCATCTGGCGGCTCTTTGGCCGGAAGCAAGTAGGTTAAACATAGGGGTAGCCAACAACATTGCCGCATGGTTGAAATTGTTTTTCATAATTTCTTTATAAACATTTTTGTACCTGTACTTGTTGGTGAACATGGTTGAACGAAACTATTTCTTTTAGTTGGATACTATTTTAGCCCAGCAATAAATTGTGTATGTGACGTATGGCAGCAGTTTTTATCAAATTTCAATGTCAAATGTGATGAATTTTCAACGTTCTTTATTAAAGCGAATAGGCAACCACACCAGAGGGAAGTTTCATATAATCAAAATAATACCTAGAATTTAATTCTAGCACTAAACCATAACCCAGTACAGGGGAGCTTATCCGCGTTGGTTTTGATGTTGCAATTTTCAAAGCTTGTTGATTAACTTCCTCGATTCACCGGAATGATTCATCCCGCCGGTCTCGCTTATCCAGTGTCTGCTTGTTGATGGGCCTGGACCAACATCTATTCCAAAAGCGAAGCTACTCGTCCGACGACTTGAGATGCTTGCTCGTGGCGAATGAAAAATAATTAAATTTTTCATTAAAATTTCCCAACCTCCCCGGTACGGCCAAGTGCTGCAGAACGAACCCCGTTGTACCTCATCCTCGGTGCGGACTCGAAGAAATTGGTTTCCGTTCGGACACTGAGAGGTTGCCTTTCTAGCTTACCTTGGGAAAGAAATTTAGAATTTTGCGGGGATTTCTCTCGGCAGGAGCGTATAGGCAAGCAAAAATTGACCAAAGCACACCTCGACGTGGTGTTTCGTTTATCAAATATAAATTTTGTGGTCAGTTTGGATGGGGTCAAACGTTATGCAAAATAATTGAAGAGCTTTTTTCACTGAGAACTAGGAAGCTTGGGAACTTGGTTCACATCTGGTTGTACTGCTTATGTTAAGCATAATCCTTTCTGATGCGATGAACAGTTTCAGTGATATTTTCCTCCAATAGTGTTGTGTAATTATTAAATATTGCGGCTCAACCTAAACTTTAAGATAATTAATATATGTTCTTACTATTTTGATTTAAACAAAACATATTCATCCTGGTGTTGAGTAGTAATGGTTTTTTAATTTTTTGATTTGATTAAATAAACTTGTTGATAGTTAGATCGAGCTAGGTAGAGAACGGATTGATTGATTGAAATGGTCCAAGTAGATGGCGTTGCAATGAGTAACACAAATTTGTGTTACACGATCCTTCTCGGTTTCTTGACTTTTTCGCTATTTCTCCCTCACACACTTCGGCTATTAAAATGTTCGGAGACAATTTACTACAGACAGCATGTATGTGCGAAGAAGTATGTGGGAAACGAAAATCATTCCCTAGTTTATGAAAGCAAAAACTGGTAGCATTACTAAACATTGCTTGCTATACGCTATCTACTGTTTGTGAAGACAGCTATTCAAGCTGGTCAAAATATTTAACACATCTTGTGAGTCAAATATCTGAATTTGATTTATTTAACTCTATACCAGTTTTTTCAATTCTTTTTGTGTAGTTGCACAAACAAGAAAATTATTTTGATCACGTGTTGTGAAAATTTACATCTCACTGTCGTATCGAACACATCCAAATCGTGCACGTTCCGAATCAGAAACACGTCAAAAAACAGCTGAGATAATCAAATGCGTCTCAACATAGCAAATGAGTTGAATCAAACAAAATGTGTAAATGTGTAAACCTCCAATTTTGCTATAATGGACAGCAAAATCACCACATCTAAGCGTAAACACACAGTGAAAAAAAACTTAAACAACGCCATGCGTGAATTCTTCATTGAGATTACAAGTTTCGCTGCTCACCAACGCATTAATTAATAAAGATGAGCTTTTGCAACGGTCGAGCCTTTCTTTGCTGACTCGAAACTCGAGTCCGATGGTCGTGTCGCATACTCACTGCAGGATACTATATTCCTAATTAAAAGTTTCATGGACCTTCCACACTGTCTTATCCCTAGATCCGAACGTCGTAGGCTCGTTTGTTACTCATTACTCGACCCGTTGTTTCTTCGAACCGTTCCATTCCCATAGGTAAACATTTTCCACCAAACAATAGAAGAAAGGTGAATTGTGTGCCCGAGCTAACCTTCGCCGGGTATGAGGATCGATCTCTTCACGATGACCGTACACTTCCGTTTGCAGATGCTTCCGTGTGATGGGAACTTTGATCGGCAGAGTGTCAGGGTAATAAAAGGGTCCAATTCGGTCAGTTTCCGGGTTGGGATTTTCCCACGGTATAAAGTTTTTCTTTCTACTCGGTTCGCTGAATGGGCCCATGAAGGATACTCCCTAAAGGGCTGAACCCAATACTAGCACAACCACGTTTCTCTTGCCATTTTCTCTCAGTCACTTTCACATTCTTTCACCGTGCTTCATTTGCTCATTTCATTTATTCACCTACTTTCTCGCTCCCGCGTGTGCCGCATGTTGTCACAACAATTACCTTTACACTCACTCGGGACGGTACCAGCGGGTTGATGGATCGCCATTGCCTTTCATTCGCACTTCACTGATGACAAATGACTACCACCAAATAACGTTTTATTAATTTTCCTTGGAGCAAAACGGACACACTCATCCTTCGTCTCATTTCGGCTACCTTCCGGACCAACCCTACATCGACCAACTCGGCCAACATCGGGTTGAAGGCAAACTTTGCACAGAAACGGAAACGTTTGTAGAATGTCGGTCACGACTCTCCAGGAAAAGATGCTGTATGTCATCGTGTACCGTGGTTGGAAATGGTATTTGGGAGCAATGGGTGCGTTGGTTCTCCTGTCTCTGGACAAGAGCAAAACATCCCACCACCCTGACCAATGGTCTCCATCACGTAGCAGTTTTAGGGTTTTGTTTCAAAATGAAAACCTTTTCCTTTGCTCTTTTTCGTTTCATTGCGCCTCTTTCAGGCACCGTTCTCCCCGCGAAAGTACACCACCACCCCAATGGGGTATTGTTTTGAGACTACGAATGAAAAAACAAAAACAACAAAGCTCGAGCTCAAAATGGAGCACGTCCCACCAGTATCCAACCCCCTCGAGTGCGCCCCGTTCCGGCCCGTGGAATCGTGTGACTGATAGACTCAATTCATCTCGATGCAAATGTGACAGCTGAACGACGAAAATCACCAGTTGTACCGTTTGCTTTATGCCATTCATTATCCCGTACTAGCCACGGATGGTTCTCGTGAAACGTGAGTCAGTTATCGGTTTTTGCTTTTCATCCTTCCTGGATCTTATTTTGTGTTTTGACTTTTCGTACAGAAAATCGATACATTTGTTTCGTGCAAACACGTTCAATTTTATAGATTGAATTTCTGGCAAAATACGCATTTATTTTCAAAGTGATGGGAAAACTGCTTTTGTTTGCTGTTTCGTAATTGTTTTTCCATACTAACGAATTACGAACGTTTTGTGTGCACCGGATGGGATGGTACAAATTTCGAGGAAGCCAAAGCCTATTAGTATGTATAATAGCTATGATCAGTTGGTTCGATCAACTTTTAACGGTCAAATTTGGTGTCAGTCTAAGTTTAAGCATCACAATATTAATCCTGTGTTTTTTTCTTTCGTTTTTCTTTCGATGAATTGTATTTGCAGAATTTTAATTACTATCGCGTTAAAACGTTTTTGTGACTGTCAATGTTTTCAAGCCTTTTTTGGCTTCTTAAATATAATGAAAATTTGCTGAACAAAATTTAACTAGATCTGTTTCCTCCATCTATCATTATAAAAAAGCGCGACACAGAACTGCGAACATTGATTATATTGAAAATTCTTTTTCAAAAATATGACTGAAAAAATTTTGCTAGCAAAATTTATGTGTTCCTAATCAAATCAAAAAGTTGGCCATGCCACTCTCAAAAATCCATCCTCTGTGTTTGACATAGCCTTCAAAGATCTGCGAATTCCTGTCCGCATGCTGCGTTCCGTTTCCGATGGCATATGTTTTGCTATTTTTTACAGACCCTACATCGTGAATACAAAGATCAACGTCTACTTTTTTCCACCGACATTTCTTTAGCAATCGATACACAATTTCAAAGCCACACGCAGCAATCGAATCAAAAATATGCTTGCATCGGTTCGACCGCTGCGTTTCCTGTTGCTGTTCGTCCGCTTGTCGTTTTCCGTTGAATCATCTTGTGCACTTTGTTATGAATACACACACACACTCACACATTCCCGACGGGTGCGTATGTATGTGCCAACAGCACATCCGTGGCGGTAGTGAGTTAGCAAAAAATAAACATTACTCCTCAGCATACATTCCGGGCAGGTTTGGCACACACCACCAAACGATGAATGCTTGTGTGTTATGCTTCTGTTGAAAATTTCATTTCACGCTTCAAGTCAACTTATTCATCTCGTCTTCATGATGATATGTATGTAAGGTTTCTTCACCGCAATACCACTCGAATGGAGAACTACGGTATGGAAGGAGAAATTCTTTATGAGCTTTAACCGTATGCTTAAGACGTGAATTGACAATGTTTCCATAAAAGTGGTTCTTGATCATTGATTCGCTGTTAAACTGATTAAACATACGTTCAAATTATGAAATATTATCTTCTTTAAGAGTCCTCCATTTACTAACAATAATCTCTAAATCACGTTATGGATTATGTGCTAATACATCATAATCTAACATTAATTAGTTAACATTAATTCCATTAATTTTTTTCGGAGAATAAAACTGTGAAGACAATTTAACAAGACGACAGCATATCTTCTTGAATTATGCTAATATTTTATCGGGAAATTTTATTTGTTCTCTAATAACACGTTGGTAATATCACTCGATTAGTTAGATAGGTTGGTCGCTAGCTTGCTTAGTTCATTACAAGAGCAAAAAAACTCAATTTTATTTTTCTTTGAAGCAAATTTAGCTGCTAGCAATGGTTTTGGATTTTAGTTGCAGGAATGAAATTGAAATAATGCCACCAATTTCAGCCTTTAATTAATTTTGCAAAACTATTCAACACTTTGTGGTATTTAACGAAACAGCATGGACAGCATGTCTGTTACCAGAAAGGAAAAGTTATTGCCATTTCTAATCAATTTCGAAGCTTAGTTTATCACCACTAATATAATCAGCCTAAACGAAGATTAATTTACAACAGCAAAGAATTTTCAGCCCAAATTCTTCTCCCGATTCAGTAAAGCAGCAAATCCATCCTTATGTTGACAAAACACCAAGCCCAACAATTCCCAGGAGTTTAATGAACTAGAAATGGCATGACACCAGGCAACACGCCAGGCCGCGGGTGGGTTCGGGAGGTGTGCTACCAGCGAGTAAACGAAAAATAATGGCTTTGTCACGCAAAGAAGCCGCACTCGTTTCAGCCGGCAACAAACACAATGCCTCACAGACAAGACACCCATCAAGAGAACGGTGGATGACAACGAGGCACGCATTCGCAACGCAGGCCGGGTTAAGTTTTCCTCGCCAGGACCTACCACACCACTGTGTGACAAACTTGGTGTCTGTATGGATCTCGTATACGAATTTGCCACCTTCACTGTCACAACCGGAAACCGTCAAAGGGCTCATTCGCACAGGCATTCTTTTCCACCAGCACTGTTTGGTATTCCGAACACATCATGCAGCCGACTGCAAGCTTACGTCTCGAGGATTTACCTCGTGTTCGTGGTATTTCCCATAGCGAAGGGAGCACTTCCTCTTGGGGGCCGGTACGACATGGGATTCCGGTAGTTAGCGTTTCCGGTCACTTTTGGGTCAGCACACGTCCAGCTAACGACGGGTGGGAAAACACGCTCTGAAAAAGATGGCCATTGGTACGAAGCGGAACGAACGACGCTCAGGCCGCCTAACGTGCCATGATTAGCCTCGCTAGGATATCTTAGAGTTGTGTAACACACAAATCCCACCCATTTTCTCCGTGGTATACTCAGGGCGCGTCGGAAAACGGAGTGTGAGTTGATTTGAGCACAGTAACGGTCACTACTGCGAACGACCCGACGAAACCTCCGTTCCGCCAGAGTGGAAGACAATTAGTACCAACGACCATTTCAAATAAATGAGCCTTTAACGAAGCAAGTCAAGTGGGAGCGCGCCAGGTTCAACACCTCGCCAACGCTCTCCCTCCCATACGAACATCCGGACGGTACGCTCGCATCATGAAGGACGATTTACACTACCTTATTTCTTCTCTTTCTGACGAGCCAGACAGAGGAATGACGCAGGCACCCGAACGTATCCGAAACCGGTCGCCACACACAGATGGCGTTTGAAATTCGGACAAATTGAAGCCCGCTCTGCGCCGCAGAATCATGGTTGTTTGAAAGCAAAAACGCGCACTTTTACGCACACACACACACACGCGCGCCATTCATCTCAGGACTACTTCCTGGGAGCCCTAGTAATGGACCCAATTTAGCTGGAAAACCAAACCAGACCAGACCAGACCGTGGGCAAGAACACTGCCAGTAGTGATGACTTTTGTTGGCGACTTTGCCTGAATGTGACAACAGCAAAAGTTCACGTTCACTTCGGTTCCGTTGCTTCTGGAGTCAGCCTCAGGTCAGGTCACCACCGCAGTGAAAGTCGAGATTGACGGATCTAATTTTCTGGTTGAAATTAAAATAAATTGATACCCTAGGCTGGGTATGCTTTGGGCGTTGTGGTCAGCTGGTGGTATTGATCGTCCCGGGCAACGAAGTGGGCTAGTTTTCCCCGCTCGCTTATGTTATCTGCACCTTTTGACTGCACTGTTACAGAATCATGGTCTGACCGGCATGACGCTAAGAATATTTTCGCTCCTTTACTTGATAGATAACCGAGGCATTTGGAACCAATTCAGCTGCTAAATTGAATACAGACAATAAATCGTTTAAGCAAGATGTATTTTGTTTGGAAGTAAACAATTAATAAATAATGAAAAATAATCTAATTTTTTAATATTAGTCTGCAAAATGTATCACAAAACTAACATACATTTGCTGTAAGATGAATATTAACTATTAAATACCAATATAATACCTTTTACAAAAAAAATATGAAACACAATTATCTTAGGGTAAGCTTGAGGTTTAATGAATAACTGTTAAGGTTAAATGAATAACGATCATTTTAATTTAATTGTAAAGATGCCGAAACAAGACGTGAAATACAAAAACCTGAGCGTAATGTTTTTCAAACTAACTAACAAAACTTAATTTTGTTTAACGTTTCAAATATCATTGATTATTCAATGTTCTCTAGTCAAATGATACAAAAAAAACAACTGTCGACACATATGGTCTATATAATATTGTTTTAATTTTTTGTAATCCTTTTTTATGAGAATTAGAACGAGATTGATTGAACTGAATAGTTTCCTTAAATACTTGATGCTGCAATCTCTTCCAAATAATGGCCTGTCGCAACAAATCCGTAAATCGTTAATCACTTATTTGAAAGATACTTATATTTTAGAGTTTTAAACTATTCATTCGTTTACTTAATCTTGATACAACATTTTTTTAAATATTCCAACAAACAACGTCATCAATTAATCTCTTCTTTACACACTCAATACTAAAATCAACGAAATGTTGGTGCTTCAAGTAATGAAAAAAATCGATATCCTTTCACGGCCATTGCAACCTTCGGTTTTACACGATTCCTCCTTGAAGCACATATAATAGTCGAAACACCAGATGCGTGAACCGTTCCGGCAACGCATTTCATGCATAAGTGTAATTGTTTGAGCCTGGCACATGCCACCCGATAGCGTTCTTTTTGTCGTTTATCGCTAACTCATATTCATACCATGGTATTTCTCAATCTTGCATCACCGTAGCGTAACTTCTTTGTACCGAGCAAGGCAACGTTCTCCGGTCGACCGCAGGTGCGTATTTCATGGAAGAAAAATCATTGGAAAAAGTTTTCCACCACCTTTTCCCATGCGCTTTGCATACCGCGGTGTCTGGAGCGGTGGACAGAAAAGTGTCGCTCGTTGCTGTGATGGGTATAGCAATGTGTTTTCTTTTCGTTAACTTTCATCGGCCGCCGTCCTTACTTCACGACCAAACACACACACACACTCACACATACATTTCACCTTCACTGGTAGGGACTTGCGGTACATGTGAACAAACTGTGACATTCGTAATGATAGGAAAAATGATAAATTATTCACAGTGGCAATTTTTTTCAATTGAACTTCTACCAAACACACCTGATGCCGACGTCACCAATCGCCAGGACGTGGCGTGAGTGAAGGAAGGGTGTCGGAAGTTGTCAAAGTACAAGGATGGTTTAAGGAGTCCTCTGAGGTTGGGTTTTGGGTTGATTTGGATGGAATTGACAATTTCCTCTGAAACTTCGCTCGTCCTCACGCAGCTGGAAGTGCGAAACGAGCGAACGGAAGGCAAGTGATTGACAAGCTTGGTACGATTCACGCACATGGCATGATTGGTATGCTAAACAGGAATGCTTGATTCGTCATTTAAATTGATATGACATTCACACTGCTGACCGTGTAGGGTTTTGTAAACCTGCGCATGGTCGAAGTGTGACGCATCCATGCACCAACTGAATGGTTTTCTTTAGATAATTTTTTGACAAAACTGCTCAGTTTACATGATTTGCTCCACAGCTGGGAAAAGTTGTTTCCGCTGACAACACCGTTTTCATTTTCCATCGATTTAGCTGCGAAAATAGTACCGTTCTTTATTAAGGATTGTAAAAGGTGTTTCTAGCGGTGTGACTGGTTCTCAAATTACCGTTACAATCAACTTACACATATTTTGCGAAAACTTTGCTCGGGTAGGAACAAACAAGCACATAAAAGGTGTGCCCTGTGAAATATTCAAACTGACATCAAAGCAATGCCCTCGAAAGTAAGTAACATAAGATCGACTCGAAAACAACAGGTTCCTTGAAGAAACAACGCTCTTCATTCGTTCCGCTTACGCATTGTTGTTGAACTTTGTAAACATTGGTTGAAGCAAGAATGGAAGCTATTTATATCAGCCGTGTGTTGGCTTTCCAACCTTTGAAACACACAAAATGGGTAAACAGGCGTATGGAAGTACGTTTTAAAAAAATAACCCGATTCAATACACAAACAACGCAAAGCCCAATTTTTAGCTTATCACCCGACGTGTCAACAATTCATTAAAGATGCCACAACTGTGTATTTGCCGGTTGTTATTCGCCTCCGAAAGTACGATAATTACTATGCTAAACCAAACGCTTAATTTACTTGTTCGAAGCTGTGTACCTACGAAAGCCTAGTTCGATTATTTGAGAGTTTTCTTTTTGTAAATTTGTCAATAGGCTAAAATCTGCAAAACAAAAAAGTGTTTTGTATGATGGACTGAACGGGATTTTACAAGAGAACAACATAAATCACATAATTTTATAATTGGAACTGTATTATTTTACTCTAAAATAAATCTTTAACTTTGTCAAGCTCTAAAATTAAATAAAAATAAATAAAAACATGCAAAATCAAATAATATAATCGTACGAAGAAGTGACTTAATTTTACACTTTGAACTTAAATGATGTGACTGACATAAATTAAAAATGTTTCCCGCACTAATTCCATCGTCCCCACGCACGCTATGTTGTGTAAAACATCATTTACCGGGGTTTTCACTTTCTCTTACTTTCCCATAAGCCAGCAAAACTGAACAAAATCGTTACCAGCCCTTTCCATTCACCGTGTCCGGATGCCTTTCCAGGTAGAAACTGCGAAAGTTTGCTGTTCTAGAAAATGTAAACTAGTTTTCCGGATCAAACACCACGTCACACGAAGGGGATCGGTTCGTGTTGTTAGTATGTGTGGCAAAAATCTTCGACCGTTCATGCGACACCCCGCCAGCACGGCATACACACGCAGGGATCGTGTTGACCCATTGGTAACTTACAACTAACTCCTTTACCGTCACCCGTGGCCTGCTCCGTTGGCGCTGTTCTAGCCGTTGTTGTTTCACTGCTACCACTGCTGCTCGGAGCCGTACCCATTTTAATATTTCAACGCTCTCAGAAATTTATGGCTCGAGAAACCATTTTCGAAAAGCCTTCAAAAGTCTCGGTTGCCCTTTGAAAAAGCCTTCGGCAGCTCTTGGTGACAGGCAAATGGTACCAACCTTTGCTCGGGGATAACTCGTATGGGACGGAAGGGTAGCAAGGAGAAAAATAATTTCACCCCTAACATTGGCATACCATACACCCGCATTCCGAACGGATTTCCACCACGACCTGGTCTTAGATCTTTGTTTTAGAGAGTCCCTTATTTCCCGGCCGGAGCCCAGGTTTCGGTCATATGAATTTAGCCTTTTTTGCTCCTTCTTCAGTCAACTTCTGTTTGGCACAATTGTTTTATTCCCGCGTATAAACCATCAGGAAAAAGCATACCCTTTGGACGAAGGAATCAAATGACTTCCAGGGTTTGCAGGGCTTAAATTGCAAATGTTTCACCGAAAATCCAGGTCCTATAACTCTCGTCAGATTATGTAAAGCAAATTATGAAGATTTAAAGTGTTCGACCGCTTTAACGTCTATCCGAAAAGAACAAACAATAAATCGTCAATGGACTAAGCTCTCCTACGAATGTTTTATTTAATTCCAAACCAAACCAGAAAACGTGACTTACAATTATGACGGCTTAGTGATATTATTTTTTAATTGGATGCTCATAAAAGTATTTTTGACGGTCTGTTGAATTCTTTCAGTTTTTTTTTCTCAAAACATGTGTAAAAGAAAGTAATTACTGTTTCCATGTTCATATTGAATTGAAATAATCGTAAAACATGCAATCTGTTGTTTTTTTTGCCATTGAAAGATTCACTGGTCCCACAGTTTTCTAATTAAACATAGTCTGTTAAAAATAATACTGATCTTAGTCGTGAGGTTGTGTAGGAAACAGACCTGCCGACTAAGTTTCATTCAAGTAAAGTTGATTCTCATACCTCAAAGACATTACTTTAGTTATTCATTCAATCACATTATCTCCTGACGCTATCTGCGGCTATTTTCAGTTATTTATGTTGTTAGAGTGAACAGCTATTTGATTTTATACAAAACTGCTTACTAATGTACTTCACAGAAAAAATACATGCAAATTATAACAAACATTACATTAACGACACGAACACGATACGCAATGCAATTATTGCTGAAATATGTTCTGGAATAAGTTTCTGATACATGATGGATATTTTGAATGTCATTTTGGTTGATACAGGGTTTCGAGTCATATAAGGGAGCAATGCAATCAGTAGAGAGAATGTGTCAACCGGTTAAGAGAATGTTTATAAATGTATATATTTTAAACGTATGGAATGTCTCTGTCATTCATCGGTTAAAAATAAAACGTTAATATGAAGTGAGTAAAGAGCTTAACTACTTTTTTAATACAGTCACTATGAAACGAAGTTCATATCGATTTTTTTTCAATTTAAATTTGTCCAAGCCAAACTCAGGTATAAAAAACAAAAGAACAATTTTTAAAACTTGTAAGTCATCATAGAAGGGTTGAGTAGAAAAACCTACTGAAAAATATTTTATCTAATTTCCTAAACCCGCTTCATATCAAAGACTAAGGTGAAAGAAATCAAATACCCTTAGTTCGTTTGAAGTTTTTTGCTAGTGAAGATAAATATTTTGATAGTAAAAAAATCTCGAGAAAGGATATGAGTGTACAAACTAAAATAAAAAAATATATTTTAGCGAAATGTTTCAAACAAATTTCAAAACTTTCTCGTCTTCTCGCAAACCTTGGCTCAGAATGAGTTTCAACCATAACTATGACGTGCTGTATGACGCGTTTTTCCAAACTAATTTTTGTTTTTATCTACTTTCGCTCGCACCGTATGCCATCAATTGCTCTCGTTCATTTGTTTTTCTCTTAAAATGCTCGTAACGCTCCAGCTTTACGTCACTATTTTGTAATCCTCTTTTTTTGTGTCCGCATCCTTGCCAATGCGCATTTTCTCTACCTACCTTCACTTTACCATGAACTATCGACAACAACAAAATTGACCAACCGTATGCACTTTGGCACCCCTTTGCATGGTTTTTCGCTTGATCATCCGTTGGCGCCCTGTAAGTGGTAATTGCACCCTTCAACACGATAGTTTTCTCCGCCATGGTTGGTAGGAACGGTGGCACTCTGGATAATGCTTTCCTGTCTGCTACTATCTCACTCTGTTTACTACGGTACGCTTCATGCCACGGTTGCTTCTTCGCTTCACACTTTCACTGGCACCACTCAATAAACACTCGTCTCCTATTCGGTGTCCAGCTAGTCGCTTTCGTTCAAACGCTACTCTAGTTTGTTTGCTGTGCCGCGTGCGAATTTATTGGCGACGTACGTTGTTCAGCTTTACGTGGGCAGTGTAAACAGGAACGTCATCATTTACAGGATGATGATAATTTTTCCAGTACCATAGTTTCATCGACGCAGAACGAAGGGTGGTTTTAGTACGAAAAGTTACATAAAATCAACAAGGCATGGAATGGAAAAGAGAACATGTTTATCGTAACTATCAATGCGAAGTTTCGATTGCAATTATCGAAAAATCAACGAAACATTCAGTTTTACCATTCAAATACTATCTGAAAGATATATGAACTATCAAATTGAGAAATATCACAATTTTTTACCTTGTTGCATTCACTATGAAAAATATGTGTATGTTTAGATGTAACAGATTATGCTAGTGTAGCTGGTGATAAAACTCTGGAAAATAAAAAAAAAATCAATTTTTTCAAGCTAAAGCAAGATATTAAATGATTTTCTACATAAAAGAGATGGAGAAGAACAAATACAATATTTCTGTTCATTTGCTATATGCTTTCATAATTCCACAATCATCTTTCATGATAAAATCGTTCCGAATTACTATGACAACAAATCAAACAATTATGAAACTCGAATAAGATATGGTCGAATCGAATTCATCGAATAAGATATAGCTCACTCTTCAATATTAAAAAAATATTTAAAATATTCAAAATACTGTTGTTTGTCTGTATTCTACTATATATCTGTAGATAAAATATAACATAACTAAAAAGATGCTTTTCTTTTTGGCAACCGATTTGTTCTAGGAGTAAAACAAAATCTTCTTCTTTAAGCGTTTTTTGCGATTAAGACGAGATTTTGTCAAAGGCCAGATGTCGAGAAAGGACACGCACTGTTTTAATGTCGGCAAAATGCTAAGTACTATCATGCATTTTTATTCTACTTCTACATCCTAGACATCATTTGGGACAGAAATTCAAATAAGAACAATATTTGATGAAAATACATGCAGTCATGATTTCATTTTTTATCTTTGACAGATTTCACAATAAATTACTTTTTCGCCGAAATTTCAGCATTTTAGCAATCCAGTATAACAAAAAAAACTTCGATGACTACTTCGTGCTATTATTATTTTAGTCAACTTAATTCGAGCCTTAATCCTCAACAACATACTCTAAATAATGGAGGTAAAAATAAAAAGAAAAGGTAAAAACACGCTCCAAGTATGATAAAACTTTACAACAACAATAATAATATACATATTGTTTAAGTGTATTCAAATGTATTGAATGCCGTATATTTCACCAATAAATTCCCTAGTTTTTCATTTGCCGTCAAATTTTCCCTAGCCAAACATTGTACAAACATTTTTGACTTCCCACGGCCGTGAGCCCACAGGGCCACGCACCTTCCAAGCGCGCCACCGTTGATCAATAAACCTTCAACAAGTTCTCATTTCCTGGTAATGCCGATAACAAGCCATAATTCAATATGCATATACCTGAGAACCGCAAAATCATATTTCATCTTCAATTCAATTGGAAACCTATTCAAATGGAACGAACTCCACGGTCTGCTGGTGCACGGAAGGATGAATACAGCCACCCGCTCTAAAAGGTTACTCTCCAGGATTCGCTGGCAGAATGGGCGAACCGTGTGACCAGACCAGAAACGGGGCGGTTGTTGTACCGGGACGGGTCCCAAAAATTTTACCATCCGATACGGGGGAAACCAGGGAAAGGGAAATTGGAAAATTTGGGGTTTAAACTTTGACACAGTACGCTGCACGGTAGGTGAAGCGGGATAGTAGCGGGTGGGGAAGGGAATCCGATCAACGCGAACCCAACTTTTCGTGTCCTTTCCTCGCAGCCCCATCATAGTAACCCACGAACATTGCTTTTGTGTGGTCCAATTTGCCCGAAGCGAAACGAAATAATAAAAAAAACTACAACATCTGTGAAACCAACACGAGATCCCGATCACCGCCCGCTCGAGATCGCGTTGGGTGGGAGGGGAAGGTAAGGGGTATCGTGGCTGCGCTTCACCGTAGGCGGAATATTATAAGCGACAATTTATGGACTTTTGCGTAAAATATGTTGAAAATTAAACGGAAAATTTACAACCCTAGCGCTACATCGAGAGGCGAAGAAAATTAGTGCAGGATTCGTTTGAGTGAATAAATAACATGGACGCGAAATGTGTGGATTCGACTTTGAAGGAAATGAAAAACCTTATTAGCATTTAGTTGCATTTTCTCTTAAATGTGTTGGAAAACACCTAGTTCATATGAATAGTCGAAATATAGTTTTGCATTCCCATACCAGTTCGGTCCGTTTTATTGAGAATACAAATTGTTTGTCAATCATTATAGAAGCACTTTATGCTACAATTCATTTGAATTAATTAAGGATTGTATCGTGATGATTTCCAATATTATTACCAATAATTCATATATGTTTAAACAGTTGTCCGTGTTTGAAATTTATGGTTTTTATTCTTAGTATCAACTGCTTGCTTAACTTTTTTTCTATTGTATGGTAATGTAATGATGGTTAGAAAATTCATAAAAATATTTTTGCCAAAAAACTTTGTGCAATAAATTAGCATTAAAGTGTATTAGGTAATTTCATCGCTTTTAAATTCAAATGAATATCATAACTTTTCGCAACAGATCTCGAGCTTCTTGAGGGATTATGAAATTATTAACAAATTCCAAAATAAATGATAATGGTTTTAGTATTATCAAACTGCTTTCCAAGCTTGATTTATTATATCATCCATGCATGTGAAAATGAAAATGTGAAAGAATATATAAAAAATAAAGCTCATCTCGAGAGCTGATTCTGTTTTCTTCCAAATCCATGTTACCAAAAGTGGAAAATGTTTTTCTACTCCCCTCGGTGGGCGCTTATCGTCGCGACAACAATGCGATTTATCGCGACCATCAAAAACCGTGCACCACATCGAGTGTAAAGTTGGAAAAGCACTTAACTCACTTGTGAATAATGCATTTTAAATTCCATGCACTTTTCAATCTCCGCGCATGGCTCTTGCCGTCGGGTGACAGTGTCACCAGGACCACCAGAATACTCGGAAACTGGCTCCGATGCTTCCGTCTTGAATCGAAACAAACTCAAACACCATGTTCCACCCGTTACGTGATGACGTCCGGAAAAGATGATTTCCACTTGCGTCTCGTGTATGATCTTAAATTTCGCCTCTTCCTTCTGTCGCTGAATCTCGCTCTGTCACTGTTGCTCGAGCGTTTATCGTACCAAGCTGACATTGTTTTCTTCATACAATCGTTTATCTCTCCTGCCGCTTGTACGAAACCGTTCCATTTAGAAGCCTGAAGCGAGAAAGGTTCTCCCCGAGAAAGGTTCTCCCATATCTTCGGTGTGTCCGCCCGAGCAAAACACACGATGTAAAATAAAAACGCCAAAACTGCACGACTCCCAAATCCGATGCACTTTCGAGCGAGCGCCACTTTTGGCAATGTTATTTTCGCTAGTTTTCAACTTGCTAGACGACCTCTCGTCGAAAATCTCATCCGAGCAACCAAAGATAATCTACTTGAAGATTTCAAATCCCACACCGTGATCTTACTTCCACAACTTGAACAGCGTCCCTAAACTTGGCCCTGCATTATGACGTGTCGTGCATCGGCAAATACCCTTCACCAGAGAAAAATTTCTCACTTTCTCTGGGCGCACGACCGAGGCAAAGTGCTTGAAAATGTGTGGAAAGGATTTGGAGTAACAGCAACGAATCAAAATCACACATACATGCACAATTTATCCAACTGCCGTTTACATTTTTCCTGATTGGATGAAATGATAATAACTATGCCATTTGGATTTCCTTTCAAACGCCTTGCACGCTTCAAACGGCCATAACAAAACACAAACATCAAATGTCAAACATTTCAAACTCGACGGGGATATAACTTGGTACTGAGCATGTTTTTGGTTTAACATGAACGTAAAGTTTTGATGCACCATAAGCTTTTTTCATTTTTATCTCATCGTTCCCTGTTACGTATTGGAACTAAAAATCGGTTCATCATAAGCGTTGGTAGGCAGAAGTAAATGAAATCATTTATTGCTAACCGCAGATCAAGTTTCAATGGAACAAGAACATGAATTTCGATAAATTATTTTAATAAATTACCTTTTCCTTGTTTCGTTACGATTCATAAATTGATATTTTTCTAGTGTCGAGGTATTTACCATTTATTGTTTTAATTTCATTTTTAGAGCTAAATAAGGAACTGATATATTTTATCTAGATAATAAAGAAATGATAACGTTTTACCTCAATCCTTCCAATTGCCCAAAACAATTGATTGCATGTACACTGCTTTCACATTTGATAGTACGTTTTGTACAACCACTACATATTTCACCACATAAAAGTCTCTGTGGTAAACAGGCCACAGGCATTGGAATGTTGGAAATAATCGCTAACAAACCGTTACCGCTTTATATCAACCATGCTAACCAGCAGCCAACCACTTATTTGTGTAGTGAACATTCTTTTTGGTCGCAAACGACCGCAGTGGACGTGCGCCACCATTTACCATAGTAAAACACGCGGTAACGCGATGCTTTCTGCTCTATTCAACGTGCTACATAAATTCTTCCTCCTCCGCTTACAGAAAACAGTGAACTGAGAACCGAACCCGAGCACAGCCAAAGCCGGTATCATTGAAATCTGTTGGTCCCTTTTTAGAACGCCTTCCATGGGGCACAGCACGGGGCACTCGCAACTCGCAGCGACTGCCCGTTGCAGTAAATAGATAAATTAGCATTCACACCACATTTGATGCGATAGTGAATATCGCTCACTAACCTCGGGAACCGCATTAACATCGATCTGCTTCTTCCTGCGGATGTCTGCACCGGGTGAAGGTCCTACCTTTGCCATTATTGGACCGTATTTGTACTGTGTTGGCCTCCGAACCGGTTCAGCCATCCTTTTCGTCCGTCTAACGCACCCAGGGCTGGAAAACGACTGATGCAATCGGGCACGTTTCTTAACCATCCCTTTCGTCTGCATTTTAGGTGGATGTGCCAATCGTAGGGTTACATTTTTGTGCAGAGTACTGTGAAGTTTGTTTGTTTTTGCAAGATATTATCACACAGTTGCGACTCTAAACTTGTTTTAACCAAATAAAGTATGATTAAATAGTATATTTTTTCCTTGCAAAGAGAAATAATAAAACAATAATTTTAAAAATTGTATTTAAATTAAACCATAACCAGATATTATCACAGATCGCATCGGATTTGAGTGAATCTGACCGTAAATCGAAGAGAAAAATATTCTAATTACCACCATCTTCAATTTCAACTAATTGGTACCGCACTGTTGAAGAATCGTTGGCCTAGACCATCGACTTTTGTTAGTTGAAAGCACCAGCAGTTGTAACGGCCGGTAAAGTCAGAGAGACCGGAATGGAAAAAGACTAATGTTTGGTGATATCTTGCCCATCGAAGATATTCATTCTCGGTCCACGGTCAACCGTTCCGTCAGCAAGCACAAACCAACCACAGTAGAAACCACCCATCCAACAACGCCACTAGTATGTTGCTCCCACACTCGCGCCATTGCTCCACCTTTCGGGAGCATCAACAACCCCAGCCAGCCCTTGCGTGTACATTCGTTGCTAACCTAATCGGACTATTTATAATAATTGGCTAGATCTGAGCTAACCCGACACATCCTGATACGCACGCCATTGTCGGAAAAGGACGCAGAACAACCCGGTCCGACCGATGGCATGTGCGCGCCTGGCGGTCAATGCAGCGATGCTGTCGAACAAGCGCACACTAAATAAACAATTGTGTTTCCCCGGGAAAGGGAAGCGGTTTGCCGATGCGGTCGGTTTGCTATTGTTTATGGGGTTCGGTTTAGGTGGTGGGCTAAGCATTGGTTTTTAGCACGCGAGCAAGTACGTTCGATCAATACGAGTGCAACGGCTGTGTAATCGATGGTTTAAGCACCCCGCACGATAGCGCGGGTCATGAATTCGAAACAACAAAGCATGTTTATGTCCGCAGCGATAAGGTGCAAATTATTAAATTCCCATCTCCGTTGCTCCGTCAGCGTTGGGTCGCGCTGAATGGCCCTTGTTTGATTTCGTGTTTTGTGTGTGGTATTAGAAATTAGATACATTTGACTGTGGGATGTGTAAGCTGTAATTATACGCGTAGCTTTGGCTTTGTAACCATCAGGCATTGTTGCTACGGCCGATAATGAATGACTGACAGCAATTTTTGCTTCTTGCTATGTTGCCTTCAATCATCTGCTGTGGAAACAATTGGAAACTTTTGTAACGAGGTCAGTTGTTTCGTCATATTGATTCACGCATTTTGTTAGCAAACATAAACTTTAAAAGCTTTTACCGAATGAGAAAAAATTAAACCCGTTTTGTTTAACTTGGTGAAATTATTCTGCACGCTAGTTAGGCATGATTAAATGATATACATTTTAACACCTAAACTTCATCAATTATGCAAATTGTCAACTCAACAGTAAGAGTTTTTAAAACGATTCGTATCGCATGAACTAGAGCTAAAATGACATTCAGTTTCAAGTACTAAACCGTGCGGAAGAAAACTAGTTAAATAAATTATTTCCCAGTAACACCACATGTTACTATTGAGCCACAATGAACCGTAAAATCGAAAAGGATGCTTAAATCAACTCCTTTTTTTTCTACCACTTTCCAAACGCCTTTAGCCGGGCAAGCGAGCAATAAATTTGCCACAAACTACCAACTACTTTCTGGCTGTCGAATGGGTCTATAACTTAATTCCTCGCCCGTTTCTCACCAGTAACTCGCCAAACACCGTATAAAACGAATGTTGTAAATTAAGCGTGCTTCTGACTACAATCGAAGCCAGTGAAGTTCGTCCTGGCAAGATGTGTTCACTTTTGCATCTTTTTTCTCGAGTGAATAAAACGATAAGCAGCAATTGGAGCGTTTAATAAAGCCCAAAAAGTTGTGAGAACAATGGAACAATGCCTATCTTCAAATTCACTCCGATGTTTTGTAAAACTCTTTGGCGAAACATTATTCATTTACATGCATTATGGACTTTACTTCCTGTGCAATCTGCTAAAGACCATAACCAATTCTCCGGCCGAAGCAGCCTAATGAGTGGTAATTAAATTTAAAACTCAAATAAAAGGCAACGTACTGCTTCTGACATTTTTCGGCACCCGGTCTAGCAATTTGAAGAAATCTGTCGTCCGATGCATCCAAAGATCGTTTCGCACTGGGATTCCCTCATCAAATACATTGTAGAACAAAAAATAATACCACCGCACGGCACCAACACCAAGGAAGGTTGCAGCATCAACCGCACCGGTCGAGATAGGTCTTGTGTGTAAAGAGCCTGAGCCTCAATTTCATGACCGTGAGGGACCGTATAGAAAATATGGAAATTTGTAAAAGTTGTACTTTCGGTTTGGTAGTACCGAACAGACCAGCCGTGTTGTGGCCCAGTTTCAGTTACAGTACACGCGCTGACCATTTCACAGTAAGGAATGCCTTTACGCCTCGGTTCCTTCGGCCAGTGGCAGGAAACATAAAGTCGTGTAGTTCAAAGTGGCTGCACACACGAAATTGGCTTGCCTAACTTCATTCGGTGTAATTCAGTTTACTTTACGGATAATTAAATAACGTTTGCAGCGAATAATAACTCTTCGCCTCGATGCTTTTCCCTCCTGCTGGTGGCATGCAAATTATGTCCGATGTGGAGACTCCCGAGGGACGCCGATTTCGAGCTAACCGGAACGACAAGCAAAGAAATTAGTTACACTCATCTCATCTCAGATACCTTTTTTGATGTGGTACATATAAATAATCATCGACTATTTTACTACATTTCGTTCGGTTCGGGCGAAAAGTTTTCTTTCTGCTTCGCTTCTCCGCACGCTCACGTGCGCAATGCAATTTGTTGTTAGTTCCAAATGGAAAGAAAATCAGATTACCCGTTACCATTTACCGTCGCTGGAAATTGCATGTACGTAGCATTTACGGATGGAATCGCTAAGTTGTATTAGCAGGCTGGTCATTTTCCTTCCCTCAGTGCGCAAAACAACTGCATTTGCCTTTGAATTCGCTCACGTTTGGATTTGTGTGCGCTTCCCAATCACCCTCCCCCCTCCCCCCCCCCACCACGGCACAGCACGGTCCAACTTCGAACATCCGCTTCCGGGCCGTAGCCACTTTACGATCCATTAACCACATTCAACGCCACTGCCACACGCCACACTAACGCGTTTTATGATTTATGCCTCATGCTGCTGCCGCTGCTGCTGTTGTAGCAGAGGTACATTATCGTAAAAAAAATCTCCCGGATTAGGATCATTACCGTGCCCAAAAGGCAACGTAACTGCCGCCCACATGACCCCTGTTGAAGGACCACCGGCCCACCGGCACTACCGGGCCACGGTGAGAAACAAACCAGTCTCGAGAATCTTACCGAACCAACCGTGTATGCCTACTGTGATCTTATTTTGTCATGGATGCAGCAAACGGGACGAAATATCGTTCCCATCGAATTAACTGTTAACGCACGTCATAATTGAGACATTATAAAACACACACAGACACAAATGCTCTACCGAAGACCCGTGACGTCCACGTCACATCACGCTCTGCCATTTGTCTCTTTAGCCACGTGTTCTATGCGGACCTTCCCGGGGCCTTCCCGTTTTATGTAGCCTTACGGTAGTCATAAAATTATCACAACATTACGGCCAAACTCTGCCCAGACAACGCGCTGGTACCGGTGAAAGAGTTATGAGCTGCGCAATGGTGACATTCCTTCATCCCCGGTTGTAACCCCGGGAAAGAAATCGCGCTGAAATGAAGGACAACTTTTCGGCTACCACCGTTTTTGTCCACCGAACACACAGGCTGCAGTTATTCTCACCGTCAACCGGCACAGCTGCCCGTGTCATTAGCAAACGAGCCGAATATTATCCTAGCGGGCGCTAAACCTGTACTGCCCACTTCGGATCGCCGTGGGGTATGATGCACGTATTGCTGACCCTTCTCCCCCGTCTTAGCATGTCATTTATTAACGTATATTAACATAATCATCAGGTATCGGAACATGCACAGAAACTGCGGCAGCTTGGTTTGTTCTTCCTAAGCTGTTGGTAGATTTTACTTCAGTTTTATCATTTTTAAACATTTCTTTTGCTTTTCCGTGCTGCACAAAGTTCAATCATAATGGAGAAAACTTATTCATTGCCGCGAACATAACTATCAGTGCGATAGCAGTGTGCTCTCCGTAGCAGCCATAAAATACATCCAATCTCAATTTATCTTTTCGTTCGTTCCTTACCTACAAGCACGGAGTCTTGTGCATTCATCCAGCCAGAACCAGGTCCAAGTGAAACCATCAGCAACACAGGTGCGTACAATGTGACCCAATTGCAACGCAATCGCGTGATGTACCTCTTATTGTCACCATCCAAACATTAAATGCACCGGTCACCGGAGGGGTAGCAAAAGTCAACACTTTATTTACCACCATCGGTGTGGCAGTATCGCACGGTAGCAATCATTAATTACATATCAAATATTGCCACACAAGTGGAAATGTACGCTTGTGGATAGTATGGAAAATTGAAGCATATCGATGGTATTTATTAATTCAAGTACTTATTATCTTAATAGTTTAATTACTCAATTATTAAAACCAAATTAAAAAAAACAATCAAAAGGCTATTCAATTCAATAAACAAAGGGTTTTCGTTATTTATTGACAAATTTGAAGAAATTCTATTAAACATGTTCAATTATATCCTTTATTTGTTGTACTTCATTGACACGCATATAGCTACTTTTGCTTTTTTTTATGCTCAAGTATTGCAAAATAATGTAACAAGCGGATACTGATAAAAAGCGTTAGTAAAACAGTAACATACAACAAACCATTTTTTATCATGAATTCATTTATACACGTTTTCCTGCCTTTTGAAAAGCATACAAAACCTGCGTCTAATCAATCCGATAGCTACATCTAAATGCAAAGCATAACAGTGGCAATGAAATATGGGCATACAATTTTCACCTCAATAAACCCGGTGTCAAATGACATAAAAATATGAATTCATTCTGCACTAATTGATATTCATCCATCCGGTTACACTTGCTGATTCCAAGATCAAGTCCTTCCCTGGCAGATAAATTCCGAGCAGAGTGTATAGTAGCCACATAAACGAGCTTGCTGAGAACATACCTTCTAATGACCGTACTGGCCGTAGAGAATCAAGAATCATTAATAAAACATTTACGTAACACATACACGCACTCACACACTTGGACTAGTTCATCCTACAACACCCGTAACTGCTCAGCCTGTTCGTCAATGATATATAAGTTCCGAAAAACATACCGAATCGCCACAGGGAGCCTATGTGTGGATGAAAACCCGAACGGGCAACGAGAACATGAGCAGTGCAAAAATGCGTCCGTTTTAATTACTATCAAAGTCCAGCCGGGAGGAGATTTATCAAGCCACAGCTACCATCACATTGGCTCGCTCCTTATCCCGATTAGCTTCGAAAGCTGCCATTTTTCATTTCACTTTCTAGCCTGGGCTACCCCCGTTTGAAGCGAACGAAGCACTGAAAAAGTGACACGATGATTGTCTTTCACATGCGTGAGTGTACGTATGTGTGTGTTTTCGTGTGAGTGGGAGAAGGAAGACGACTGCCCAAACCATAAAGTCAGTGGTATGTAAGTTTACCCTTGACTACTCCATTGCCTGTGCCTGCATGAGTTAGTACATTCCTCCATGGCACTCTCAAAGGAAGGCATTCCTCAAATACTCATGGCGGCTGGTGGTTGTGTGCCTCGTGACATTCGTAACGTACACAAACACTGCCACGTGTCGGTTCAGTCCAACAGGCGGAACCTGGTAGCAATGTCTGTCGATTGGAGAAAACCGGACTCACTTGTGCAGAAAATAAATGATAGTGACATACTGCGCTCGCCGCAGCAGACAACCGTAATTAGAATGATGTGGTATACTGGCCGAGATTCCTGGATACAACCTCCCATACCATCGGTGAGATCCTTCGCTTACACCTGCACAATGCTAACAATCATTAGAAACTCTTCGAGCAAAAGCCACTATGCACATAAGTGAAACCGAAATGGTTCGGTTATACGTGCAGATTGCTTGGTAATGAGTGGGGATGAGTGAGCTACGCTCAATCGTGTAATGCAGGTTCTACACTTACCGCGAATTTATCGACCCGATTTGCAATCGCCAAATATTGACGAAATGCTGCGTCAGGAACATCATATAAAAAAACACCGAATTGTGTTTAGATTCCTTGTCAGTATGTGTATTTACTGTTGAATAATGCCATGTTTTTCATTTTGGTAAACAGTTTTGACTGATCTTCAGCAGTTTTGTTTTCATCGTTGATATTTGATATTGAAATAACTACTTTATCGTTGCACAAACATATCGTGAAATAAGGCGCAATATCAACAAACCAATAGTTATTATCTAACTATTCTAGCTATTATCCAACAAACCACATGAATGAAAACAAATTTGATAATACGCTCCTGCATGTTTGTTAAGTAAGTAACTCTTCTGTGAGAAATGTTAATAAATATTCTGTACAAAATATCCTGTATTCTGTGAGCTACTTTTTCACATAGATCATTTTGTTGAAATCATCGGTATGTCTAGAGACTGCATAACATTTCTGAGAACATTGGCACCATTACAGACACTTTTACGCTCGCCTGAATTTTATTTTACCCATTGTTCCTTCATACATGCATGGATCACTTGGCCAAGGTTACTTGCGTGTGGACTGGCAAACCATTTGATTAATGCCTTCACGTACGAATTTGCATGATTATACGTTGAACCGTTCTCCATGGCATGTACCTTCCATTTCTATCACCCATTAAGATGATGATCAATGATACAAAACTACATTTGTCATTTGAGGACAGTTCTTGTTATGAAATTATTGCAACAAACACAAATAAATCTGGAAAGAAATAAAATTGTTTTCCAATTGTTATGTAGTGTTTTCAGTCTTAATAGATCAGCATTACAAGTATTTGTAGGAGACCCTAGCTGATCGAAAAGTGTAATTTGTCTATGATGTCGTACAAATTTCTAAAAATTTCTATTGTAGGTTTTAACAAAATGAAAAAGCTTCCATCTGCTTTGTGGACCGTACAATCTGAGAGATTATTTTGTATAAACTTATTTCTATGATTGGTATACAATTATAAACTGTTAAAAATTGATTGATAAGAATACTTCTTACGTACAATATATGTAATAATTAAAAAATAAAAAGGAGCTAATACTCTCAGGATTCAAGTTGGACACGCATATTTGCTCCGGTTTCATATTGTAAAAGCGCGTTTAAATAAAAACTACGGGCGAAATAAATAAAAGCTACTACAACGGATAAATGGAACGCTAGTGTACGCTAGTATTGCCAAACAAATTTATTATGGAAAACTAAAACCTTCACCACACTATGCTTACACCGATTTTAAGCTGTGCCTTATATGGTAAACTAGTAGCTAGCAACCATTTTAGTATGAGAGGGACTCAGGGACTCCAACAGGGACTCCATCAATTACAGCTCAAAATAGGGGTATTACAAACAAAGTTGTTCACCAATCGACGACAAAAACACTTTTTTATGCAATCGGATGCACACGGTATCAATTCGCTGTTACTTTATCATTTTTACAATGGAACGAAAAAAGCCACGACAAACTTAAACCCCCCCCACGATAAAACCACCAAACAGGGATAAGCTGAAATGGCCAAACCCGAATGGCATATTCCTGCCCTGAAAATCACTTTCAAAAGAGAGGGCATATGGAGACGACGGATCGCACCCGTCCGGTGCAGGAAAAGGAAGGGATGAAAGGGATTCAGTAGGAACGGTACAGCGTTATCGAAAACTCACAACGTGGCCAACGTGGCTAACATGCTTCGAGTGCACCGTGCACGGCAACCCTTCGATGATGATGTCGATGGTGGTGACGATGACGCTCTCTCGGGACCCAAATTTATGTAAAGGGAATTTATTTTGAAAGCGTGTTATTAGCTTTGCATAAATCACTGTAAAATAAATAAATGCGATGTTTATCTTTATTATTGCATAAATTTCTTTCAAATTGACTTTTTCGTTCGAAGCGCATCGGTTGCGCTGCATGCGCTTGATTGCAGAATGGACTTGTATTTTATGTGAATTTCTGTTCGATGGTGGGAGAAAGTTTTTGCTCGAATGAATTTGCATCGTACACTGAACATTTGTTTCGCAGTTGAAGTTTAATTCGGTTTAAGGACGAGATGCTCACGGGTTTGAACGTCACATTGACATGGAAAAATTTGATTTTTCATTTAAACGTCTACACAGTTTATGTTTTTAAATGAACGTTCAAACTGAACGATATGAATAAATTGTTGCCTTGTTTTTTTGTGATAAGCTAATTTGCTTAAAATGCATAATACAGAACACCAGGCGCCTCCTCCAGCTTGTGGCGTGCGTAACGTAATTGACGATTGTTACTTGTTGCTTAGAATTTTCCTACAACTTAAACAGCAAACCTTAAAAGGTGTTGCACAAAGTTGTACCAAATATAAATAATTAATTATCTGTTATTTTTGCACATTTCTCTCTGACGCAGTATTGCTTATTTTCGCCACTGCAGCTGTAATTAAGTTTGCAAAATTTAGTTACATTCTTTCCTCTTACGACAACAACTTATCTTAATTTACTTTTTATTTCTCCTATGATTTGAACTATCAAACGAATACTAATACAATGTAACGAATTGTACAATCTTGTATTGACTGCTTATTTCCAAGAATGTCTTGTTTTTGTTCATCTTATTCTAAATGTTAAAGCTCATGTTTTACAATTGAAAAAAATATATAAAACCAAAACATTTTAAACCTTATATTATTATTGATATCTTTTACAATTGAAAACGGCATCGTAAAATGCATAATCTGTGAAAAAATGATCATATGTACAATATTAAAGATTATTGTACTTTTAGACGAATTTAAGAGCTACAGATATAAACCAGTATAACTTAAAATTGGTAACTCTGTGACATAATTATGGCCCACTGAGTAATGGATCAAAATTGTTGAGTCTATTTCGGAAATAATGATTAATTATTTAAAAAAATAAAATTATTATTGCACATTGTTATGTCTAATTTATACTATTTTTTATGTTTTATAACAAATATAAAACGAATTATTCGACATGATTTCGAGGCAATTTATGATTTTTTCCCCTTAATACGATCCATCAAGCGACGCACAAAGGTTTCAACGGAGCCTCAACTGTTGACAATTGGGAGGATTGAGGGTTTTCGAAACAAACTCGATACTGTTGCGCCA
Source organism: Anopheles farauti (assembly GCA_000473445.2). Taxonomy (NCBI): domain Eukaryota; kingdom Metazoa; phylum Arthropoda; class Insecta; order Diptera; family Culicidae; genus Anopheles; species Anopheles farauti. The sequence continues at coordinate 2,087,333 of KI915049.1, forward strand.
TTGTATCATTGTTATAATAATCACTAAGTCACGGCTGTATTGACAACTCGTAAGATCAGTTCAAAATGTTACCGGACCATCACGTGTCTTGATGAAATGCAGAATTCGCGTCTGAAAATATTCGGTTATGAAAACCACCGAGTTCATCGTTTCCTCAGTGAAGATAACCTTTGCAACTTGACCGCAACTGCAATTTCCCTGATCATATATTTGAGTGCAAACGCATATTTTATTCTGCTAAGAATACATAGTATTCATCATCCGTAGAACTCACCATACTTGGTCATCAGATTGTCATACAGCTTGCGACCATGGGTTCTAGCTAAAGTATTCTGCTTGAATCATCGTATTGGTTGTCCACGCGTCTGACGAAAACTGGTATGCCTGTTGGCAATCAGAGGACGAAATTTGCTGCACTTTACTGTGATCGGCACCATACTTTTCATTCAAATCGTGATCGGACATACCTGGGTTGGAGTTCCACTTCTACGTTCATTTTCAGGCTTCTGAGACGACGATAAGGCTTCCCTGCAGGTTTTAATTCCACGCCATACGGAGTTTCTCGGAAATTTCAACATGGAAAATACAATGTTCAACAGCTAGCTTGGGCTCGGGTCACGATGAATTTCTCAACTGTTCCAAGTTGATTGTTGTACAGGACAGACAAACAACAAACAACAAACAAAAGCTAGAAATCAAAATGACAAATCTCTCTCCACGCCCTCCAATCCACTGTATACTTCTAAAGTAAAACCTAAGCAGAAGTCGTATTAGTCGTGCAATTTTGTTCATGGTGAAAACAATATTGATGACAAATCGTTTAAAATGTAATCCTCAGACATATCTTTTGGCAATCTCTTCAAGTTGGAGCACCGGCTTGAAGAAAAACTGGATTGAATGGATTGAATTGAAAAACAGATGATTAAAGCATTATCATTAAAATATAGCAAGTTGCCACTAAATCGACTGCAATGCAAATGATAGCGAAATCGCTAGTTTTGCATGCATCAAGGTTCACTATTTTATACTGTTTAAAATTAGGCTTATTATGTATGCTTCTTTCTTAGCGAATTTGTTCTACAAAATCTGGAATAAATCATTACACAACAGTGTTTTAGAGCATTTCGAAAAATAATTAATAAGTATGAGCTTTCAATCTCCTAGATGCAAACTTCTTTATGCTGGATATACTAAATCCTTAATCATAATGGTATTTATGAATAACTTTAAGATTGCGGATTTTATCATAAAGTTAATCATAAAGTCATAAAGTTAAAGTTGCATAAAGATGCCACCTTGTGTCAAAAGATGACGCGCGATCGTCCAAGATTTTGTAACTAGAGGGCGCCGTCGTCGGTTGGCGCGTGCTGAATTGTCTGGAGAAGGAGCTTCAGGACGTGACAGCGGTAGAAGCGTTCTTTTCCTGCCTGACCAGCCAAGCCAACGGACTGATTTTAAGTTCTTTGTATTCCATCGGCTCGTTGTTACAATAAAAAAAAAAAACTAAAAAACCAAAGGCGAGATACATCTTTTGCTGGTCAGGTCGATGCATTCGCTACGACCATTCGTCATTGCATTCGCAACAGTCTATGCTAAGTTCTTTTTCTAATCATTTCGAACTAATTATTTAAATTTATCATAATAATTATACCATCACAATGGCTCAGTCAGAGTTCAATAAACTTAAGTATGGAATAAAAGCGTATCAATAAAGCGTAAAATACGTATGTAAAATTCATGATACATTATTATTTCAGCTTATAACATTATTGTTTCAGCAGCGCAGAATACATCCTCAATAAAATTACTTACCCTAGCATAACTTATCGAAGCTCACATCTATTTGCCAGCCAGCATTCCATCACGTATAATAAGGGGCCATTTTGACCAGCGATTTTCTGTTAGAACAATTTAATGTATGCATGAAACGAATTGCATTTACCAGCATCATTATTATGATTGTTTGCATACACTGGTATGAACATGTTGGGAACCAGCAGACGATCGATGGTATCGTTCTTCGTCCAAATTCAACTACCACTGCATATGTTTACCTAACAATAAATCCACCCATATGGCACTGATTTTATCTTTTCGTTCTATCCATGAGCAGAGTAATGATGACACTGGTATTAGATTACGGCTAGCTCGGCACAGCAATCACTCGATCCGAAGAGATAGCGTATTGCACCATCACACAGAGTATTGAAAGCCACAATCATAACTAGCGTCCTGTCTGCTCTACATTCTCCCATGTGTTTCGTTCCATCCAATGGTAATTAAATTGCCATATGGTATCATTTTCTCATTTTTGGAACCACCAAACGCTGACTAGTGCGTTACTTCCGTTACTACACCCGGTACGCTTGTGCTAAATCCCACCAATGTGTACAGCAATTATGTCATGACTAATTGGTTACAATTTAGATTTAATTAGCTAAAATGAAATGATTATACGTAGGACTTCTTCATTCCTGTGGGAAGTAGGAGAGGTGTTATGGACGAAATTTTCACTTTTTTATATACACTCATGATTTTTATGTAACATTATCAACGAATGCTAGTAGCTACCTATAAAATAGTTGTTGAATGTTTATAAAACTATGATTATTAACCAATTAATTGGAGTGCCACTTTTTTTCTTAAATTCATTACGAACGTTTTCATTCCAAATCATTTCGCTTGCATACGTCAAAGCAAACAGTTGTATTTATTTTGATTCTGTGAAATCGTGCAAGCCTCGCCAATGAGCGTCCGAAGCAAGAGATACAGAAGGAGCACCTTCCGTGTCGACTTTTCCAAAAACACCAACGAAGCCGCCTCAAGCTGCAACGGTCGACTTCCTCTGCGATGCGCTGGGGATCTGTGGAAAGGCGTCGGTCGCGCAGCTGGACACCGCTGCCAGCAGCGTTTTTTGTTACTATAGAAACCGAAGACGCAGCCCTGGTCATCGTAGCTGCTCACTCAGAGAAGCATTCCCTCACGCATGAGGGAAAAAATACCTCCAGGAGACCAGAGACGCGTTTGGCAGGCGTGTCAAACGGTGTATGGGTTGTGAGGATGAAGCTCCGTAAACCGATTGTCTCCTTCATCACGATATGCGGTGAAGTCTTGAACGTGACGTACTGTGGACAGTAGCAGACCTGCCGAAGGCTATTGGCAGCTGAAGCCACACGTTTTAACTAGTGAAAACCTGAAGGAGTTCCAATGCAAATATAACACGTGGACAAGACAACGGCGGTATTACGGTTCGTGGATCACGTGGTGGGTGGAGCTCGTGAAGCCAAAAATGAAAGCGTTCTTTCGTTGGAAAACGAATGAACGCTACCACAGTTTCCGTTTGCATCATGAGCTACTTTACAGAGGGTTGAAGTCCTCATACGATCGGTATCTTGCTGACCCTCGCGAGTTGGTAAAAATCAATCGTTGAAAAAAAAATGCTACTCCTTCAGAGACGTTTTTCCGAGGACTTCAAAAGGATAAATGAAACTCACGTATGTAGCGAGAACATCACAGCATTTCAGATTGGAGAAAGGAGGAAAAGACGAACTGTGATCGACACGCTCACAAAAGATCGGCCACAAAAGGTCGGCCTTAACTGAAAGACACGCGATAAATGTTCACATTAAGAGCTTCTTTTCAGAGTTGTACAATGCAGACGCATCACACACAACACATACAGACAACGCATTCACATGCACGCGCGTCATTCCCGAGGACTGTGAGCTGAACAATGATTGCATGGCGGATATCACTTCTAGTGAGATTCTCGATGCAATCAAACTGTCGCAGTCTCGAAAGTCCCCTGGCCCAGATAGAATACCCAAAGAGTTTGATCTCCGCGCGTTCAACATAATTGAACGCGAGCTTGGGCTTATGCTCAATGAGGCTCTCCGCGGAGAGATTCCTCGAAGCTTTGTCGACGGGGTCATAGTGCTAGTAAGGAAAAAAGGAGGTGGAGATACCATGTCTTCCTTTCGACCTATCTCACTCCTTAACACAGACTACAAGCTTCTGTCGAAGATTATTAAACTCCGCCTTGATGGTATCATCGAGAAGTGGGGAATAATCTCGACAGCACAAAAATGTTGCAATAAGCCTCGCAACATTTTTCAAGCGGTATTCTCTGTTAAGGAGAGGGTGATCGATTTGAAGATGAAACGTAAGTGTGGTAAACTCATCTCCTTTGACCTCTCGCAGGCATTTGATCGTGTCGATAGAAGCTTCCTATTCAAAAACATGATCTCTTTGGGTTTCAATCCTGAGCTTGTGGGTCTTTTGAGAAACTTTGGTGATCAGTCCTCCTCCCGCATCCTCATCAACGGATCCCTTTCTCCTTCTTTTCCCATTCGACGATCCGTTCGTCAGGGGTATCCACTTTCCATGCACCTTTTTGTCCTCTACCTTCATCCTCTCATCACAAGGTTAGAAGGCATATGTTGCGACCCTTATGACCTGGTCAATGCGTATGCTGACGACATCTCTGTGGTGACTACCTCGTCCCTTAAAATCGAGCTGGTGCGAGCGGCATTCGAATCCTTCCGAGCAGAGTTTCCGGAGCTCGCCTGAACGTCGACAAGACCATCGCGATCGACGTGGGATACACCACACCAGCGACCAGAATCCAAGTTACATGGCTTGGGACGGAAGAGGGGCTGCGGCTCCTCGGCATATTGTTCTCCAACAACATCCGGGAAGCAATGAGCCTCATCTGGGACCTGCTGATCCATCATTTCCGGCAGCTGGTGTGGCTACATCGCGTGAGGGACCTGAACCTGGTGCAGAAGGCCATTCTGCTGAACACCTTCCTCCTCCCTAAGCTGTGGTTCGTTGCGTCGGTTTGTGGCGCCCGTGCAATGGACATAGCGAAGGTGACCTGCACCATGGGCTCGTTCCTCTGGGATGGCTCCGGAGGATTTCGAATCCCGATGCAGCAGCTGGCTTTGCCCCTCAACCGAGGCGGCCTCAACCTTCACATTCCCGCTATTAGTACCCAAGCGCTGCTGACGAATCGGTATGTTGCGGAACAGGGGTGTCTGGAACACAAGTTTACCTGCTGCAGAAGAGTTGCTGATGCTTGGCAGCTGCTGCAGCAGCACATAAGCTTCGTGCTTTCAGGGTGTCCCATCTCGTGTTCTTTGTCGTCCGATTTGCTGCGTTTGTCTGTACTTTTTGCAAACTACGTCATCCACGTCATTGGGAACAATGGTGCTGTGATTGATATAGATATCACGTGTCATTGTCTTTGTCAATGTTAAGTTAAGTTATGTGAAGTGTCGTCCCTTTACATTATTTTAACTCCTCGAACATTACGTCAATAAACTTTGTTATAAAAAATAATTAATGTTACATGACATGTGATAAAACATATTTCATCCAAACTGTGTGTAAACAAAACATACAATCATTTTTCATTTGTGTCAGAGCCTCTTGCCACTAAGCCTTTAGGTCTCGTCTCTATGTGCACGGAACAAAAATATTTTAAGATCTTTTTTTACTCCGCTTCATCCTGGAAGCTGCAGCTTTATTGTCTTTACATAAATATGATATCAAAAATCCTTTTGAGGATTTCTTATTATCAAAACGAAGATCATCTCAAATATATCTTTTTACAGCTTATAATTAATCGGTGATTTTATCAACACGATTGGCAATGACCAAATTTAACAACTCGCTAACATTTGACTCCATATAAACTGAATCAATTGCGCTGGATTTCGTCGGAGGTATGGACGAAACTAATTAATATATTTAATTATTTAAACTGGCTCACGTGCAATTTAGTTTAAGGCTCTGTGTTTGACTGTTTAATTTTTATTTGGTCCATGCCTTCATTCATGCATTCATTCAAGCAAATAAACACTCAATCTCAATATATGTCTTAATTCAACTAATATTAATTTAGTGAGTTCAATAACTTAGCAAACATTCATAATTCATCTACTTATTTAACAACTACCAATAAAAAATGTGGCACACAATTGACAAATGTTTCAATTTTGCTCAGCATGCTGTTATTATTCACGCGTGAAAATAGAATCAAAATGCAATTGTTAAAAATGACAGTAAAAATATAACATTTCCCACGATACGTAGGGTTCTTAGGATCGAACAGCGTTCCGACTCGAACCTTAAAAGCGAACGAGTATCCGAGCACGGTGCCGACTTCACAATTAAAACACAACTTTTTGGCTCTTAGCATCGCTTGTGCTCAATCAATTACTTTCCATTTTTAACAGGAAGTAAGCTACTATCTACATAAGAGATATAAAACATGCTAACAATTTCAGAGAACAAAAACTATTTACTCAAATTATAACAATATACAATAACTACCATTAATTTTCATTATTTAACCTTTTGCTCATGCCTAGTATAAATGTGTTCGAAAAAGATAAATTGAGTCAAAATTGTCTTGCAACAATAAATCCTTAATTAAAACAGTTTTCGCTTCCAACAACAGTTGATACCATTGATCCAACGTTGTGATTGGATATCGTTTACAGCGCAGCATGTTGCTTGACCGTTCATATTATCCTCTTACATCTCACCTGGACCTCATCCTTTCGCATCAGCCATGACCAATTATACAAACTCCATTGAACATGGTTGAAATAATTTATTATGTCCGATTAATACGGAGTTTTATTGAAATTCTCGTTTTATTCCGCTTGCAACATGATATAAAGGAAATACGAAAATGAAACTCACTCATCCTCTTTAAAGTGTTTAAATTTTAATCCTATACACTATTAATCTTACATGCAGCTCTGCTCATTAAGCAGAGAAATATAAAATTATAAATAAGTACTACCAGTTGAAAGTCCTGTTTGATTAACATGATCTTATTTGCATGAATTTAGTTTAGTTATCAAATTCATTCTCTAGGCAAAATGTGTTGTCTAAACACAGTACCAATAGATAACATTAAGATTGAAATAATAAAATAACGAAAAGAAACGGACGGATTTCAAGAACAACACTGAAGTTTTTCGACGTGTTCAATTATCATACAGGCATCAACATTTCATTTCTGATCATTTGAATATAATATCCTTGTTCACACTTTACAATGGCAAAGGTTAGCTGCAAAAAGCATTTGTACATATTTTACAAATATTTACCGAAATTCTCAGGTCACTAAGGGGAGGAAAAATGAATAAAGCATATGGCTCGTATTCTGAGCGATCCGGGTCAGAATTGATACCCCAACTGAGCAGCAGTGTTTCGTTTATCTGCTGCCCTGCTTGCGCAATACATCCACACGCACGGGTTGCAATGGCATACACGTTCTGTTTGATATTTTCCACAATTAATTAATTACTCCGAAATATTTCACAGCAGGTGATGTACCCCAAATGATGGTGGTGGTCGTTCGCCACATGCCTCACGGAAACCAAACTCATTCCATTTTAAATACGGACATTTTATGCAAAGGGCTGATCCGTTTCATCAGCTTCACGCGCACGGCCACCCAACCTTAACAAATGCGGGCTGAACAGTGCAATTCCTACCAATTAAACGATTCCACCGGCGTATTCCGCGTATGGCGGGCACGAGCGAACAGGATGAACATATATTGCCAACCAAGCGATAGCCAATCGTCCGAGTAAATATATTGGTTACTATGATTGATTTTTTTTTTCGAATGTTAAAAAGAGCAGCTTAAGCTTAAGAAATTCAATATATTCTTGGGGTCCATGATGAATAAATACTTAAATTCATAAATTAAACTGTAACATTTTCTAAATACTTATGAATAACGAGCCCCCTAAACCAATTTCTACCCAATGTTTGTGTTTTATAAGCAATGATATGAAAACCAAACGGCCCTTGTATAGATTGTATTGTATCCTTTCTTGCACTATTGATGTATACTGCGCTTGTACGTCTTTCACCATCCTCTCCGACGCATACCAGTCAAACCATGCGTACTACGAATCCCACGCCAATCATTTCCTCATTTCGGTGGAAAAATATCCTCACTAATCTGCAGTCATCTAGCGCCTGCCAAACGGCAAATGAACACGTAAACTATCCGCAATAATGACGTTGTTAGTACATCATCATTCAACTTTTTCCATCAACATCGCCTTTCTCGCTGGTTTGCAGCAGGGCGAAGACCGTTCGCCTACCAAAAAGACCAAAGCCGCCTGACGGTCTCGGTAACAGGGCTGCAACTTTTATGTAATCCTCTCACCATTACCGAAGAGGGCGACTTTTAGTCCGCAGCCCGCGTTTCCTAGTTTCACGGCATCGGTGGTCTTCTCGGTGGCAAGTTTGGCGTCCCGTTTACGACACTTATGAAGCAAAGTTGCTGGCAGCGAAAGCTACCAAACAACCGATAGAGCTATCTGACAATTTCACTTGCCCTTTCGGGCTGGCAGCGAAGCCACTGAAACAAGCCTTCTGCGAATTTTCTGACACTGCCGCTAAAACTAATGAAGATTCGGTTTGTTGTTCACCGTTTTTGTGAGCACCCGTCAACGTCGGAACCGGTGTGATCTTGTAACGACGGTGAAGGTTGTTGTGAGATTCAACGTTCGTGTGCTGACGTTGGTGTTGCGCCTAACATGTTCTGAATTAGATATGATGATTAATGACAAATGGATAGTTATTAGGACGGAAAGTTGCATCAAAGAGGATCATCTGGAGGAGTTTGTTCGTCGAATTGCAGCAAAAGCGAAACTAATGCCAGGATTAGGTATTCTTCGAATCGGGACTGATGCGAACACAAAACACAACTTATGATCAGAACAACTACAAGATCGAAGGTGTCTATCCTTTTAACTTCTTTTGATTAAGGATTTTTTTCGTATTGATTGGAAAATAAAACATGTTACAGCCATATGAAAATATTAAACTAAACAAAAGGAAAACTATCCTTACATGTTCAGACAATTATGCAGGCTATACGTTAAATTCCGAATGAATTTCTCATCGTATCATCCAGTTTGTATCTGCTTTTTGTACCATTGATGCTTACGGTAGCACTTATTTCAATTTGATTATTGTTTCTTCCAAGAGTAGTACCTTTTCCATGACTGTAAACCGTAATAAACCGTAATAACCGTAATAAATTGAACCACTATTCTAAAGGAAGAAATATCTTTTTCAGTGAATGAAGGGGAATGTTGTCTACCTAGGTGAAGTTGAAGAAATTGTTCATTATAGTCTTGATCCATAAAATGATGCATAACTTTCTATCCCATAAACGTTTCATCTTCTTTTCATCGTTTGTCTATAACCATGGCATAATGTTCACTAGCGTAGACGATGAAGTTCAAAATACCAGTGTAAGGTGATTAAAAATTCTTCTTCACTTGATAGCGATAATACACTAGCACTGTAACTAGTATTGGCGGCAAGTGTGCCGTAGAAAATGCGAGAGCAAATACTCCAGTAATAAAATAATTTAAAAAAATCAATTTAAAAAGTACAAAAATAGTACCCATGAATTGTTCATGTATGCAAAGAATGTGCTTTACCAAATGATAAGACAACAGGATTATCTTCGAATACTTTTGATAAATGTGCATAAATGTTTGTCACCATTTTCGGCAACAGGACAGCTTTTTTTTTTTTTATAAAATACTGTTTATTGTTACCAAAAAACACTTTAAAAACTAGTTACAAAAGGTACAGAAAAGGGTGTGGAAAAGTACGTACAGGGTATTACAATGAACATTTAAGGACATTGATATCAATCACATCATCATTGTTACCAACGATGTGGATGATATAATTCGCAAACAAACGTAGGATAGGAAT
>KI915049.1:2101303-2125269 GCA_000473445.2 Anopheles farauti
CGTAACGTGTTCACCGGCAAGTAACTTATCGATTATAAAATCGATCACTTCTAACCGACTGGGGCGTTTCGGGATACCCTCATAGAGGATTTTAAACGTATTGTCCCTTTTCGATTTAGCACTGATCTCCATTTTGGTTTAGTAAGGTACTCTTGACGGAAAAAAACACGTCCGACCACTTTGACAGTCAAGAGCAAACAGCTGAAGAACAAATCTTTAAAAGCTTAAAACTCGTCGCAATCAGCTAAGTGATTGGTTTTCATATTCATGGTTGTGTAATATTATCCATTGTTATCTCAGTTCCTACATTTTGCATTGTTCAGTTTGCTCAACATATCAAAAGGAACTTAAAATATTATCTAGAGCTAAACATCACTTGTTTGTGGTAAGAATTTTTAATTAATACGTGAATCCCAACACTGAAACTTATTCTTTTATGACAGTGCATGAAAATAGGTACTGAAAAGTACTATTACCTTTAAATTTGCAAGGTTGAACTACGTTTTTAAAGTTTACGTTGTTTTGTTATGCATAAAAGATGATACAAGATCGGTTTTCGCAAAATTCTGCTCAACCAAATCAATATGAGCGCAGGCATCAACCTGTAATTTCAATTCCGTTCCCCGTTGCAATTGCTGCTGCAGACGACATCCATATTGTAATGTCCATCGCAATCAAATCGTCATCATTCAAAGACGGTTCATGGCCGAACCAAATCGTCCGTTCCACATTGCTCTTCGCATGGTCAGTGTTTGGTTTCGGGTTCGACTGAAGGACCATACGGTGCGCTACGCCAATGTGGCCAATTTCGGTCGAAACAGTTCACTGAAAATCAATCCACTCACATTGCACAATGCGGAACCATTTCGACAGCGTGAACGATGCATTGCTTCCCAATCCGATGCAAAGCGTTCAGATAGGCTGCCATTAGGTAGGCCTCTTGCCTACCAGAAGCTGGTGATCCCGGTAGAGGTGAGCAAATAACCCGTACAGCCAGGGCAGAGAAACGATCTGTCGGAAGTCACTGGGCTCCCGAAATTATATCACGATTCGCTACGGCTAGTCATCCCGGTCCATCTTCATTACACATATCAAAACACCAGCTTGTGTACGGGTTTGGAGCAAGTAGAACATTTCAACTGACATCGCCAGCCGATTGTAGGTTCGAATGCAGTCGTACAGTTGGATTGCGATCAAGCATCGTCAAGTTGACCGCTAGTTACCGTGCAACGATTGCATTTCACGTGCATTACATATACAAAGGAAGTAGCGTTGCAGGTTGTTGTTTGTGGACGTTGAAGTATTTCCAGCACATTGGGAGACTGACTGGATCAAATCACGGTAATTTATTTTTGCTATTTTTGATAGCAGTCTAAAGAAAGCATGTTGTGTGTTGGAATGTGGGATAAATGTTATGGTCATTTTTACGATTGCATTTGTATTATAAAGCTTAAAAATGGTCTCTCGGTAACCACGCATAAATAATGTATGCATATTAATAATATTATGTTATTACATTTAATTTTTTAATGACTAACATTAATCGTCTTATTAACATTTTTATTAATAGCATGCATATTCTCTTTTATTGTGGCTCAAAGGCTTTCTTGTGCATAAACTCTAATCACGAATACTAGCCGTTCCTATACATTTTTTAAGGAGTGGTACTCTATGTTTTATTCAATAGAATATCTTCATTAATCATTAACCAAATGCCAGCATGCATTTCAAAAAGGAACCAACTTGAACGCAAATTTGAAATGTTACGAGCAAAATTTTGTTTTGCTGAGGATTATATCGTAAAAAAAACATGAAGAAAAAATCAAAATGGTTTAATCCGTGGTGGATCAAAGCGTACAGAGATCTGCAAGTCCTAACCGAATGAATGTTGAGGGTGCTTGTTTCCACAACGCTTTCCACTTTATGGTAAAATTTCTCAACATCGTTTAAGGGCTCTCAAATATATTTTCAGTGAAATCCAGCTTGCTTGCTAATTTGTTTCCCCGAATACCTAAAACACAATTCATTTCTAAATAATTTACATTTTTGGATTACCTTCAGATTACCTTCAGATGTATTTGTTTGCAAACACTTGTAATCATTTTGTTCATTTTATTTTTGTATCATAACGGTGTCCGTTATGTTAGTAAAGGTATTATTTTAACACTTTTTTAACTACGATGACTTTTGAGATTGTTTTTTTGAGAATAATTCTTTGAACAAGAAAGGATGTACCTTTTTCTAACACAAAAAATATGTTATTTTATTCATACAAACAAACAATTTTTTTAAATTCAAAACAATCGATATTTTAATCGGTAAAAAACAAATTTGGTATCATACACAGGAATATTGTATGTGACGCTTTCGAAACTCTATTAAATTGCTAATATTTCCTCAACATTTCAAATGTTGCCCATACTGTTACTGTCTACAAACAGAAGCTGTACTGTTAAGAATTTTTGTTTTGTCATACATTAAAACAATATTATCTGTCACTTGGCTTGCGTGTTGGTTTACATTCAATATCCTATTCCAAGCGTTAAATTAAAAATAATATAATTATTAAACCATACCACTCTACTACGGGCAATAAAAATAACATTATTTGTTGATGACACATATATGTTCGTTGAATAACGCAAAACGAACCTTATTATTCATCACGTGCATTTCCAATCACGTCACGTGCACGGATCGTTGGAACCGCACAGATGAAAGCAAAACACAAATCCGTACAATTCCAGTCGGTCGAAGAAAACCTCCTCCAGCATCATCATGGTCCTTTGGCAATGTAATCGACAATGATGCAACAGCCATGCCCCAGTCATCGTGAGGCAGCAGGCTGGTTTTCATCTAGGTAGAAACAAAACGTGACGCTGTGAGTAGCTCCACGGCACGCACATGTTTACCACCCGTCCGAACATTCGACGATGGTGTCGAGGTCGAAAAGTAACGCAGCAGCGATGCACGAATCGTATCCAAATCTTCCGAAAACAGGAAACGTGAGGGAAAAGTTTCACCATGCCTGTAAACCCCGACTACGGTGGACTACGATTACATCTCTCGACCTCTAGCATCCGGCTTCTGGAGGGTGTGGACACCCATCCGGGTCACAAACAATCTCCTGCTCTCACACCATTGCTCCAGCACAATCGATCGGATTTGCAATGATAAATGGGCGCACAAACATCATAAAGTAATTGTCCGCAGTGTCAACCATTAAATCCTTTGTCTTGCTCGCTTGCGTATTTCCTATCGTGCATCGGTTGCGTGTCGAGCAGCACCGTTCAAGTGCAGAGTAATTTAGAAGCGGCCCCTCGGTAGAGTTTATGGCCCAATTGGTCCCACCGGACCCGGCTAGGTGTAAGTTCGTTCGATTTGTCCCAAAGGGAAGACATCGCCTGCCAAATGCAAAAACCCAACGCTGCACCCTCTTCTAGGCGACAAATTAGCATGGTTTCTTCAAGGATGTCCGCAGTTGATTCCATAAATTAGCCTTCTAGCGCTTAGCACACGCTCTGTGCACCTGCAGACCGGACTGCGCTTGCATTGTATACAACACGAGAAATGCCGAAGGCTTTTATTCAAAGCTCAATAATGTCGAAAACATATCTTCTTTAGGTTTCTGGTGTACTATTCTAGCACTGTATTTGACGATATAGATGCATGTTCTACATCAAGGGCAAAACGTTATGATTATACCAGTTGAAATGTTTACCCTTTTGGTTTATTAAATTACACATTTTGTTAATTAACATTCCATTTACCTTTCCCGAGCCGTAAACAGTGGAATGAAAAAATAAACGGTTTTTGTTTTTTGCATGAATTATTTTACTTTGCGATGATCATTTCAAAACATAGCAAACTTTTAGCTTAATTATCACATACAAACTAACGAATATAATTATTCTTAGAGTAAATTTAGTGACAATTGCTATTAAGAGTTTACTTGCCTTTTTTGACCGATTTTGATCAAATTTTCTTCATTGAATTTTTGATTAACTTCGTCACGCCAAAGAGGAATTTTATTTTACCACTTGCACCACTCGTTGAGAATATGCGGGAAATCTTTCAAACGCCATTTTCTTCTAAGTTTTTGGCACTCCGTTAAAGACTTGATAACATTACTCAGGAAACTATGAGGCTTGTTTCTACTCGTGGCAAATAACTCAGGCAGCTAGCTACTCTATAGGACGAGGTACGCTAATCCTGGCTTAGATATATATTTGATTGATTTGATTGGCAAAGCGGCAAAGCGGACAGTGACGATATTTGAAACCACCACCATGAGGAATAATTACAGCACCTACAATCGTGATTAAAATCGTTGAATACGTAAGCTAAGACAGAACAAGTAATGGATGGTCTGAAGATAGTGACGTTCCCAAAGTATCAATCCTACTGAACAGTTGCAAAACTATATGTTTATATCCATTTTAAAAATATACTGGCAACATTTTGGAATCAAGTATTACAGTATTGGAATCAAATATGCAATATGAACGATTGATATGCATGTCATATGCAATATGAACGATTGATCTTCTAACAAGCACTGTAATGTTGTGTCGTAAAATTATCGTAAATATTTTCGAAATCTTTGTAGAATATCGACAATTAATTTTGTATATATTCGCATTCAACACCAACATTTAAAAAAAAACCAAAACATTCCCAATAACTACACACGCTACAAACACTATCATACAATTTTTTAACATTCTATTCTGCTGTCCAGTTGAATACGCTTTCCATCAGTGTAAAGCTAAAGTATAAAAAAAATCAAATTAAAAACCCATCTCCCAGAGCACCGACGGTACAGTGAAGCAAAGAGAAAACTCGTTACCGACGCAAATTAGTGCGGTCATCTGCGGACAGTTCTTCCAGAAATCCACATTCACGTCGGATTTCCTTCGGTCCGATCGGGGTCACACAAGAGCAACAGAGCTCGAGATACTGGGAAGAATTTATTTTCACTTCAGCATTTTGATGAAAAATAAACCACCGGACGGTAGCGAATTCGTTTGAGGCTTTTGCAAGAAACTTTTCCTTCAGCACATTTACACACACACACGCACACAAGAAATCGTAGTAGTTTACCTTGAAATATTGCTTCAACCATACACACACACATGCACTCGTGCAATCAGGGGACCTCCTTAATGCCTAAAACGCACACGTGGCGATTCCATCATAAAACCCGAATCTTAGCCCAAGCAATAGAGACAATCGGAAAGTGTTCAAAGAGTCATTACCATTTTGGATAAACTTGTTCCGGCCACAGAAATACTCTGCCTAGCCCCGGGGGGGCTAAAGAATGTAGGAAGTTTGCTTCGGAGACCTTCAGCCCGGTTGCGAACGGAACGCCGCCCGGATCGTCAACGAGTGCACTACTAATGACACGCTCGGTTTACCAGCATGGTCAAATAGCCATCAGCAAGCGAAGAACGAAGAAGATTCACCACCCCATCCTCTATTTTTGGGTAGAAAAAGCGATCTAAGCATCGTTCACTCGGTCGGTCGGTGGCACAAGTGGATGGAAAGCGGCTACTAAAGTTCACATATGCTATTTAAATACTACTTCCGGTACCAGAATGGGGAGCCTGTTCTGGGCGCGCGGTTGAAAGCTCCAGATCGAACCACTCCCTACGCATCGAACTCCACGGAGAGCGGGACTCCAACCCGGTAGGGAGTGCATCGCAACCGGATGTCGGTCACTTGAGTTCGAAAGGCAACACACACACACCAACCAGCTGAGAGAACCGAAAAAGGAAGCACGAAGAAATTTTCCAATCAATTGCTACGGAATAATGTTTCAATATCTTCTAATGTCATGTGTGTTTAAATACGATCAAATAGTGAAACCATAATTGCATCGATGCTGCACGAATGCCGTTCCGATTTCTCCGGTACTGCCAGCAGACTCACAACTACGCACCCGGACAACGGGCACATAACGGCACGTACGAGCGTGGGGTAGCCTCGGAAAAGGATCACTTTCTGGCACGTCCCAGCGAAAGGGGAATGATGCGAGAAATTGAAGTCATCCCTTCGGCACCGTACGGCTGCACGCTGCCGGGCCATGAGACACATGGCGCTCATTTGTATCGAAACCGATTGTGACGGTGCTTTCGTTCCGGTCCTGCCATATCTTTATGTGTTGTGTGACTGAGTTTGTGTTCGTCCGTGTACGAGCACTCTAAAACGGTCCCAAAAACGGCATTTCTCTGTGACCGTCGAACGAAAGCTGTGAGGCTTTCGAGCAGTAAGTTATACCTTCATCATAACATATTCTACGCTCATGCATAAATGCACACACACACATCCAAATAGGTTCATCTCCCAAGAGACGGAAGTCAGCTTCGGAACCGACCTAGGTCAAGTTCTCTCTCTTTATCTACATTCGATGGTAGAAAAGCATCATGCGACGTATTCTGCATGTGTTGTTCCAGCAACTAGTTTTTACTGTATTTAGTGGCATTACAAGTAAGATATCATAATAACCAAAAAATAGAAAGTGTATTAAGTATACGCTTGATGAGAAGTTTTGATCTAGAGCGATAGACAACATTATTAGGAACTACATCTCCTAAATATTTTACTACCGATGTAGTACAAAAATCATACACAGAAATCATACGAGTCGTTTAAATACTTCATAGATTAATTTTAGATTTACTTAAACTGTATTATTCATATGGATTCACATGGAACCAATGCATTAACTTTAGAATCAAAATTTGCGAGTATCATTAAACCACTTACCCACTAATTTTAAGGCTACTGGCAGATTTTCAATCATATCCCTCCGGCGAAAGTGTCCTCTTCAGCTGCTCTCTTCTGCTTCAGTAGAAGATTTTGTGCCAATGCTTATTACAATGCCGTTTAAGACACTCTACCAGTGTATCATCCTTTTTCAGCTTCTTTTTATCCATGAACATGTTCCAACTTTTGTATGTTACCGACGACTAATGACTTTATTTATTATATGGAAAATTTTGAAATTATAACGAGTTATTACCTACGAAAAATTGGAATAGAACTTCGTAATCCAAACAATCGATGCCGTTGAGAAAATTTGTACTACGCTGCAACGTATATAAATAAAAAAACGGCTTTATGAAAGACAAATCAGTTTATAATTAAACTTTCACAATAACTATTATTTTCATCAATTGTCCCACACACTAGGCATCTGGCGAAAATCTTGCGTGAAAAACCACCCACGACACCTAGACCTTTATGCGAACATTTTATAATGTGACAAAATCTGGTAACCGGATCTCTAACAGCTTCTGTCGGAATAGTTTAAATTTACTAAATCCACTTATCCCACGCGCAGCCGCCGCAGGATAAACACTCAACCATACGGTGTAGCTGCACATATTTGGTCATTTTATTAATTTCAACAACCGTTTCCATTGAAACTAGTGTCCGCAAGCGTTGCGGAGGCGATGGCAAAGTTTTCCTCTATTTAGATCGCGCAGTTCGTTTCACCACGCAGCCGTTGCCGAAAAGCCAGATTGTGCTTGGCTAGATTGAACATGGAACTCAACTAAATCTCATCACCTTCCGCGTGCGAGCGTGTGCGCATTTCAGATCCGTGAAGTTTGCCCGATGGAAACCTTTTATTCCTACACCCATCCGTGAATCCGCCGAAGGCTTCCGCGGTTCGTTGAAATAGCAATGCAGGATATTTTAGCTGGCCACTGGTCGGGTAGAACAAATGACCGTGTTTGGATGGAAAACGGTGAACAATGGAGCAGCAGAAACGATGGAAAATTTAATCCTAACGGTACGGACCGCGTGAGTACGAAATAGCATTCTATTAGCAGCCCCATGTGCCTGTCGGTTGTTCATCTTCCAAAGTCCATCGTCTGACCACGCGACCACAGCTTCGAGCCGTATGCAACAGACTGACTGTTCCGGCAGTATCCGACTGTTCGCGGTACGGCTGTGAAATGGAATAATAACTCCAGAAACCAAAATCTACCGAAAGCTCACCACACCACCACAAGCGCGAGAGAGGGAGTTTCGTTACAAATTATGCACTTTTCACGCTCATGTTTTCACACACAATATTCCCCAGATTGTGGACGAAATTGGATTTAAAATTCGTAATATGTATATACCGACTTTCCTTCCCATTATGATTGGTCACACAGCGGACTATTCACTTCGCCGCTAATGCTAATGCCGCGCGAAAGAGAACGAATATCATTTCGCTATTGTGGTCAGCACCATCAGACCCAGATGTATGGATGAAATTTTGAAATAGACTCGTTTCCATGAGCTTCGAACTGAACGTGAAAGCGTTGCCCAGTTTAGTTAGCTCGTTCCCTGAATACACCGAACACGATGGAGATGTAATGACACGAGAAAAACAGAAACAATTATGTTCATAAAAGCTGTATAGCGCACCTATTGAAACAAACTACCCAAAATCTTTATAAGTAACATGAAAACATGCTTACCTTGTTTTTTTTTCTATTCAATAGAAAACCCTGATATGTATTTTTAAAAACCGCCGTTGGTTTTTCTTTGGTCATGTTGTAATGAAAATACCTTTTCCTAAACCATAAAGAGCTTGATTAGGTTGCCGTTTTTTCATGAATCATTCCAGACAAACCTTTGAAGAAAAACAAGGCGGTTTAATCAACGCTTGAACTCTTGTCAAAAATAAAAAAATATCGATCGAATAACTACTCTGATATGTGTCGAATTTTTCCAACAAAATACATCCCCTTTAGATTCACCGTTTGAGTCTATTCTGCAGACTTTTGAGCCCATAGTCTATAGGGACAGGGCGGATTTTAACAGCTTTCATTCATCGTTTAATGTAGTTTAGGGTCTGCTTAAGCTCGAATTGCTATAGACTTAGACTTCAAAAAAAATCATAGTAAAATGTGACATACAGTTGTGCACGAGTACTTAGAGACGTTACGAGACGTTAGAGACGTTAGTAAAATGGCAAGAAGAAAGTTTGTCTGTCCGATCAGAAAACTGAAAAGATGTTAGATCAACAATAATGATTATAAATATGTCGTTGGAACGGAAACCAAACGTCTCAGTTCTAGAGATAGCATAAAGGATGCATGTGAGCAAGAATGTCATGCAGAGCTGGGCCACGCACGTTTCCAGGTTCACGTGACAAGAAACAAAATATGATCGCAAAAAACCTGTTCATGAAAGTTGTTCGAAAAAAAAGTTATCAAAATCACACTGCTGCGTAATGGACGAGCGGTCGAGGCGGATTTCCACCAGATTTCAGGTAGCCTGTATGCGACTGCCAAAGACAAGTGTGATGTTCCGAAGAACCCCCCGAAGAACAGAAAATGCCAAAATTTGGCAAGAAATTCTGGACTAGGCAAGCTATTTGTACTAGCAGAGTACACCACAAGCACAATGTAATTGAAACTATGCCAAGTAGATTGACCATTGATAGAGTTAGTAATAAACAGTGAAGTTACATCACTTCTGCAGTAATCACGATTTATTAGTACTACTGAGTGGGGAATCATGTAACGTGCTCAGAAATCCTCAAATTTTCTACCTTCAAATTTTATTGCTTCTTTGGTACTGCTTGTGTTGGTGATAGCCTGCTGACGGCTTTAACTCTAGTAATTATCAAAAACACCTAAACTTCATCTAAAATAAAGTTATTAACTAATAAAACTTTTGTAAACTTTACCAATAAAAAATTACCTATGTGAATTCTCCCCTAACGGGTGAATTTTCTCCTAGTCAAAGGTTTTGCAAGATTACGCTTGCACGATTGTAAAGTTGACGTACCCGGTTCCAATATTTTTTTAAATAAATGCAAAATTCTCTTCACTATAACCAAGTTCATCTAACCGGTTTGTTAGAAAAATTTGATCCGGCAAAATTTAGTTCATTTGATATTTCATCATTCATATTAATTAACTTGGTAATATAGGCTGACTTAGAGTGTCTAGGAATGACTTTGAAAGATCCCTACATGTTTCTGGTGATTTTCAAATAATTTTCCATCACCATCTACCATTTGCACATCGCAAGTAACTAAAATAACTAAATAAATAACTGCCAAGAGCAAGAAAAAAATAGGACATACATCGAATCCTGTTAATAGGATTCTGGAACAAACAATCATACAATCACAATGATTGCAAAACAATTGCAAAACTGTCCACTGGCCCGGCCAATCGTACCTCTTCCACTGCTGAACAAACTGTTGTACAAAGTTTGCGAAAAAATGAGTCAAAGTTCCTCATTATTTCCTCACAAAGCTCCTCACAAAAAGCAGCTTAACATTACAAACTGCGCTCCTTCAATTACAACTAACCGTATATATCACTCTAGAAAACTAAAAACGAATTCCGGAATCGTTTATCTCATGATTAGAAATTCTGGAATACCCTATACACGGAAAACATTCCCATCAACACTCTATTTTCAAAACTGTGCAAACATTCAAACAGATTTATTGCTGATACATTCACTTCAGTTCATTCGTTCGGTGAAGTACCTCAAGCGGATGTAAATCTTTGCGTCTATTTTGAAAAAATCTTGAGCTTACGCTATTTTAACCGAACGTAAAACCTTCCCGCCAGCCGCTATTAGCAATAGTAAGCCAAATAAAAAGCAGCATTTACTCCTCAAAATCGACTCACCGCGTTTTGCAATAAACGTTGATCAATATTTGCGAAAGCCAAACACCTAAAAAACCAGTACGACCCCATTGCCATTAAATTAATTGCGCTAACGAACGTACGAGCTTTTAAACCCGTCCAGCCCGCCATTCGCCCGGCCGCCGTTGGTGGGCAGAATCCACACTTTTTTCATTACACATGGGTTATTTGATAAACGAAATAGAACAACGGACGGACGGCAAAAACGAACGCTTCCGCTATCACGCCGTTCGCGTTTGATACCATTTGACACGGGATTAGTACACTATTCGGCCGCTCGGAGAGGTGGTGGTGATAGTGACAGTAAAAATGGCTGCAACTCGTGATCGGCGTGCCCCAGCCTAAGGTCACGTGCGGCGTAATAGTTTCACCTGCTGAAAAACCGGCGGAGCAGCAGTGAGCGAATAAAAGCCCGCCATGTTGCTTGTTTTCGTGCAAATTAATTTCGATTTTGCCGACCCGCTAAATGGATAGAATATGACATTCTTATGCAGTTTTGCAATTTCGTTGCAATTAGAATGCCACGGATGTACGCGTGAAATCACGCCTATGCTTGGATGAAATTTTACAAAATCTAAAAAACAATTAAAACGACCATCCTCCTGTTTGTTACATATACACACACACACACACACACATACTCACGGTACCCTTTGAACTGCTAGATCCCTTTGAACGGTGACTAAAAACTGCCATGGTTGTGTTTGTTGTTTGTTTCTATCGAAATGGATGCGCAACACAGCTTTGGTAACTTTCTCCGCCGGGAAGGGTACGTGAATGTGTGTGTGTGTGTTAAATAAAATTATTATTTACTGCCAGCCGGGGCACAGTGCAGGAACGTTTGCCATTCTGCCGACAGCCCTTGGACTTGATTGCTTGGCTGCATGTCCATAATGCAATGCTTTAGTTTGCTCCTAGGCAGTGCTTCATCGCCGCTGGCTAGCAGTAGCGTGTGTAGAGTGGAATTTACTCCCAACCGAACGGCGCAGTGCATGGTGTGCCGACTTATGGAAGGAACTCACTCACCCGAGACAGGATGGCGCACCCAGCGACTCTTCCCATCATGATGAAGTGAAGGATGCACTAACATGCAGCGCTTGCATCGGACTGCTTGTTCGACTGCACCGGTTGCTATTATTCTGTCTTCGTCATACAACTACACAAAAGCATACTTCTCGTACGCATTTGAAGCTGGCTGCACATTCTGCTTGGGATACATTGTTTCGAAACCCTTCTTGCCACTCCCTCCCCGTACCCAACCTCTAGCAGACATATCATGCGAACACAGCAACACTACCCGGGGTGCATTCCATTCCCAAGAATCGAGAATATTGAAGGAAAAAGGTCACAAAATAATAAATATAAGTCCTCACCTCGACTTCCTCCTTCTGTCTACCTTCTTCCTCGAACGAACGGAACAGCATCCTCGCGCGCACTACCAACGGAGCTAACCAGCCTACTACGTTCTCATATACTTCTCATGCATGCTAAAACAATATGAAAATGCACTAGTCCATAAGTCGGGGGCCAAACCAACGCTAGCGATACCGGACGGCAGGCGAAGGAAAAATTATTGCCCTTCGGTAAATATGATACATTAGAAGGAGGGAGGAAAGTTCGGAACCTTTCTGCGGAACAAATTGCGTGTGTTTGTGTGTGTGCATGTGTGTGCATTTGTGAATGCAGTATACATCCAGAGCACACAAATCCAGAGCTTCCATACTCACCGTGCACGACGAGATGAACAATGTTTGCATGGGGGAAGCAAATGTTCGAAACGCTAACGTTTCTATCTATTCGGATTACATCTGTATTTATTTTTAGCAGCATTATAGTGAAATGAAGCGAAAAGTATACGAACCGAACTCAAACAAACACAACACGGAGTTACGATATTAATATTTGAAGTGTTCATTACACGGAATCCGCAAAGGTCGAAATGGAATGTTGTTCTTGACCGTTATTGTAATTGTTTTTTTTTTTAACGACAGAAAATTTCATTCATTTGAAAATTAAAATTCGACTGTTCTTTTCGTATTTATGGTTTGCACTTAGACACTTTTTTCGTAATAGGTTAAACTAATTTAATAATATGTGGCAAATAGAACACCCGAAGCAAAGGTATAGAAAACAATGACAATATTTCGATTTTTTCGTTGTATCGAAATCCATTTGAAAGAACAACAATTTACAAAACGATCTCCTTTATGGTGTCTTTGACTAAAGCAATATTTACCATTGTACTAAAAGTGGTTTATATTTTATCCAAACGAGGGCATACGTCTCAACGGGACGTACTCAACTTATTACGCCATGGTATATTTTAAAATTATATCATATATTTTACAAACATAAAATAGAGATAATAAGAAAACTCCCGATTAAACACAACGCGCTGAGTTGATAGAAGAATTAATTATTACAAGTTTTCGAAAATTGGCTTGTTAGTACCCAATGATATTACACGAAAGAATAGAACAGAATTCTGAAACAAAATCGAATTTATATTGGAATCTAAAGAGAAAAGATAATTCATGACCGAGGTCGTTTTCGAAACATATGAATTTCACACTCTTTTCAGTTATTAAAAAAAAAATCATTACTGAAAACGCTGGCTTAGCGGGCGATATTAATCAGAAAATTCATATAAGTATTACATTTGAAAGCACGTCCTTAACTTTTGTAATCGAGTACAAAGCCGACCACAGAAAAATTATTATAATTAATTTTCTTAGATATAAATATTGGTACGAAAGAATCTCGCTGCGCTGCTCTTCCTGTTTTTACATTGCGATTCATTCTTTCATCCACTTTGCAAGCCAAGCCAAGCCAGTTGATTGACCAGTTTCATCTAAAATCTTTCCTAAATTAATTCAACAGCACCAATATTAATATCTTAACGTATAATAACGTATAACGTATATCAAATCCTCCCAACCGGTTTAGCGAACCTAACTGAATGCACTTAAAACGAATCTTATTTAGCAAATATTCAAAACAAACAGAGCCCAAACGCATTCGCCCAAATAATCAATTGCCAAACACCAGACAGAAGCCGTACAGTTGCAGTAAACAAATCCCTTTATTGAATGATGCTACACCGTCCGTAACTGCGTCTCTTCACCCAAGGCAAGCGCTAGTTTGTGCGCGATAAGCGATAGTCTCTCCTCACGCGCCATGGCACACCAAAGCTAACAATATGCTCCGTTTACAGACCCTGGTCCCGAGACGACCACCAATTGTTATTGCATTTCGCCTACTGTCGTGCTGCTCCCTTTATTGCGATCCGTTCCGTTTGCGTCCTTCGCGAGTTTAGCTAGTTATCTTCTTCTTTTTCTTGTTCCCCGTTGTGGTGCGTAACACGTGCCCAACTTGCAACTCGACAAATTACATTGTATCGTTTAACAAACAATATCAGTTATTGCTTCTATTGCATCATTTCTCTGTATTCGTCTCCCGCCCAGTCTTTCTATCTCGCAACTCTCTTTCTCCCTTTTCCTCGTCCAAACACTCCAACACACAGTTTCAACGAGCCTGCTATTGCTATTAAATTGTGATTAAAGTTAATGCTCACTGTTGTAGCGCCGATTATTTATTTAAATGTTTGCCGTAAACCCTACACCACTGTCGTCCACTATCGTGCAATGCTTTAGATGTCTTCAGATGAACTGTTGCAATTTACGGTTGAATGTTTGAATCGTATTTCTTGACGAAAACGAACTCTAGCACGAAGGCATTGAAGCACAACGCAAACTATAGATATTGCCAAGCGCTTTTCGCTATTGCTCTGCAGTGTTTTCCTAACGAATGTTGATATCGCATGAGTCTATAAACTGTGCGTGATTCTACACGTGGATCGCTAACGGCGAGCTAAACAGTTACAGTGTTTTTCAAGCACTTCAAATCACCTTTAAAGGTTTGCTTATTTTCGATATGATCAAAAGCTAGTATTAAGATGCTCAATAATATAAATTATGTGATGAATAGTTATGCAATTAAAATTAACTCTAAACGTATTGTATTCTACAACACAAGAGACTAGAGCAGTGAAATCAACATAAATTGAGTACAAACGCGCTTAATTTCCCCTTTCTTCTAAACTAAGACTTTAAATTCGTGTATTTTTTTTATTTTCTGAGCTGCACAAGCCACCAGAAAATATGAAATGAGCAGAAGTACAGGGAAAAACAATCACCAACTAATACAACCATCACACTCGACTAGCTCGTTGAGCACTTCTTTAACAACTTTTTCAGTATCCAGTTCTCCATAAATAGCAACGTTTGCTTCCCCTAAACAGCGGTGCTCCAGCAGGTTAACGCTAGCAAATCAAGCAAATCGATCGATCGAAAAAAAGTGTACATTATTACGCGTGCACTTTCAGCTTTTCCCACTTGAGGCAGCATTCTACATTCACACAGTGCTTATCCATTGATTATTATTGTTGCTTTTGTTGAAAAATAATTAATGACACACGATTTGATTATAATGAGCCAATTTATGATAGTATGTGTTTTTGCCTTCCCCACGCGTTCGTATCAAGCAGCACTGGGGGGGAAAAAAACTCTAGACAATATTTCAATATGTGCCTCATAATTGCACTTGAACTAATGCTCCATCAACCGTGCGTTTCCACACCAGCACATCAAAAGGAAGTCGCTAATCAGATAACGTACGAAATGTGAATTAATATGGCAGGATAGTAATTACTTCACCACAGAAGCTAAACCGTCAGCAGTCCGGGTACAGATTTGGTTGGTTATAACTATAATTAAAAATGATTTAATCAAACCTCATCCCTTGCGGGTGCTAGGACAAGTGTTTCCGCCCAGTAGCCAATGGCCAATTAAACAAAATGATTTAAAAAAATTTAAAACTTATCATATGGTTTGTTCGTTTTTTTTAAAAGTGTTGGTGGGAAATAGTCACGTACGAAAAATTTAGCTTCAAACTAGACCTACCCCAACCGCGTCGTGATGGGTGTCGACGTGGTTGTGATTAAAAACTATTGCAACAACACACACGCTACATCAATGTTCGATAGAAACTTCAAAAGTAAAACCATTCTCACAAAGACAAAAACCGTTGATAAATATACTTATGAAGAGAATCTTCCACTAGGATTATCATTGTGCGTAGTAAAGTGTTACCCTAATCTGTGATCGTGTGTCAGGGACCTTAATCGCTACTGCTGCCCCACCTGGTCGTATCGGTAAGAAAATTTCATCACAAAAGCTTCGTTGTTTGCTTCCATCGATAGGTGTTGTAAAAAATGATTGCATCAAAATCTCGTCGAAAGAAACGCGACGGCTACCACAATGCTACGTTCGATTGATTACAAAAGAAGAAGATAAAACAGATTAGAAAACTAATGTAAAGCTCCAGTTTTCTTTTTCCTACCCTCCTCTGCTCAGGTGGGTCAAAATTCGAGTGTAAAAATCTAGTCAATTTAATAAAGTTATGCACTCTGTGTAGCACGTCAATAGAAACACACACACACACACACAACCTCGAACAGACAGACACATACGCACACCGCAAGCTAAACTGAGGAACTAAAGTTTGTTCTGCTACTGCCCACTAACGCGCTCGTTCCCGTGCCTCCTGATCAAACTCCGTACCGCCACCGATCGCGAATAGTCATTTGAAGCGCTCGAAATGTTCAAGCAGCTTCTGGCAAACGGTTACGTTAAACGTCGTGCTAAGCGCCTTGCAGATCGTGTCCGTGTTTTCAAGCTTACGAACCAGCTGACCCCCAGCCCCAGCCGTTCGTCCTTGTCCGAACAGTTCGCCGGTGAGTAAAGGATTGCCATTGTTGTTGTTAAATTTGTCCAACAGTTTTCGCTCCAGCGCGAGCACTTCCGTGTCGATCGAAACCCCTGCTCCCCCAGGTCCACCGGCGATCGTGGAGGTAGCTGCCCGTGGTGCGGAGGTTAGCAGATTGTTGAGATTATTGAAGTACAACACCGAAGCCAACTGCACCAGATAACAGTCGAGATTGCGCAGAAAGAACTCCTCCAGCACGTCCACGCTCAGATTGTGGCGAATGAAGAACATAAACAGCTCGTAGATGAAGTACTTGATGTTTCCCATCTCCATCGGCACGATGTTGGAGTCTTTCGTGAAGTACTCGAAGATTTTCACCAGATTCTGCGTCTGGCGGGCGATCGAGCCAGCCGAAGCGGACGACGACAGTGACGAAGAAAGCATCTCCAGTATCAAACGAAACGCTTCGACGTAATCGTAGTTTAACATCAGCATGCGAATGTGGTACTCGCTGCCGCGTTTTGTCAACTCCAGCACATCCTCCTGGCTATACAGACCGTGGAAAATGTACAGACAGTAATGAATAAAGTCATTACTCAACAGATTACGTTCATTGAACAGTCGTGAAGAGTCCGTGGAACGATCCGCTCCTACTCCCACTCCCACTCCCACTCCTATTCCTCCTCCTCCTCCTCCTCCTCCTCCTCCTCCATTCGTTCGTCCACCATTCGCACCGTGCACGTTCTCATCGTAATCATCTTCATCATCTTCATCGTCCTCTTCCTCTTCCTCATCGTCCAACGCCAGCGAAGTGGGTGATGTGGCATACGAGACGGATTGCAACGAGGACATGGTGCTGTTGACGTGCTGCTGTTGCTGCTGCAACCCCAACGCATCCGGTAGCTCACCCACCACATCGTCTATCTCCGCCGCATTACTCACATCGTTCAGACTGGAGCTTATTGTCGAAATATTATTACTGAACAGCTTCTCCAGGGCACTCTTTATCACAAACGAACGCCGGAACTTCGGCATCGATTTCAGGAACCGTAGTGATTCGTCATATCCGAGCCCATCGTTCGCCGGCAGCTTCACCTCGTACGGTGTCTCTATGAACTGCGAACTGTCCGGGATGCGCACGACCCGGTTCGATATCGGTAGTCGTACCAGCTTGCCCGGTATGCCCGAACGATCGAGATTGATCTCTTTGGCACACTGGCCCATATTGTTGTTACCCCAAGCCTTCACGAGATGATCCTTCGTCATGATGAGCGTGAAATCGGCGCCACACTCAACGTGTTCCACATTGTCGATCGTTTCCAGTCGGCTCGGTATCAGTACTTCGTTTCGGCCACCTTCGCGACCGAGCTGCCGTTCGATGTTTTTGCCCCACGTATAGATGCAACCGTCCTCCGTCACCACCGCAAAATGGTACAATCCACTTGAAATCTGCAACAAGAAATCGAATACTGTCACTATTCGAAAGGACCGAAAAGGTTCGCAGCATGTTTACCTTCACAATTCTTCCCTCCACCAGCGAAGTATCGACAAAGGCCGGGAACAGATGCTCCATCGCTTCATCACCGGCGTTGGTAGTCGATTTTTCGTCGGACTCGTTTGCCACTGCACCCTTCTCCGCACCAACCGCCGGATTGTCCTCAGTGATCTTAATCTCTGGAATAATAATACTGGCATCTGATTGTCCTACAGCAGTCTCGTCCGTTTGTTCTTCCTTGGCCAGCTCAGCTACATCCTTTTCGCTCGATTCCTTTTCTTCCTCCTTTCTGGAAGCTTCTTTCTCAAAGTCAACAGGTTCCGTGGTGTTTGGTTCAGTTTTTGGTTCCTTTGAGGAAGATTCCGTTTCACTTTCGGTCGACTCTGCGCCGTTAAATTTCGACCCCGAGCGTAAAATGGAACTAAATTTAGAAAAGTTACCGCTCCTGCCCGAATTCGATGACTTTGCACGCTTCCTTGCTTGCGTGGCTAGACGTAAAGCTTGCGGTGACGCTCCCCAGGTGTACAGTTTATTAGATGTTGTTAGAACGAGCTAAACAAAAAGACAAAACAACCATTAAACATGCAAACAAGCTTCACCCGCGATGCTCAGTTCGGTGCCGCTTACATTCACGAACAATTTAGTATTGATGATTGAAATCTCTTCGTCCAGCAGCACTTTGCGCGGAATCAAGGAGATTAGGAACGATTTGCCGTTGCGAGTATCGATGGTAGTGCCAAAAGGGTCCTCCTGTCCCAATCCCAACTGACCGTAATGGTTCGAACCGAACACGTACAAGCTGCTGCGAGTTTCGTCCTGTGCCCGGCACAGCACAAGGGTATGAGCATGTCCCAAAGCTATTTGCAGTATTTTCTAAAGAGTGCAGTATTAAAAAAAAACGAAATTAAACTATAAATGAACCAACAATTATACTGCAAAAGCGCTCTTACCTTGTTCCGGAAAAACTCGACTATCTTCGGAATGCTGCAATCGTTTACCGTTCCATGGCCAAGCTGTCCGAACACGCCCCAGCTAACAAAGACGATATTGAATAGGGTTTTTGTGTTACCGAATCGAATCTAATTTCTCAGCATAACCTACCCCCAGGTGTACAATAATCCGTTTGCAACGACTGCATTGTGATACTGCCCGGCAGCGAAGTGAGTGATGCCCTTTCCGTCTAGAGTCTTCACGAGCATCGGCTGTAGTGCATTAATAACGTGATTTCCTATGCCCAGCTGGCCGAGATTGTTCGCTCCCATTGAGTAAAGCTGCAAAAAAAAAGCATTCTAAGTTGAATATTCCACAGTTCCCATCTACCGGCTGAGCTATGCTGATTTTTAAGATTATCATTTAGATTCTGGAATGGCAAAGGAACTAGCCCGATGAATTGTGACAACAAATTTATTTGTCATAGTTGTCACACACCAAACTCGTTTACCAACAGGAAAATTGAGATTTGAGATTTTTTTGTGAATTGCCTAATTAAATTAAATACAATGAATGACCCTACTTAATCGCTTTCAAACTTACCCCATTGCTGGTGAGAAACAGCGTATGAAGCCGTCCACACTGCACGGCCAGCACATCCAGCTCGATTTGACGCAGAAAACTAACTGCCGGTGGTTGTCCGCTCGGCCCGATCGCATCTCCCTGCAGCGAGGTACGGCTCAGTGCGCAATTCACCCCATTAGAGCCCCAAACGTACGCCGCATGGTTAACAACTGCCGCCGCATGGAAAAACCCGGTAGCGATGGGTGAAAACCGTGCCAGGCGCATCTCTATTGCCCGTTCCTCGTGATGCACCCGCACATGCTTGAGCGCGTTCAGGAACGAACCTTCGCTGTGCATTTTCAGTTGCTGCGCACGAATCGCCACGGCCAGAAACGTTTCGATGAGGGCCTTGCAGAAGAAAAGCAGATGACGACCGGACGGTTCCTTGGCCG
Source organism: Anopheles farauti (assembly GCA_000473445.2). Classification (NCBI taxonomy): domain Eukaryota; kingdom Metazoa; phylum Arthropoda; class Insecta; order Diptera; family Culicidae; genus Anopheles; species Anopheles farauti. The sequence continues at coordinate 2,121,184 of KI915049.1, forward strand.
TACTTTCGTGGTTCGATAGGCGATGCATCAGCGGTCGGTAGACGGGATGGAAGGGGTTCAGCTGACGAATCAAACGTTCCAGCACGTTTATATCGAACACGGCGAGGTATTTGCGAATCAGTTGAAAGTAATTGACCGTATAGTCCTGCAGATAGATCAGACATTCGAGGAACAGCTCGTTCGAGAGATTGTACACGAATGCGTTCGTTTCGGCGGGCGTTGCAGCCGGCGTTTCCGCCATGGTTTGTTCCCAGGTCCCGACGAGGCAGCTAAACACATCCAAACATGTTCCACGCGTCATCGCTAGCAGGACGGCCGTCGAGTATAGTTTGCCGTGGGCGAGCATAATGCACGCTAAGCTCGTATGATATTTACTGTTCGTTACTATGTAATTCCACAGCGGAATGTAGTTCTTATCCACCGTGCATCGTTCGCAAAGGGTTAGGAACATCAGATTCGACAGGTGAAATTGGTCCGAAGGTGAAATCTGCACTTCCAGCATCATGTCGTCGTTATCGTACGAAAAATCGCTACACTGCGCCCCGGTGTTGATGGGTTTTAGCGTTGTGCGCGAGTTGAGCTGCGAAAATAGCACACAAAAACCGATCGAAAATGTTCAGTTATATCGTTCAAAGTTACCGAAAAGAATGTCCCTATCGAACCCAGTTCGAATGCTCATGCCCAGAGTGAACCTCTTTTTACGATCGGATATTAATCCGGCTGCACTGCAACCAAGGTACTTACATTCATCAGCGAATCATACACAACATTTCCCAGATGCGCTTCGTCCACCAGCTGCCGCATGACGTCATGCATCAGGAACTGGCTGTTGATAATATGCGTATTTCTCAACGCCATCGCGGACAACTTCATCAGCGCCTTGTTTTCGTTCGCCAACGCCAGCTTCAGGGCCGTTTTCATCGGTGACAATCGGGCCACATTGTACGTCATCAATGCCTCCGATATACGCTTCTTGCGCAGCAACACATCACCCGCGTACTCGATGCAAGCCGCCAGCGGAAGGCCAAACGTGGCGCAGAAATCTTCACATGCCGCCCAGATGCATTTGTGGGCAAGATTTAGGAACAGATTTTTCCCACTATCGGCCAGCTCAACCGAGTACAGATTGCGATCCGTCACGATGAGCGCTTGATCGAACTCTATACCCGGGAACTCGTCCGCCATCACCTGCTCCTCGGTCGTATCGAGTTTGCGTTCCATCCGGAGGCCTCGCTGAATGCGCAAGTAGTTCGAAACGGCCGATTTCTGAAAAATCGAACGTCCATCGTTCGCGTCCGCGCTGGCCTGCTGGCCATCGGCCTCAGCGCTCGCGCTCGGCTCTGGCTGGGTATTTCCTTCCCCTTTCGAGCCTGCCACAGATATGCGATGAATGTCCAAAACTCGCTCGTCCGGAAAGTGAAACACACCCAACAGTGAGTGTTCGTTGAAATCACAATCATCGCCCATCTTCATGGACGCAATCTTGCAACTAACGACGCTCACCGTATTCGGAGCTCCCGCCTCGGTCGTACTGCTGCTAGTGCTGCTCTCTTCCACCGAGTTGTTTGCTTCGACCTTTTCCCCGACCGTAGTTGCCGGTTCTTCCGGTGCAGGTGGAACATTGACCGGTTCGTCCTCCTGCATGCTGTGCAACACGTACAGCACATTCTTCGTTAACAGCGTAGTATGGCATTGCTTTGGTAGTTTGTAGATGTGCAGTGGAATCAAACTGATGTCCATACTATGCACCGACAGCGTGTCCGAGTAGGAGTGTAGCGCACTGAGTAGATACTTCCCATCAAGATGCTGAACCACAAAGTACGGACCGGCCGGTGTAGTGAGGATCTCCGGATACGTACCCGGCAGTTCCATCACCGCCAGATTGGCCGCCTGTTCCTTGTACTTCTCACGTTCCTTCGCTCGAATGCGACTTTCCGACAGCTTCAGCTTCAGCGTACCGATTTTCTTCGCACCGAGATCACGCAACGAAAGCAAGCGTGCTTTGGCCGCGGGGAACAACTTCGGCAATGCGCCGCCCTGCTGTTGTTGCCCGGTCTTGTCGTTTCCGTCGGATTCGTTCTCCACCTTCTCGAAATCATCACCCGAAGGAGGTTCCGAGCTGTTGGGACTTGAATCGTTGCTATCACCGTTGTCGTTGCTCGATTGGCCACCGGCAGCGCTCGGACGTTGCTGATTGCCCCCGGAACCGGATGATTCGCCATCTTTTGGCAGTGAGAGCACAATCTGCCAATCTTCAATTGGCACGGAACCATTTTCGCTGGCCGTACCGTCAGAGGAGAGAGATTTTAGCAGCTCCGACTTGAGATCCTGCACGGAGGTTGGCGTGATGACGCCCGGAAACGTGTACTTGATGGATTTTTGCTCCAACAGTAGCTTCCACTGCTCTTTGGTAGATGTGTTAATCATCAGACTGATCGTTTCCATACTGTTATCCTGACAAATGATCAGCTTCTCGATCGACCCCCGTTCGCAGTTAGTATCGCCGAGAAACGAACAATTTGGCATGAGTCCTGGACGATGGGAAAAGAGATCATTTGATCGATGTTCGAAATAAAAGTGCCCCAAACACAACAGATAGCTTACCAACGACACAGATAGATCCATCCGAGTAGCCCAGAATGGCGCGTGGTTCGTTCGCAAGCGTCTTCCACCAGCTACAGCACGTCGGATACGGACACGACAAAGACACGGTCGACTCCAGACTCGAGCTTATCGAGAACGTTTCTTGCGGTGTAGACAGTTTCGAAGCATCGCCGGGCATTCCGGAACCACCGGCAACCTCCTTCAGCTGACAACCATCGGCGAAGAAGTCTTCAATCGTTTGCATCGCTATCGGAGTGTCCGTTCCGGTAGCCGATATGCTGCGATTTGCATTTTCTTCCTCGCGCGCCTTGTCCAACTGTTCCAGAAACAACTTCCGATAGATACTGTTCAGTGAGAAGATCTCATCGATCTTGTGTGTCGTGTATGTGGAGCTAGACTTTTTGATCGTCGGTGCATCGAAAATGACGTTCGGTTCCGACGACGGGCTACCATCTCCACTGACCCCCGCACCCTTTAAGCTCGCTTCCGACGCAATAGATGAACGGTGTGACGAAGCGGTCGGGTGCTGGGCCTGATTGTTGTGCGAATTGTTCGGACAGGTTTGTGGGTTCGGACATTCGTGCGGTCCAATGAACGGCACGATGTACGATGTAATTTCCGGAGCTCGTTGTCCATCCTCGTACGTTTTATCACAAATAGCAAGTGCCGGCACAATGTGCAGCGTGTTGTCATAGCCTGCAAAACAAAACGAAGCAAAAAAAACGAACATTCCGTAGCGGATTATGAAACAGGGCACTCATCGGAGGGGGCAACGATAAGAATGCTTACAGAACACCAGTAAACGGGCACCAGCATTGTCGAAGCACACGTCCTGAATTTTTTTCTGATTCTCAGCGAACCAGCACAGCAGCATCAGGTGCACCTCACCGTGGCAGTCGATGTACCGGAACAGAATCTGATCATTCTGGCGCACTAGACACAGCAGCTGATACTCTTTGTCCACCCGGATGCTGGCCGATAGTTTCGTGTTTACGTTCGTTATAAGCGTCGACAACCGCAGCACGTCCCAATCTTTTAGTGAAGCCATTTATTTATCAATTTTCCGTATCTCGTCTAGTGACGGGACGTCGCGCAGGATTTAATCTTTTCTTACTACCCTACAGAAGATGGTACTGATACGGTTCAGTGGTGCGTTTAGCGAAAGATTGGTTTTGTTCATTTCGTGGATGATTTTTATCGCAATTTTACTTACTTTTCCAGCACTTTAACGAACCGTTTTAAAAAATTACGGTAACACCATGTATTCTTTGTTTTTATTTTCCGTCCTCCACAAGGATCTGTACGGCAGGCCGATCCACTCTATCCAAATTGATTAGTCGCCTAGAGAAAAATAAATCAAATTTGACGTTTGAGGTAGCTCGTATTCCAAATAGGTGCGGGGGTTTATGCGATTATTAGACGAGGAAAAACAGTGTCAGATGGTTTTGGATATTTTCTGCCAAATCGCGTTTGACAGAAAAT
>KI915049.1:2126107-2297398 GCA_000473445.2 Anopheles farauti
GTACAATCATTATTAAAAGCATTATTACACAAAATAACCGCTCCGCCCAATGTATCGTTATTACACGAGCGGGTGGATATTTTATGCCAAACGCCGCGCCGGACCCCAATTCGACAGAAAATATCCAAAACCATCTGACACTATTTTCCCTCGTCTAATAACTGCATTACTTTCTCTAGCAATTAGATTTTTAAAAGAAAAAAAATTAGCTGCTGTGGCTATCTCTTAGAGGGTTTTATTTATTTAAAAAAAACATATTCCTTGCTACTACTAAACTTAATATATGCATGTATATGCTAATGAACATGAGCTAACAGCATCTCCAACCATCAAACTGCAGTTTCAATGTGACTATCGTGGTGATAGATCTGTGGATTTGTGCGCAGACCTCCTTATTTTTCCTTCATCACAAAGATCGTTCAAATAACCAGGTCGTAATATTAGCCACCATATTTGAATGTCGTTTTATGATGACATACTGAGACACAAAAACACAACCCAACTGTCAAAAGAAATGAAGCATCCCAAATTCAAATAAAACATTTGGGATGCTTCATTTCTTTTGACTTTTGAACTGACTTTTGAACTGACATAACAATAATGTTCTGTTCAATAGCTCTTTCATGATTCATGGCAACGTTTGATCCGATTTAATGTATTACTATCCGCTACATGATTTCATATCCACTCACAAAGGATAAAATTTGTTATGTACCACGTTTGAAAGATCCAAAACAAACGTTGTACAGGTTCTCTTGTGTTATACTATACAAATTTAAACTTCAACAAATCCTCCTCAACAGCTGAAAAAATGCTGTCGGTTCGAAAAGTTTCATACATATGGAAATATTTCTTTGCTACGATGTATGATGTGCATTATTTCAATAGAAGTGTTATACATGAAACAAAATATAAAAGAGAAGTTTATAGCATGGTAGGGTGAAATAAGTAGGTTTAAAATATTATACATCAAATAAATTTAAATGCCTGAAGGTTTTTTTTTTCAATGATTTTCCAATGATAAAGAACGAGGGCGCAAAACCTGCCGCTACTGTATGAAATCCCCAAAGTTTATTGTTTCGAATTCCTGAAGTATGAAATCACGAGCACGAAGATTTATAGAATATATTAGAAAATATTACACATTTACATAATTATGTGAGACACTACCAAAGCTTTATAGGTGTTAAATCCGATCTAGATTACCGGTTGTAAGATTTGTTTCGTTAAACGAAATTAAATCTCGTTTGGATCGGTTGAATCTTGTTTTGACTGGATAAAGCTAAATTTGGTTTCAACTTATTTTAAATGTATGGGATCATACAACTAATCTTTTATACCTTAATCGGATGAAATATAACAACGTTTCCAAATCACAGATAAATGTTCAACTCAGTTATTTTTAAGCAAATAGAAGAATCAAAATAGATGTTAGTGTTTTATGAAACGCAGAAAATGATAAAACATAGTTTTGGATAGCAATATCATAGCAGTAGCTAACCTCTATGAAAAACAGTTTCCAGCTTCAGTGGTTTGCTAAAAGATTTCATGATATTGTTAAAAATTTGTCCAATTATTGTATGGACATTGAAGCATGTAAATTTTAATCCAATGGAGCAATAAAGCACGTATCTTGGTCCGTTATTGTCCAAAAAAGAAATCCCAAAACTGCGGTGTAGTTCACAGTCAAATAAACTCGTCAGCCAACCAGCCAAGTGACAGCGATTAAGCATAATTAAAATTTTCGGCGTCATTTGAGTTTGTCAACATTTCAACTGCCTCGTGAAATGAGTCGTTCGGAGTAACGCTAACACTGAAGACGATGTCAACGTTGCCGCACATGGTGAGCCGTTAGAGAAGGAACCCCAAATACATATGTCGCTCGTTGCACGTCTTTACGATAAATACTGCAATGTGTGTGGCCTAATTAGTGTGAGTCACTCGAAAGAGTGCAGATGTGTTTGGTTTTTTCGTTCCGTTTCTTCCCAATGCCTGGCTCATTTGTCACAATTAGGATTTACAGAGCTAATCGAGTGTGTCAGTGTGTGGTTGATGCTAAAGCAGGAAAGCTTATAGCACTTACTTGCAGCTAGAAATAAAAATTGTTGTTAGTTTTGTGTTCTAGAGCGCCAAATCTCAAATAAAAATATATTATATTGTTTATAATGTGCCTACACGTCAATGAAATGGTTAATTGCAATAATACTGAATAAAAATCGTACTAACAACTGTAATGATAATGTACTTGTTGTTCCGAACCGCCAAGGATCCCTTTATGATCACACTGGGAAACCTTTGTTCGTTCCATCTTGAACGCTAAATGGCCATCGAAAGTGAAACACGATCGAAAGGCGGAAGGGAAGAAACACAGCGATCAGCCATAGCAGCGTTTAAACTCTCAAAACAAAATACACAAGCACGCTAACAACAACAACAACCGAAAAAGGGATGAATCAAAAACACCGTAGGCTGTGAAGTGAAACCTCGTTTACAACCGTAACACCCTTTTCATGCGATCGCATGCCCTGATCATATCCAGCTCCCATGGCTCCACGTTTCGGGAGAAAACTGCTCCGTCCAAGCAGGGCAGGATATCGCGATTCATAATTTATTGTAAACGGATCCGGCACTAGGCAACCGGCAACCGGCTCAACCCCTCCGGGTGATAGTTACCGATGCCTAAAGGTCAACCAATTAATGCTGCGATCGGTCAAATCCGTGTGAACTGCTTACCCATCCTCGAGTGTTGGGATATCGATTTCGGTGGATGAATGATTCCGCGGGTCATGGAATGGACGTTTATCATGCCGTTGGAGTGTGATAACAAATTGCCGTGATCGTCAATTGAGATTTTGTAAGGGTAGAAGGCTTATTTTAGAGCAGTACGCAAGCGATGGGAACAACGTATCTGTGAACTTAAATAATATGAAACTCTTTTTGACATTTGAAATGGCCTTTTTAAGAAGGTATTACGCGTTTATAGCATCTTAGATCTATTCATTAACAATAATAAGCTTCCATTAAAATTAAATCCTCTTGCTATCCAAAGTAAATGCCTGAGCATTGTGTTTGACTCATCAGGAGAATGTAACTTCTAAGTTAGTTAAAGAGTAGGAATTTCATTACACTTGTTATCAATGCTTTTGTATACTTAAAAGATACATGGCAAGTGAATTTCGTTTATATCATGTTTGTAATTCTACTGTGAAAGCTACATTGAATGCATTTAGGACTATCGATAAGCGCAATTAGTTTATGGAATGTGGTTGTAAATAAAAGTCAATAATCAGATAAACCCTTCTACTTTTCTAAAAGAATTATTTAAACTTTCTAATGTATTGGCATTTTTTCATGATTTTGGGTCCTTCGGCTCCTTCTATGTCTATGACGGCAGTTTATATGTTTTAAATTCATTAATTAATTAAATACATTATTTGATGATTCTGTACATTTTTGTTTTTTTTTCGTCCAATAACTGACCAACATAGCTGTTTTGCTTAAAATTAGAATTATAATATAAGTAACAGGCACTAAATACTGCTAATAAAGTGTAATATAATATTATAATAGACACTTCTCTTTATCTAGTTATAAGTTTTTGTTTTTTTTTTTGGATCCAAAATCAGTCGATCATGCTCATCCCGGTTCTAGTCCGAGGACACCTAGCGTGGGAGTCGAGATACAAAGGTAAAAAACTGGATGGGTGAGTTAATAGCTTGCAAAAAGAATCATTATCATACCTGTATATCTTTTTGCATATGTAGTTTTAATAGGTGAAATGTGATACACTACACTGCTGCACACTTTCTTACATTATGCCTAGGAGTATATTGCTCAATTTTTCATTGAATTTTAAAACAAACAAAATACTACATTTAAAATCAGGATCCTAGATTTTACAAACATAAAAGCACCATATACAGTTCATAGTACATCTATATCATGAAAATGGGAATATAAAATAAAATATTGCAACACATCCAAACATTTAGAGAGTTTAGAGTCTGAGAGCATATTTCCATCAGTGGAGTAAATGTTTCAACGAGTTGACAGAATGTTGCTATCATATAGGTAAATCGTGCAAGCGTAATGGAGAATTTTTCAATCATATAGACGAATGTTGCATGTTGCTAGGGAAAAAGTGCAAGTATAGTGGGGATCTTTGCAATCGTTTTTGGGAACCAGCTGTGAATCTTACACATGTAATTAATTGTTCCTCAGAGTCGAACGGTATCGAAACCGTATGAGTAAGAAGGGTAAGTTTATTACATATTTTTTCATAAATAAATCGTATTTTAATAGTATAGAACTACACCTGTCTGCACTGAGTCCTGTGAGTGCCGGCAAGGGCTATTGCCGTCCTAGGACAAAACGGATGAAGAACGTTGACTCTCTGCTGCTCCTGGTTATTAGATGAAGCGTTCGGTTGGAAGTAGATGGAGTAGATAACTAAATTGCTGAACTACTAAGCGAAGACATGAGTATGTTGACGGAATAGCTTCGATATTCGGAGGGTTTCCAATATTTCTGATGGAATGTGGAAGTTAAAGCCACCTCGATGGCGTATTAGCTCCAGTTCGTATAGTGGATCCCGGGTTACTCCATATTTGTTCCAGAGGAATGAAGAAAGGATGCAGGTTGACTTTGCCAGGTTATTACGCAGGTGCCGACACCGATGCCACGAACCATAGCTTAGGAAGGAAGGTGAAGGAAGGAATCACAATTGTACCGCATATAAATTGTACAAAGTATAGCATATTTCCTGATGTTTACTAACATGAATTGTATTATTATCCTTTTTAAATACAGGGTCTCTGGAGCTTTGTTCAACTTTGTTCAATCACAATCAACGTGAGATACACCACAAGTTACCAGGACCAGAAGCCGGTTCCCTGGCTTAGGTTGGAGAAGAGGTTGCGGTTTCTCTGAGTGCCTTGCCCTAAACCTTCACAAGCCTGCATCCTTTAGCCAAGCGCTGCTGACGAATCGGTATGTTGTGGAACAGGGATGTCTACGAGTCGGAGCCAAGCACATCGCTGGTAACTCGTACTGGTCATCGTATCCGTGGCTTAGGATCATCATCGCTGGAACTTAGGTAAACTTCTGCAGCCAATATCACCACAACCGTCATCCGACAGACACTGGCCTAGAGATTACCAGAAGCGATGGAAGTCCCAGACTCCACCAATGTTCTGTTCAAGTATACGACGCAACATCTATAGCTTCTATTTGTCGTCACTGCAGCAAAGCACACTCTTCATACTGGTCGATCGCAAGACCACGGATGGAGAACTGTTGTCCCCCACATGTCAACATGTGTGCTTTGTCCCGTAACTGACACTCTGGAACATAAGTTTCACTGCTGCAGAAGAGTTGCTGACGCTTGGTAACTTCTGCAGCAACGCTTTTGCGTCGAGCTTTTAGTCTCGTCCCCGTTGTTGTTTTTTTGCTGCGTTTGCTTGTACTAAATGGCATACGTGAAGAAAAATACAGTCAAATTCTATCTCTGTTGACAAACTACATCATCCACACCGTTGGCAACAATGATGCTGTGATTGATTTGGACATCTCATTCGTCATTGTCTTTTACAACATTAGCCTTTAGTCGTCCTATTTTCTTTTTTTAACTCTTCACGTCGAACGATTATTTTTAATTAACAAATTGTGATGAGCTATTAAATTTGATGATCTCATATCACATATTGGAGTATTATTTTAGCCTACCCCAATATTGTTCAGATAGATTAATATCAGTAATTAAGACAAACAATAAAGCAACAATGTCGAGGATCAACTTTGATGATTGAAAAAATGATCAAATGTTCGAATTCTGCATGACAAAGTGATTTTAGTTTTTAAAAATTTTTTCATCCTGTTTACAACCTCCTCTTGCGTTTACGGTCAAGAATGGTACAACAGGTTTGCATAGGATAAGGTTAATGGTTAAAAAAAAAAATTTCATATGCGATCGACATTTTGAAATAATTGAAATCAATATTTAATAACGCTGCGTTCTTTTTTAGTAATATTTCTACGCTAATGCAACAACTAATTATCGAATTTGTAAAAATTTGTTGCTGTCGCTGAAACTTCAGAATACCAAACTTGTTAAAATACTTCTTTTTTTTGCAAGAATACCACAACATAGATGCATTTCTCGTAGCACTTATAATTAATCTAAGCCTACTGGTGAATCAAGGCGAAACTCATACCACACTACCTTCGTACGACATCAGTAATGGTTGCACTCAAAAGCTTAAAGCTCCCCAAAAAAAGGATCGCGTGTCCGTCTGTCTTCTCTCGCTTGGGCGACCGAGTGCCGATTGGCGCAAAAACGAACGCAGTCCCGCCGGGAGCGGCAGGAATGATGATGTTACAAAGACGAAAAACCAGAACACCACACCTCAAGCATCGTCCAGTGAGACGTGTACGTACGATGGGGCGCAAAAGATGGAAGCGAAACACCCCAACAAAGCATAATAATGCAACATCATTACGCTGATGCATTGCGCGCTGGTTGGCTCGAGGTCGTTCGTTTCCTTTCAGAGCACACCGGGACGCAACTACAGCGTCCTTCACCGGACCGGCAAGTTGGCAACCGGGCAGCAGGGAAGATGAAAATGGGCATGCGAGACAAAATGGAAAACGCATTTTCTTTGCAACGCTGGGACGCACGATGGAATGATGCCATATGCATGCCTTCCCGGTTCGCAGAGACCCATCCATGTCAGAGCCGTGGCCACTTTGCCCGATGCCCTCCGGTGGGAGGTGTACGGTCATAAAGCAAAGGAACAAAAGAAAAATGAAAATATCCTGCCAGTCGGTGTTGTGGCGCAGTCCTCCTTGTGCTGTTGTGCTCCACCTGCCCAAGGCGAAAATGAAGCATCGATAATGTGGCTTGAAATATCGATATTGATTCAGCACGTCTTGCATTCCTTCTGGATGCATGTTGTTTTTGTTGCTGGGGTTCTCTCACTCCCTCTCTCCCTCTCTCTCTTTCTCTCTCTCTCTCTTTGCCTCATGTCTGCCGCTGTCGCAGGTCGTTGTTCCTGTTCCGCCCTCGAGATGCTACCCGCGCGCTCTGGCGACGGATTGCGAAGTAATTATTTAATTTCAAGGTACATCATCATAATGTTGTGATCGAAAGTAGATCGACTCGGGCCGTGTACGCTTGTGCTCGAGGGTGCTGCTCCTCTTTGCGACCGTGAAATATCCATAAACGAACCGAACCTAATCAATCCGATGCAATCGAACGCACCAAAACGCTTGCTCCGGCAGGATTGAAGTGGGTTGCGTTGATTTTTTTTGTTTTTGTGTTGCTCCACCTCCTGCATTCGTCCGACCGGGTCAGAGTCGTTTGTATGCGAAAAAAATAAACTACATACCGATATTCAATTAAAATGGATGCACACTGCTGCTTTGGGGACCATTTATCGCGCTTCATGCTGGGACAGGAAGAGTCAATTAGGAGAGCTGATAATGAAGGTGGTAATGCCGATCGCATGCGATAGGGTGCTCTTATCGTTACGGTGTGCTTTTCACAAATGGTTCGTTTTGCTGTGTGTTTCCGGCTCGAAATAACCGCAAAATATCTACGGTAATGGTTTATTATAATCTTCGAGTGGATTTATATTTACGTATCAGCTTTGACGTGGTTTTTAATACAATAATCTATTGGCGAACTTACTACGAATAATTTTACATTATTGAAATGTTTTATACGGCCAGGCCGTTTCTTCTCTAATTAAATAAATAAGAAATGTTTTATTACTAATCAAAGATGTTTTTTATATAGAAAATAACCAGCTGATACCGATCCTGCGTGGAATGAACTCACTAGGATAAAAGTTAAATTAAAATGCACAATAATATTTTAGTTTATTCAGAACTACTATACTACTTTAGCGCCTTTTAATAGATTTTTAAAAAGTGTGATAAGCCACAGATATCTCCTAAACGGATGATAAAAAAGGCTCGACTCTTGCAACAAAATTTTCTACAGCGTGTTGTATATCATCTTTAGAATACAGTATGGTAAGGTTTGGAAACATTACATAAAACTTGTTCAACAAAAAGCAAGCAAGAAGCAATTCAACATTGTTTAGCTCTGGCAAACTAAGTTGATTTCTTTGTTGAAAAAATATATATATTTGATTTTTATTGCTGGATCCTTAAGAGTATAAGTGTAAGAGTAAAAGTATAAGAGTAAGCTTAACCGAATATAATAAATGATCGTGCAATATTTTAATTATTTTTTAAATCATAAATAGACCGTGCTGTGTCTACCTTTTAACCAGTACGGCAAGACAGGTTCTGAAAAAAAGTAAATGAATGTTACTGTAGCCTTTGAAACCCAGCAATAACATTTTTTATTTTATTATTTCTTGCTCTTAAAATCAAATTTCAATTTTGGTTGCAACTACATCTCTTTCAGTAGCCTCACGTTATAGAGAAAACTTTATACATACATCTGGTATCCTCCATCGAACATTAGCTTTCTCCACATCCTTCACAACAATCACCTTCCGTGGTAACTATTTTCATTAAACGATTAAGCCCGTTACAGCGGGGAAATGGCCAACCGGCTAACCATTTATACTCTCCGTTCACTTCCCGTGTACTATAATCACTTTCCTTTAACAAGAATCATGCACAGGCCATTACGCCTTTAATCGTAGTTTTTTTTTAAAAAACATTACGCTCGTCTCCTCCCGTTTGCGGTAACCGCGACGACCTGAGTTGTTTGAGGTGTAAAAAATTCGTAAAATTTCCTCTCCATGCAGGCGTGCTGTAAAACAAGTGAGAAAATGGAAACAAAACCCGATACATTCCCATCCCATAAGCGCTTGTGATATGATATATTATCTCAAACCGACGCGAAAGGGTGCAGAAGAAAAGTTTGCCCTCAGGCAGGAGGAAAACAATATATATCAGAAGTAAGGCGAGAGCCAAACAACCGCGAGAGTGAATTGAGTGGCGCGATCGAATCCCCATAATCGGTTCCTTCTCCCTCCCTTCTCACTCTCTCGGTCGGTGTCGTTCTCGACACAAAACACAGCCATCGCCCTTTATTTTTGGGGGCTGGACGGGTGATTAAGTTCGCGCACTGTACCCGACGCGAGCAGGTTGCACTGCGGACGACAGATTGCACGCGAAATGGTTCGACTTTTTGGTGCGAAAAAGACGTCTCACGTTCTACACCGATCGGCGGTGATCGTCAAGCGAGGATTTATATATCCCCAGCACGCCCGCACGCGGCAGAGATTGGAGCAGGAGCCGTACGAACCACTGGAATGGAATGCAAGGAAGGGGAAATGAAGAAAAAAGCACATACACCCAACAACAACCGCGAACGAGCTGGCGGGCGAGCGGGTGAATTTTCATACCTGCTAAAGTGTTTGTATGAAATATGTTTCCCTATCGCGTTTCTCGCTCGCTTTTCTCGCTTTTGCCACGAAGAATCGTGAGAGTGCACTTTGTCTTGTGCAGCAATAAAAATAATAACAATTTATCCCAACTTTGACTTCTCATGGCAGTGTGCGATGCGATCCCAGCAACGCCCACTGCGATGAGGCGTACAGGGCAGGAACGGAAAACGGTACCCGGTGCCAGATGTGGAGGAAAAACTTCAAACCATCGACGATGACGACACTATGGGCTATGGGCGGCGGCGGAAGACTGCGCTACGCTTCTGGGACTACTTTTCCCACTTTTGGACCCACACTTTGGACTCCAAATTCGACCCAACCCCACAGCCTCCATCTGGATCTGGTTTGCAAAATATGGCCCGTGGGGCTACGCTACGGTGTTTAAAGTTATGCTGCAATGCTCCAGTCTCCAACACGAACGGTACCGCCCCCATCGTTAAGGAAACATCCGCCCGGCCGTTACTCAGCTGCATGCAGCGACGGGACGGGTAAAAAAGGGATGCGACGCGATGAGGTAGCGAAAAATAATGCAAAAATCTCTTCGTGCCCTACCATTATGGAGGACCCTGCCCTGGATGATCGTATACGTACACGGTGAAGTATGCGCCAAACGCACCGAGGCGCATGTTCCATCGTTGTATCGCTTTTTTTTTCGATTACGCTTTTGATTGGGTGCTGTGTGAATTTGTTGTCTTCGGAAGGGAAACAGAAGGAGGAGGAGAAGTAGGTAGAAAAAGAAGAGCAACATTATCGAACCCAATAAAACGATCATTGAACTGCAATCGGTGCCCCGGCATATGCGCTCATTTCCCACGAGCTGTGGAGAATATTATTATTTCGATTTTAAGTAAACTTCTGCTTAGCGACCGAGAATTCCTGTAAAGCACAACGATTACTTTTCGTTGGTAATTTTCAATAAATGATTTTTCTTTAACACGAACACAAGACAATTTCAAAGCCTCCCTGATGTCGTACTCATTTGCAATATATTTATACGTTTCTTAAATATGTATACTATTTTCTTACTTTACTTTTGGAACAGCTTATGCATAAAAGAAATAGAGATTTCCATTAAAAAAAAAAACATTAAGTGTTGTGAAAGCCATTTTTTATAAACAAATAGGTATCGTACACGAAAAATGACGCAAAAAACTACTCATGTACACGCGATAACAGCGCACAAGATCATCAAATAACAGAGGCGGAGTTTTCGAGATCTCGTTACGTCGTGATTATTATACTTCTGCCTCTTCCGATTCAAACCAATTCTGCTAACAGGTACGCCATGTAAACAAAGCCTGCAGGAACGTTGACGTCCGTCCAGTGATGGATTCCAAAATGACGCTCGTTTGATCAAGATCAAATCAGGTACTTGCTAAAGGCCAAAAGGAAGTAGTTCGGAGAAACAGAAACCGAGAGTTACCTACAATAATGAGCGATGAGGGGAGGGTTGTAGGGTGTTTAATCGAAATTAAAGGATATTTATTTCACAGGGTAAAACAATCGTTTTAAAATGTTCACTCAACTATGAGGATTTAGTCAATCCAATACTACAGTATGACAAGGGTTAGACTTTCAGAAATATCAAAAAACATAAGTAGGTACGCTCCCTGGTATATTAGTGAAGTTTACATTATTTTACATAAGGATGCAGATACTCTCTATTTTTTTTTCTCTCTCTCTCTCTCTTTCTCGCTCTCTCTTTCTTTATATCTCTTTCTTCTCTCTTTCTCTTGCTTTCTTTCAACACTTCCACAATTGCTTAAAGCTGTATCGCAAAATCTAACCCTGTCAACGGACGACAGTAGATATTGATATGTTTCCGAAGTAAATAAACAAATTTATAAAAATATCAGTATAGTATTTATAAAAAACGTCAAGCGATATCTGAAAATGTAGGTCTTTTCCGAAGAATAAAGATTCTATGTAGTTTGATTAAAAATTACTGAATTAATATTAAATGATATAGTTATGGAATGTCACAAAACTACTCTTGAAATATCAGTTTTATTTCTTACTCATGGATCAGATAAGCTGTAACGGTTTTTCTTTATATCAATTGTAAACTTCTTCATTTTTCACTTTTGTTAGTTAAACGGTAAACGTCACCTGCCAAATGCCGACTTTGAGCTGAACTGTAGTTCGAAAATTTGTTCCACCGTCGTGCCATATTCCGTTATAGGCGTCGGTCCTGTACGTAATGTAATCAGTCTAGTGAATAAATCGAAGAATATTTAATCCTATATACAATCTTCTGGATAATTTAAACACATTTCTGTCACAGAGCTACTTCTCAACACGCTATTGTATTATTCCGCAAAAAACGATTAAATAAGCAAATCAAAAGCAAATAAAACAAGTTAAAGCACTTCAGTTAAAACTGCTTCTACCCTCTGGCGTATCAGGTGAAATGTCCACCAATTAGCCGTACAATAAATCAATTTTATTGCCCATTGATAGTGCAGCAGGCAGATTTAGCCTGCACTGCCTACCGAATGACCGACCGAACAGACGCAGATGGTTAAACAAAAAAGAACCTCTTCTCATTACCCCATCGAATGCATCCAACGGGTGAGTATGGAGTAAAAAAGACTAACGAGCGGGACCATCTCTGCCCGCGTTGGATTTGAGCTGTGAAACTTTCCTTTGAGGGATGATAAGAAAAGATGTATCATTCGCTTATTATTGCACATAATGAGTGAGCTGCGTTTTTTTGCTTTTTGATTCTTCTTAATCACTCGTTTAATTAACCTATTCGGTGAAAAAAGTGACGGGGGCGCATAGCAGGCTAACGCAAGCAGTATGAGTAATGATCCATATTGATAGCGTATGAAGGTGCGTTGGAAAGTAACGAGGCTTGAAAATTCACATAACATGTGAGTAAAAAAGTAATTCTATGAATATGAAAACAGCACACCAGGTTTTTGATGTATGGTTTTCAACTGATTTTAATATTCGATGGTAATAATTTCGGAAGCATTTTGAAGGTGACTTTTCAATTGAATAAACGTTATGAAAAGCAGAAAAAGAAACTCAATGGTTAAATGCATTGAACGCAACTGTTCAACCACATGAACCACACATACACACCGATAGGGAATAAAATTCACATGATTTTTTGCTGCTCGTTAAATGGCTATCAGAGGTGTAATAAAAATTAAAAGTACGGAAAATTATACTTTTTATCTATGCGCCGTTTCTGCCAACCGGGTGGAGGTCGTGCCGCGGGGTTTCGCACAAAACCGCTTAAACCATTCGGTAGAAGCTTGGCGGACAACGCGGGTGGTCCGAACATTATGATTTCCCTCCTCCCCATCCCTCCCCGTTCCATTTTAGAGGAAAAGGGGCGAAAAAGGTGAAAACACCTTTAAGGGGTTTAACGGTTTGCGCTAGGAAACTTTGTCCGCGGTACTTAATTTCATTGTTTGAGGGTCATATTTTATGCGAATGCTGTCTCCCGAGCGAATCCAGCTTCGATGATCTCATTCGACTTCACCGGTCGAATTTAACTCGAAAAATGCATTTAAAAATGACAATGCCACCACGGGTCGGTGGTAGGTTTTATTGCGGTGATGAAAAAAGAAAAAAGTAAAGCACATTAAGCATAGAAAAAAAGCGAATAAAATCACCTCGAGGATTTTTTTTCTTGTAAAAGGATCACCCATAATTATCTGATAATGTTCGCTGCTAATTATCCGCCGGGCGAATTGTGTGATGTTACATTTTTCTTGTGTTTCTCAGTACTACCCAGAGCGAAGGTATATTTTGATGGCTTGAAAAGTTCTCGCTATCTTTCAAGTTATTGTGGCAAAACTTATTTTAAAAATTGGTACCAAGTATTAATTTTATTTTGATTAATTTTGTTTGATTGTTTAGATATTTAAGACACTATTACCAGTTTTCAAATCATCATAGAATACTTAGCCTAAAGTATGTTAAAATCCCATAATTGGCAACATTAAAGTCTACATGGTTATTTTGCAAGTAACGAGTAATACATGTCTCGAAGATATTTTTTCCAGGTGTCTTTTTTTAACACGATTTTGTTATTGTTACATTCCAATGAATATTATATTTAAACGATACAAACAATGTTTAAAAAATACTATTAAAGCATATTATAGCAATCTGTGCTTAGGAGATTTCTTTCCTGTTTTATTGTTATCATCACAAGCTTCTCGGTTCTTTGAGTTGTTGATTTGTGTATCTAAAACAAATGGTTTAGTAAAACATCTCTTTTTTCACTACTATAGCACAAATTTTCACAAAAAATAACTTTCGACGAATCCATCTGTAAAATGAAAAAAGGGTCAAAGGTTTATTAAAACATTTCATTAAATTTCATAATATTTTACTCAATTTCACATGGTTTGTGATATGCTGTTTGTGAATCAATTATCGTTGTAACCTTAAATAAGTGTTAAAATTATGTAATAAAGAATTAGTTTCT
This sequence comes from Anopheles farauti, assembly GCA_000473445.2. Taxonomy (NCBI): domain Eukaryota; kingdom Metazoa; phylum Arthropoda; class Insecta; order Diptera; family Culicidae; genus Anopheles; species Anopheles farauti. The sequence goes on from KI915049.1 coordinate 2,139,986, forward strand.
ATTTTACACTTACTGATTTGATTTTTTAACAAGCAAAACAAAATAAAAACAATCATAGTGAACCCTTTAAGTAATTGGAAAATAGCTTATACTGTGCAACATTAATTATCTAAGATCGCTTATCGTCATAATGCTGAATTTTATGTGTACATTTTTTTAAGATAACAATATGTGTGGTATGCATGAATTGTTCAAATTAAAGTATTCTTCTTGATTTCTTGTGCAATATCTTGAGCCAACAAATGGCAAACACTTATTACTTTGTCCCAAAATGTGCACGCACCATAAATCCCGGTACGCAATAAACAGGATTACGTTACACTTTGGCTATCGTTTGGCTTCGCTCTTTCGCTAATTTCTTTTAATACCAAACATTAATGCCACCAGCGGCTTCCCAGTTTGACGCGATCGTTGTACGTCCATGTAGAGCGCGCGTGCAGCAAAATCGAAAAATGAGTACGGTGGCACAAAAAAAAAACAGTAACAACAAGCAAAGACGCTGCTCATCTCAGTGTGGTCACGTGGCGCTGGTTTATTTGCACAATGGGAAGCAACTTAACAGTCACTTGTGTGCCGAGAGCCGGACCCAAAGTCTCGGAAAACGGAACGAGAGTCCCATCAAAGTAGCCCTAAAAATCGGAGGGCGACTTCGGAATCCGTGTCATCGAAACCGGAAAGTCATCAACGAAGGCTGCTTCGTGGTGCTGGTGCGCGACTGCTTCCTCTCGATCCGCCACTCCCGTGCACATCAAAATCGGATTTATTTTACATATGTTTCGAATATCCTCGTGAGAGTGTTTAGGTTATTTATCCACACCACAGCACCGCTAGGGGACAACCACCAGGGCCCGAACGGTTCGTCATCTCGTTTAGGGAGGAAGGGAGGAAGATTTATGATCTCCGACGACGTGGCTAGAGTTTTCGGAGGGATCGAAGAGATTTCTCCCTCCTCGATTACCGAACCCGGGCAATCTGTGATACGCATCGAGAAATCCCCTGATTTGCTTCGTTTATCAATTCCTTGCCTGTGATTTTGGGTGTTTTGCGAGCGAGGTTCGCTTCCTCCGCGTCCTGCGGAAGTCAAGTTTTGTTGCTTGCGTATCAGTAAACAGGCACGACCCCGTCCGTCCCTTTGTTGTGGTGTTCGTGCATCTCCGGTGGCCGTATAGAGCTGAACGCGCGAGGGGTCGCGAATGGTGCGTGATGTACAGACACTGGCACAAGGAAGCTGTCCGGCTACAAAATCCTCATTCGTTCTAGTCGGCGGAGGAAAAACTCACACGCATAACGCACGGCACCTAACCGCGTCGCGTCATAATCGTATCGGGAATGATTTTTCCTCTACGAGCCATTTCGTGATGAGAAAAACGGGGTGAAAAAGGTGCTTATAAATTCAAAAGTCACACAGCCATCTAAAAAATATAGGGCGAAAACGAGGTTGGCAGTTAACAGAATGATGGGCTCGTGTTAGGTTAATGTTGTGTTTTTTTATCTGCTAGTTTACTTGAAACAATTCGAGGTTAGGCGATTCATTTAGTTTTTTTGGGAGGTGGTGCAAAAATCGTTCTGATGGGATATCTTATCGAATCAGGAGGATGAGAAAGGCTTATTAAAGGGTAGAACATTGGTTTGTGGGCGCAGGTTAATACCACAAATGAGATGTTTCTGTTTAATTATTCACAGTTTTTCTTTGAAATGGCTTTTATAGGGGTCGATTAAGCGATTGGTTTCTACCTTTATGATTTTTGGTTGATTAATCAATTTGAATCGTGTAATCATCAATATTGTATGATTGTTTATTGCATACACAATATTAAACATCTAAGCGGTTCTGGTACTCACTTTCAGAGTAGATTACTTTTAGTGAGAACTGAGAGGAGTATCAGATCCCTCATAAGTCCGATGTCGGTGGCTCGGAAAAAACTTCGATACGTCAAGTTTTTCCATCAATTCCTGTCGCAAAGATCTTGAGATGATGAAACCGGTTGAGAAGTTGAATAAATAATTAATCCAACCACTAATTGCATACAAGGATACGAGCCTGGATCGTCGGTAAATGCTGTTAATGCTGTAAATGCTGTTGCTGTAAATGCATTGGTAGCAAAAATAAATATAAACAAAAAAATCCTTCAAAAGTTTGCCCATAATAATAGTAAAATGAAGGAATTGTTGAGCAAATCATAATGCGGTTCAGAAACAATTTCAGGAGCACAAATACTAGAAATTCTAAGAAATAATTAGTAATAATTAGTATACAAACTAGTGACTACAAGTATATCTTTGATCTTTGTTCATCAACTACATTAAGAAGATTTCAATAATTACCATTTGGTAAATATAATTAACCGCATAATGGAGTTTAATTAAAGAATCAAAACCACAAAAAAACAAAACAAGAACAAAAATGTTTTGGCTATTACGAATTATATTCATACATTTTAAAGGATAAAAAATAGCGCTCAAAATTCAACCACTTCATAATTTCTCAAGTAGGTGGACAAATATTCTTCAACGAACCATAGGAACCTTTAAAGATAGAAGTAAAAGCCACACCAGTTACACAAATTTTCAGCAATATCCACCGGTAGGGAAAGAAAACTGACCTCCCAAAAGGACCCAAAACACGGAGGCACACGCATACAAACCAAACAACCACATCCAACTGGACAAATACGGTTTGGATAGGAAGTGTGCTGAGATGTCCACACTTTACTGTATTTGTATTTCTATAATATGTGTTTTAATCTAACGAGCTGATAACATGTAAAACATGTTTGCACATTATGTTATCTGATTAATATGCGGTTCTTTTCTTTTTCGCCTTGCCTCGCATGCTGCTTGCTGTTGCTGCTGCTGCTGCTGGTGTTGATTTTCTTCTTCTGTCTTTGCTTTCGTTCCTGTCCCTTTGGTTTCGTTCACTCGTGTGGCAGTTTTTTTCGTTTCGTTCTGTACTGCTGCTCTCGCAGAACCAATTTTTATGCTGCCCTTCTCGGTTTATGCTTCGGGTTCCATTCCATTGCAGTGGTCGCGTTCCGAAGCCGTTGCTTGGCTCATTCAACCAATCCACCTATCGTGTATGTGTGTGTGCCCGTGCACCCTTCCATGCGCACCATCGCACCCAGGGCCACCACCTCACCATCTTTCATCAGCACTTTTGCAGCAACATAACCGCGTGGCTATCAAAAATCCCATCAACGCTCGACGCCGTTTGCAGAATGCCTCTCTCCTGCTGCCTTCTCGCCCAGCCTGTTCTTGCGAATTTTGTCATCGTTCAGCATCGCGCGTTTCGCGCCGGGGTGCACGCCACGCCACCAGGCCGAGAATGCAACCGAGTATGGGGCGTTCGCTTGCATTTTTGTCGCTTTCTCGCCCGCAACAACGAGCAATGCGTTTGCAACATTTTGGAGAGAGAGCCCGCGGTTTGCGTTTCTGCAAGCAATTCCGATCGGTTCTGCCTAGCGTTGCCCGTGATATCGACGATGACGGCGACGACGATGGCGATGATGGTGATGACGATGACGATCGTATTCGTTTACGTGCACCTACTGGCATTAGCGAAACGGTGGTAGCGTCGTTCGTCCGCCCGATTTGTGCAACACAAATGGCGTGATGGTGAACTTGCACCACACCGAGACTGCATTTCTTTTCGACTGCACAAATGCACACACCTCCTTGCATCGCTGCCTATCGCTGTATCTTTTCATCGTTATACATGGTACGTGTGGCGTGTTGCCGGCCGTACTACTCCGGGCTGAGCAGCGGCAGGGAGTAGCCAGGGCTAAAAGGGTTAGATTAGGAAATCCAGGAAAACCGGGAACCGAGCGCACACTGGTGGACGAAAGGATAGGCAGGAAGGCATTATCGTTGCAGTTTTGCATCCAAAACCATTTTTTGCAACGTATTTTTTTGCATAACCAACCGCTACGAGTGTGGTGAGAGAGAGAGAGAGAGAGAGAGAGAGAGAGAGAGAGAGAGAGAGAGAGAGAGAGAGAAAGACGAGTGTGGCGGCGTCGACGACATCATGGGCACACACATGAAATATGTAATGAAAAGCGGTGCACTTTTTTCACCTGACGCTTTCCAGCACGTTACCGTATTTTACCGGGCGCTGGTAAATGGAGGGAAAAAGTGCATATGCTATCCATAAAATAAACCCCGTGGTGCACTTTGCGGGCTGCAGGTTGTTTGTTGGAAAAGAATGCATTTTTGTTTAGCAGCTGTGCACGCTGCACCGTGGCCGTGCTTCGGGACGGTCAAAACAGATTGTTGATGTTGATGTTGTGATGTTTGATATTTTTCATAGAATTTTTACTCACAGAATGACTTAAAAAGACAGATAATAAGCGTTACTGGTTAAGCGTTGTGGTAACTTTTCAAATGATGATGAGATATTATGATGTAATTGACTCATAAGTACTTCGTCTTTGTTTCTTTCAATGTTAGTTTAAGTCTTGAATATCATCACTATTTGCAAGTCTTTGCATATTAATAAATGTGGTTTTATTAAAATGTGTATAACTCTACGTAAAGAACATTGTCGTTTTTTTTTTTAATGTAACGCCAAATTTTAAATTGTAAAGTAAGATGAGTTAATTTCAAATTAACGAGAGTAAATTAAAACAAAATACATAATTAAACTACTAACCCTAGAAAAACTATCGCAAAAATTTCAAATTTTTTGTTCTGACTCTTTAAAGTATTGCGCTTTTCAGCGTGGCTCACCAACGAATATGTCCACCGTTCGCTCATTCGCTAAACACGCGGAGGCCTGCTTCGGCGGTGGTCTACACATCCAATCACAAATGCAGTGCAGCACACCACAACAGGAATGCGTTTAACACGCCGCCAATGGACAACGTGGGCAACACACAACCCTGGCCCAGCTGGCCGTGGATGGAATTATGCATTCACCTGCAGTTCCGTGCCAGTTCGTTTTTAGTCGACGCGCATGATGGTTAGTCATTATTTTGACACTAATATTATGATGCACTATCGGACGCATGCGGTACGGGTGTTGCATGAGATATTGGATGTGTTTATTAGATGGATGGTAATTTTGAGCCGGCACTAAGTTTGGTTTGATTTAGTCGATGAGAAAAGACTACCGCCATCCGTTTAAGGTATTAACTTGAGAAAGAAAATAGACGAACACTGCACTAACCGTCATCTAGCCCTATTCAGCTCAATTTATCATCGCACATGAATATTCCGAAACTTCGAAACCTGATAAGAGCGATGCGGTTTATCAGATCTATTACACGGTTGACACCCGAGTTTCCTGTCGCATGACGACCGGCGCATAGAATGGAGCATAAAATTATCCGATCCGAAACTGTTCTGCACACGCCGAGCTGCGCTGGTAAAGCCGTTATCATGCCTGCATCGAATTATTCTTACCGGGAGTCTGGGAACCCACTGTGGGAGAGTTTGTGGAAGAGGAACGAGCGGCGTTACTCCTCACAGCCGGTGGAAAGAAATAATAATTAATAATTTAAATATGTGCACACGGTAAATAATTCATGTTCCATTTTGTTTACGTGTAACGCTAGAAATCTAGAAACGAATAAATCTCACTAAAATATGCATATTGAGATTTATTGTGCTAGATTCTGTTGCTCGGTGTTAAAGGTGATATGTGTGCGTGTGTGTTTTGTTCATTTGTCGCATAAACCAACAAAACCCGGCATAGATATTGTTCTCTTCCCACGATTCAGGTCACCTCACCGGGCTCAAAGTACAGCACACATGGAAGGCTAATAAAGCAACTTGCTGTCTCTACAAGCCCCGGTGTGTATGTTTCACTCCCATTGCGAATTGGTCTTCCATTATAAGATTTTTGGAGCTCACTGGACGAACGAACTGTGGCGCTCGTTAGCTGAACACAAACCGGACAGGGATATTTGCAAAGCCTGAACTTCGGCGTGGCCTCCCGGTGTGGTATCTTTAGATTTTAAATTAATTGTTTAATAAATATTCAACACCCGGCAAAGAGTGGACGAGCGCTACCAAATCGATGTACCAAAACCTGGTACGGAACCAAAACAACCGAGTGTTGTAATTTTCGTACGTACTTTGCAAATTTATATGCAAATCAAATCATTCCTGCTGTGTAATCGCTGGTCTATAGCTGGGTAGTCGTTAAGACGACCCTTCGAATGTATCACGGTTTTGTTCGTTTCGTTCGGGTTCAGCAATAAGACAACGACGGCAAACACAAACAGAACGATCTCGATACCGAAAGGCTATCGTTCTGAAATTATCACTGCAATTTGGGGTCAATACGACCGAGAAAAATGCTTCGGGTGGGTACTTTTGGCAATCGAATGGTGCTTAAGTGATAGTTTCTAAGGTCATCGATGCGGCTGCGAAAGGACTTGCAGCACAATTTTGGAGCTTTTCCACTGGCTTTTGGCTTGGATAATTTAGCCAGGTTTCGAAGTGTTAACGGGTGTTGAATGAAATATGCGACCGTGAGGCTGAATAATTGAATTTTGTTCTACTTATTGACCAGAGTGCAGCCATTTGCTTCAATTTAAAAACATATTTGTTTTCTTTTGATATTAAAAAGAATCTAGTGCCATTTTACATTTCACTGAAACATTCCAATTCGTAATTTTATCTCACGCAACATGTCAAAAAAACTGTTTAATGTAGGCATCTTTTCATTAGGGTAATTTACTATGGCATTTGTGTAAAAAAACTATCTTGGAATTTTTATAGTACCATAAATAATTCTAGAAAAAAGAATTCCATCTTGACCACGCAATTCATTTAACTCCAGGACTTAATAGAAGGATTCAAATGAACAGCCCCGGAATCCGCAAACCCACAGCTAAAGATGTGAACGAAGTGCAAACGAAAGGTCTAAAGTAGCTTTCTTCGCACTAGCCTTTTCTTCAACTTTATCATGCAAATTAATGTCGTAAACGAAATACGGTGCCCGGTTTCTATCACCCGGGGTTTGCACGGTAGCTAAACAAACCGTTCATCTAATAATAACAAAAGATGGTTTGGGCAAGATGGCAGAGTATGAAAATCGGGCAGTAGAAAAAGGCGGGAGCTCCAGCGGTGAAAGAGCACTCCCCGGCAGGTTTGGGGGTTGGCACGGCATATAAAGCGTCCCGTAAAATCGGAACAATAAAAATGAACATTAAAAATTTTATTACAATTTTTAATGCCCGCGCGATTGATGATAAACGGATTCTTTTGGGTGTTTCATAAGGCATCGGAAGGAGTCGCCGACCATGGCAGGAGGCAGCTGGCTCGGCTTGTTAGTTCAGCCCAGTGAGCAACTGCGTAGGGATGGAGATTTTAATAGTTGTGCGTTTGGCGACTAAGGAAAGCTCTGTTTCCGGTTTAGTGAATTTAATACACTTTTTTGGGGTATGGAGCTGATTTAATCTAAGTTTTTGCAAGGTATGGTAAAGACATCCGTTAACAATGTTAAAATGTTTGGCAGAAGTACTGTAGAAAAAGTGTGTATCAATTATAATTTAACTTTATATCTATTTTAAATTTTATCAAATGTCACATTGCTTACGATTGACTGTTGGAATAAAAAGCTTTTTAACTATTATTTGGCTATTGCTGTCTTATATCACACCTGATACATATATAATTGATTAAAATCTCCAAAAATCTAAATTAAAAATTGAAAAGAACATTTTTCCAAACTTGTTTCAGGAATGCTTCCGTCTGGATGAAAACATGTTCGGACATTTTTGGTACTTGCACAAGGAAACATATTATATGCTTCAGTGGTTAAAAAGATCCTTTGAACCACAAGATCCTTTCCAATGTACCCAAAGATCCTTTATGACAATACTCTATGTAGTATTATAAATTTGTTAAAAATTTCTGTATAGAATTTTTGCACAAATGAATGATAAGAAAGTTGGATCGACTCAACATAAACAAAACATGACAACATTCAATCTGTAACTATTAAAAAGCTCGTGTTTAGGAAAAGTTTTATCATTGGCCATCATCATCCATGATAAGTGCAATGTCTTTAACAAAATCCAAATGAAATGAAGGAAAAATTTCACGTGACTCGTTCAAAATAGCGTTGCCAGCTATTGCCATCATTTTTGTACATTACAATCAGCTCAGTTTCGTTCTCATGATAGAAAACATATTTGTACCCTTTTAAACTTTTGCGTGATAAATGACCAGGCCAAGCGGCACGCCGATCGCAATTGAAAGTATCGAGTTTCAGTTTCCTTGAGACCGATCCACAAAGGATGCGACCAACCGAACCGAGTGTCGCTTTTGAAGCCACAAATTAGACGCAAGTGCGTGTGCGTAGTTCTCTATTCATTGGTACCACTACTCCGTGCCAGTTGCACACGTCGGAAGGACTTCATCAAATGTCACACTTGCGTTTTTTTTTCTACGGATCAATTCCTCCCGCCGCGCTATTGTGGAAAGCAGCCTCCTAATCCCACCAACCGAAGGGTGAGTTTGAAAGCGTAGCGTCAAACCCTTGGCACGATTTCCGGCGCAACCGTGAGCCCAGCGTCGTCGTGGCATTTAACGGAGGAGGAACAGTAAAGAATAAATCGTTCTAATTTTATTTCCTGTCGCCGGATCATCTCCTCCGCTGGATCGTTGGAATGATGGTGCAAAGTCGCCTGAAAGCGTGGTCACGTGTGGCAACACACATTTTAGAACCGCGGCACGTGGCTCGCTGACGTGAATGGGCGCATAACTGCAGCACAAGACTGCTCGGTGGCGATAGAACCCAAGAACAATGGAACCAAAGGAGTAGAGGATGTTTACTTTTTTTTCCAGACGAACTAAGCCGATCGGTGTTGGAGTTGCGTCGGTGTGTATCCATCTGCCGACACTTAATTTTAGCTTTGCAATCAATCGGTGCGGATTATACCATTTTTAAGTTATTGTGATTTACAATAAATTTAGTATAAATAGCGGTCGATGGTGTAGTGGTAGCAGCGCAGATCTTTCACACGACAGGACCGGTATCATGATCCCATTTGGACCGTCTTCCCCTAGCGTGGAGTGACTAACAAGCTATGGTGGTAAAATCTACGCCAAAGAGAAGAAGAAGAAGAAGTATAAATTGAAGAAAGTGCATATCTGCATTCATCATTGTTTAAATGTATATGAAAACTGGTTCTTTTTCAAGAATGAACGATTAGACCGTGCTTCTAAAAAAAATGATTTCCTGCAGAATTCAACCCTTTTCCTTTGTTTTGTTTTACTCTTTTCTAGTAATGTTTCTCCCGTATCCATCCCGTAAATTATGTTTTTACGATTAAAATGTATATTTTATAACTTATATTTTCAACAGCTTAAGATATTTTTGAATTTCATATTTTTAGGTTTTTAATATTTTAAGCAATATATAGCAGTTGATCTAGCAATAATTTTTAAAACTTTCCTTGCATCTTTAACATTGACAATGTATTAATAAATTGCCTGATTTTATAGCTTTTATATTTTATAAAGGCATCTAATGCAAAATAAAATGAAAATTTTATAAGAAATATAATTATTTCAAGGTATGCGATAAATGTCTAATAGGAACCAATTTTGAGCATTATGAATGAAAGAGTGAAAATTATTTCAAAATTTAAAAGTGATTTTTATTGAATAACAAAAAATATATTGCGTGAAATAAACCGTATAAGAAATTGGCAAACCTTAAAAACCTAGCTATTGAAAGAGAAAACTAGCTTTTGGGAAATTGTTCGTTCTATGGTTAACAAAGTATAATACTCCCGTTATCTTGTTTGCCTTCGTCTATGATTCGTGTTGTTAGGAACAATTGACAACTTTCGTTTACAAGATGTTAATAATTTGCTTCCGCAAAATAGCTTGAGAAAAATAATTAAAATGTGTGCCATACGACACGACATGATTTACCAGTAAAAATTTAATAAATGCCTCAGATCACAAAAACTATTTAGAAGCACTGAAGAAGGAGGGGGTGTAGTGACAGCGAAACGATATTCACACGACGCGACCGGGATTGGTGATCTCATTCTAAGAATGACTTCCCAATCCTAGAAACGTAAAGCAGTCTAAGCGAGATATTCAAACAGGCGAAAGTGATTTGATGATTCAAACAGGCGTGTCTCCAAAGAAAAAGAAGAAATTGAAATAGTAAAGCCACAAAACTCCTTTATACATCATTTGTATGGCCCATTCAAGGAACTGTTTACTGAAATTCGTCTGTAAATGCAGAAGTAAAATTCGTAAACACAATATTTTTATCAATTTTCTATTGTGTAACACTGAAATGATGTTCTTATCTCTCAGAGATGAGCTCAGACACTCAAACACTCAAGACAGGATTGAGGTACTAGTAATTTTCTTTGTAAAAATTGCAAGTAGTTTATATTTACTGTTTTTGGCTAGATACATTTACTGCTTTTTTGCTTCATCATGCGTTAGGCACTGCCAATAGTTAAACATTCATTTAATTTATTTACTGTATTAAGTATTTTAGCTATTATTTCCGTTTTCGACAGATATTGTTAAATTTTAAACAATCAACGTAACCATAGTTTGATTATTCTGATCAAAATTGTTACACAACACAAACATATTTGTTTGAGCTATGGTTTGATTATGTTGGGTAAAAAATTTCTTTAATTTTTTCACTATGAAGCCATGACGTAACAGAACGTGTTCAATATGAAGTTAAATATTGATCTATTATTTAACTGTGAACATGCTACTCAGGATGTGACAAACGGATTATTGAGCTTCGCACTTTTATCGTGCAAATAAAACCAAAACATTAAATATACAAGTACGATTTCTACTACATCACCTTTACTCACCCATTTCCCGTTCCTCTCCTCCACACTAGGTGCAATCGAATCATCGTTTTGCACCTTTATGGTGAGTAGGAAGCCGAATAACTTTTTGCCAACCCCTTTTCCCTACAATAAATATTACATGAAATGTATAAATTTTATTTTTATCTCTCTACAATAAATACTGCATTTTTAGCGTGCAGGGACAACAATTTATGGCCATCGTGCAGAATCCTAGGGCCGTGAATCCAACCTGCGAGCGATGTTTCGTTGTTTTTTCGATCGCTAGCAAAACAGTGAACATTCCGGAAGAAACTTCCGTCCAATCGTAATATGTGGTGTGGTTTTTGAGCTGAATGATGAACTTTGAAGCATTCGCTGTTTTACAAATGGTTTTAAAATATTTTTCATTTAAATAATAAAAAAGCTGTCATCTTTCATATTGCTGGTATTTGTGATTTTTTTGCGACATCATTTTTACTTCAAATGTGAAGATTACTTCTACGTAAACCAACAGCATTTGTAACAATGCTAATATAGCTTGTAGACAAAAACATGCGATCCTTGCCTTCTTGGTCAAGAAAACCACTAAATTTCTTCTCTGACAAAAGGATTTCGGATTAGAAAACATATGCACGCGTATCTACCATCACCACAAATCCTGCATCGGAACCGAAGAACTGATGCTATCGGTGACGTGAGGTTTTGCTTATTTTACTCAAGATAGCAGTTGTGAACGTGCCTTAAAAAACGGTAAGATGACACTGTCGCCGCCGCACATAAAAGAAATATCAGAAGAAAACACTTTCTTCTTTCAGCGATCGGGATATGCAGCGTTTGTCAGCAAATGTTTCTTCTGTTCCGATTCATTCCAAACAAACACTGAGGCGAAATGCGCTTGCGATGCATTTCTCGCTCGCTATCGGAAGACGGCTATCTAAATCCAGCCCCTAGATGGCCCCGATACGAGCCCTGACGGATCCCTTGAAGTCCTTGCCCGGGCGAAGCGAAACACAAATGACAAACACAACACAAGACGGCAACACCTCAATCACCTTTCGATTCCTTTCGGCGTGAGAGAGCGACCGGGTTCGAAGAAGGTACCGCGATTCCATGAAAGAAATTTTCTAAGGATTGGAGCAAATGGGAGAGGCGTCTGCAAATCTCAAATTACCACCACAAGCTCAGCAAAAGCAGCGAGTCATTCGTGTCAGCACCCTCATCCAATGCTGGTCAAAGATGTAACACGCCTCCGGCCGTTCTAAAGTAGAGCAGTAGGCTTTGGCTTTCGTGAGGCTGTTGGACGTCGTGTGGAAAATGTATCCTCATGATGATGGTTTCACCCGTTCAGTTACCTTTGGTGTTCACGTTTTTAAAAAAGGAGAAAACTACAAATGATATTCTGATTCATTCAAATGGATGCAAGGGATTCGCTAGCGTTCGTTCATGTTTTCTTGAGGACAAATTGTCAAGCCAGCGACAGCACCCATCCCGACCGTCGGGGATCCTTTTTCAGGTGCTCTTTCTTTTTGTCACCAGATCTAGCTCGATCTCGGGATCTTCTCGTTTGCGCTCGTCTCGTTCTTCCGCAGTCGTCTCGGGAGAGAGATTAATCGTCTTACGCGAGCTTAAACCATTGTTCACCTCGGGGCCATTCGAAAGCCGTCGGGCCGGGGTAGCTGGGCGGGGTTAACCGTACCGGGTGGGTAACGGAATCCTTGTTTCCATTGTTCGGTTCAAGTACCTCAGCAGCGGATAAGCACACTAATAGTACTCGAGAAAAACAATGGTACACACTTGAGTGTGCACACCTATCCGCCCCCTATCGACCTAGATTTGCCTTAAACCATTCCACACGGAAGAACCACACGCACTAGTCATTCGGTGTGTATGTGTTTTGCGTCTGTCGAGTATCTTCCGGGCAATGGTAGCAGCCAGGCAAACATCAATTTGAGCCACAATGACCAAAGCTGATAATCACCGAAAACAAATCTTTGTTTGTATTGTGCAGATCTGAATGAAGTGATAATGGATTGGGCTCGAGTGCTCTTACTGTCGACAACCGTTGTTGGAGGGTAATTTTATGAAGTCGCATGCCTTGTGAAAAAAGTAAAAACAAAATAATTCAAACAAATTATTTTGTTTGAAAAAAAAACAAAAATAATTCAGAAAAACACAAAAATACGTCAAGTGAACTATTTACTTGAAAACTTCATACTCCTATCCTACAAAAGTGGCGTTCGCTGGAAATGTTCAAATGTTACTAGTTACCAGTCAAATTCAAATTCAAATAAAATGAATTTTATTTTATTAAAACAGATTTAATAAAAATCATTAACTATGCTTCCAAACAATTACATTACTATTTAAAGAGGATTTTAAAACATATGTTTAAATTGTTTTTCGGGTTTTTGGATGATCAAGAAATAATGGATCTTGATCTGGATCTTTATATTTGCTTCAGATTCTTTACACATACAATCTGAAGCAAATATAACAAGTCAATTTAATTCATGTCAAGATATTAATATCAATAAAATGCAACAACCATTGATAAACAAAATAAAACCAAATAAAACAAAATAATTTTCCGAGTGCGAAGAATATGTGTGATCTTTTTTCTTATTTTGTAGATTTCCATGTTCCATTTCCATGAGAAGTGTTTAAAAAAAGAATCCGATGACCCTACACAGGTAAGAATTTTTCAACGAACCGCCTGTAACTTCAATCGGCAATACCTAGAAGGGTTTTAAAACTGCATTGAAACAGGGATTGCCTTAGAGATTTGCCATTGTTCAATCCTTTAACGCCATTCTCAGACAGTTGGCAGACGCCAGATTAGCGTTGATGAACAAAGACTAGGTTTGCTGGTTGACATTTGCTGTACTCTTTTTTTAACGCGAGTTTCTAATAGTTCGAAGTGTTTAAATGCAGAAAATGTCTTTTCCTTGCAAGAGTGTATTAATGTCAAAACATCAGTTTGGATTGTACTTAACGTATATCAATGTGAGAATTTGCTTACAAAATTATCTGTGGTTCTTACAAAAACAACTCATCTAATTTTATTCCGAAGCATTCATTCATCATCTGCGCTCTGTGATTTCATTACCCAGAGCCAATTGTAGGTAATGTGTGAAAATTTTACACCATTCGGGTGTGACCGGAAGACTGGCACCAGCGGTAATCAAGCTATGTGTCTATTCGTTGGTAACGGCAAACCCCGGGGTTTTACTTTACCGCCAAAACCCAAAATCAAAGCACCTCTTGTGTAGACAAACCTAACCCTATCAGACTAATGGACGCCACCTTTGATGTGTGTTTGAATGCGAAATTTAATACATTACACGCTTTGTAGCGCTTTATCGCATCCCATCTCATTTCCTTTCACTGCTCGGGAAGTGTTGTACCGAAACCTCCCGGAGTAGTGTGAGATCGTTTACCAAAGCAGTTTTTTTTTTAGTGTAATGTGTGAGGATGCTGCAGATGCTCTCTATGCCGATGATGGCACTTCTAATGTTAATTCTAATTTGTGTGAAAGCCCTTCTATGATGAGCAAAAGCTACATACTGAAATTTGATTTAACAGTTGTTGCCTTCAAAAAGCTTTAAACAATACAAATTACACAATATTGCAGCTCAATTGACAAGCAATCTGTTCAGAAAAATGTAGATATAAACAATTCGGTTACATTTCAATCGAATCGAATTTACAACCTAATTTGGAAAAGTTTAATATATTTTCCAGTTAAACTAGGGTCCCCTAACATCAAACTCATAACCGCCGCTAAACACCCACGGATGTCACTGGAAATATTCCGCACCGACCGAAGTAAAAGTGAAACATATGAACCGCAAATAATAATAAAATAATTGTTCCTATTTCCAACCCTCTTCTCGAGCACTGCAGCGCACTGAAAAGAGAGCAAAAACAATAGGTTGGGGTGAGGTGCGACGTTTGAACGATGTTTAAATGCACCACTTTACCCACATGCGAACGGGGAAGCAATGCGGTAGGGCGCAGCATCGTATCCGGGATCGTTCGATAGAGTTCGACCTCCCGCCAGGATGACACCACGCAACTCCTCGGGGAATCGATTAAATAGGGCCCGTTTGGGTGAACAAGTGTTGCGCAAGGAGTGCCGTACTTGTTTGCACTGAGGCGCTGTGGTTGAGTCTTCCGAATATGGTGCTTGCAATTGTCAGCAGGTTGGTTTATTTAATTGTTAGGGGTGATGAGTTTTATTTGATTTCGTTTGTTACGCAAAGACAACATAGTAGCGACGGAAGCGGCGACTGTTGTTGAAAATTGCCCAATTCCTTTCACTGCGGGACACCAAATTGAGCAATAACGGACAAATGGTACTATTTTCGACACATTTTGGGGAATGTGAGGCTAGCCGTAAGCATTTGGCCAATTTTATATACGTCAATACAGGATGGAAATGTATGGAGGTGATGAATTTTGTGGTTACTAAAAGTAGTTGAAAATGCTTAGCAGTAACGTGTAAATCAATATTGCTATTGAGTGGTGATATGTTTATCTTTGAATTTATTTTAAAACCGATCTAATAACAACATTACATGTTGTTACTTTTATCGATCGATTCACTGGAATGAATATTTTTGAAAAAAATTAAAACTCTGGTAAAACATACTTAAGAATTGGCCTTTTGCAAACAGACGATGGCAAATAAATCACAGAAAGCACGGAAATTACAATAAATCACAGAATATCAAAACGATGTTAGGATGGAGCAACTAATAATTCATTTTAGTCAAAATTGATTTACAAAATTTAATGAAAATATATTCCATGAACTGTGTTATTACTGTGCACAATGTTAAATTATTTAAAAATAATAAAGAATTAAATCTTAACAAGGATTCAAAGCAAATTGAGCAGCTGAAATAAAGCTTGAATTCCGAGCTGATCACATTTCGACCTTTTCACCATATTTTAAGGACCAAACGTGCTTAAGTCATTCGGAAATACACGGTATAAAGATGCATTCCTCAATACAAACGCGCACATTTCCAGTATCTTAGAATGAGTTCGGTCAAAACCACACCAACATAAAGACACCTTCGTCAAACAGACCGCAACATAGCGAGGACAAACTTTGGACATACGATCGGGTACTTTAAACCACCGCCGAAACCAAAACCCCTCGATTTAGATACAATCATTAACGCTTCGAGTAGGTTTGTCGATCAGCCGATGCAGCCGATAGGCTCGTCTGGTCACACCGCACATTGCGATCGCGTTGTTTGTGTGCGTAGAATTTTTCCAATTTCTTTTTCCGCTGACCTTTTGGTGACAGAAGAAGCGGTGCGCTTGATCCTTTGTGTGTGTGTTTTTTATAATTCGATTGCAATGCAGCTTGTTCGTTGAAGTGCAAGCTTGATGACGGTATATTTGGTTACAAATTGCGCTTGTCGTTGCGAAAACAATGTGTTACTTTAATAGAATGCTGAAACTGCATGAGGAACCGTCGACATCATTTGGGAGTGCTTGGGAAAGCGCAAAAAAGCCCGATGTGTTGTTTAATGATGTTCGAATTTTACATTTGCCGCATTGCATTACAATACACGGAATGCCAACGGAACGAGGAGGAAACGAGAGTGTCAAAGTTGCAGTGCTTTCCATCTCAATAAATTAGGCAAAGCTGTCATTGTCAAATTAACGATCATTATCTAAAATATGGACACCATCGCTGTGCCGCTTAGGAGGAGCTTCGGGATAATACCTCAGCCCCGTCGGGGCATCGATTTGCATCTTGCCCGCTTCGCTGCACTCATCCCGAGCCCCAAACCGTGCTCTAGCTTGGGCGGCATAATTATCGCGACCATGAGTAGCACCGCAAACGGCGGTGTAATAATAAACTAATTAAATAATTATTATCAATCAATACAATCTAACGATGGGATAAAGGATGCACGACCAGGCTGGAGGCACGAAGACACTGGCTGGGAGCGCTGGCAGCACTGGGAAAGAGGATTTATTTTGTGGCGGGCAGGTTCTTATCAAGATCGCCATTGCTATTGGATCGTCAGGTTCATTCCGATCGATTTTCAATGCAATGGTTTCGATTTTTCACACCGTCTCGTGTCCTGCAACCATAACGATCTGATTGGACAAACGGGCTCTCGGTGACCGCGATGTGCGCGGCAGATGATTAAAATGTAAATTTGGTACTCCATCGATTACACTTGCCAGCCCAACCCGCCCCTCACCAGCAACCCTTTGGAGTGCATTGGTCAATTTGTGTTGTTTTCGCTTATGACAAATACGGCTGGTACTGGTACAGCTTACAGTTTTACACCCACAACCCACGATCGAGCCAATTCGCACAAATTGATGCAAGCAGTGTGAGTATGTGTACGTACGTTGTTTTCCTTGTGCTTTCATTACTTACCTTTTTCCCGCTGGAAACGGGAAAACGTTTCCTCCCCAGTGTATGAGGCAATTAGCGACATGGTTGGTCGTGCGTACGCACATTATATTTACCATTTCGTAACGGGGCGATAAGCGATGGGGGGCCTGATGATATCGTCCGATCGTTTACAATTGGGAGGTTGGCACGTAGAATAATTCCTTCGAGATTGATACGATTGATTTCTGAATGTGGGTCGCAACGGCTGTGCAATCGAACTTAATCGGTGCGCCGATGAATCAGCGGCGGTCATTGTAAAGCTATTTGCAGTTACTATATCATTTTTGAGCCGAAAGATGAATGTTCGACTGGGTAATCAGATGACGGATTTAAGTACAACTATTGCCTTAAATTTATGACCCGTGACGTTTGATCTCTATCGGATTCATACAAATATGTAGTGCTTAATTCGAAATGAGCAAGCACCGCCTGCTTATTTGTTCGCACTAACGCCAGCCTGTAAAAAGGGGCAGGAACATATCAAAACGTTAAAAATACATTTATAATGATGTAAAATTACAAAAAAACAGATTCTTGTCATTGCCGTAGATATATTAGTTGAAGATTAAAATATAACTCATTCATCGATCTGCAATGGTACCATAATCAAAATGGGAATTAATCAAAAGCACATATTGGCATCATAAAATGATGTGGGCGATTGACATCGTCACAACAATGTGCACGCTCCTAAACTATACTTGAAACTGTGGACAAGAGCTAACGATGGGAAACCGAACCCAAAATACCACTTACTGTTTTGCTTATCCACGGGCACGGGCGAATCTGTCACGGGACCAGCCGTTCCACAGGTACCATAACTCATCGGCTTGACCTTCCAGGCCCCGGGGTCATGGGATTACAAACCAAGCAGCCCCGGCTGACGGCTAAAAGACGAAAAGCTCCTCTAATGCTGGCGCCAGACAGGATCCGGTAGGCAGCCCAGGATACCGGGATGCGTGCAGCGCGAGACTTTGAGGACGAACCAAAATCTCACCTCACAATACGTGACAAATGAGATGAGACAACTGTGTTTTGTGTGTCCACCAATGTACCACCTACATTGGCCGTTTATTTGGGTTGCGAGTGAAAAATTGACCATCAATCAATGCTGCCCAGGCCCAGCTGGATGCACAGGATATGAGGGCAGTGTTTATATTCGGCTGCCTAACGATGGTGGTTAAATGAGCTGCGAAAGAGCGACATCATGTCGCCGCTCCCAGATGATGTTGACCGCAAGCCGTGTGCGATCATGATGTTTTCCCATGTTGATGGAATGAATGAAAAATCACTGTGCCTGATTGTTGCATCAGGAGGCACACTGGAAAACAAACACGCACGAAAATGGCCCGAAAGGTCCCAAACCTAACAATTAGCTCCCTTTTATTTTTTGCAAAGAACTCGCACGCAATCGAACCGTTTGTTTGTCAAACTCCACCTTTCGAACGTCCTGCAGCGATGGTGATGGTGCTGCTGCTGATGATGATATTTCCAACAAAAGGACCGAATCTTGCGGTTTCAATCTTGCGATGGAAATCTCTAATAATTTCATCACAATATTCACATACATGTTTGCTACCTGGTTCGCCGTGAGCTCATGGTGAACAAGAGAAGGGATCTCATAGGTGCTTTGCATACGTCATACGCTGAACATGATGCCGTTTTCTATAGCTAAGCCAAAGGCTAAACCTCTCTCGGTCGACCAGGAGGACACTCGGAGTAAAAGCTGCAGGACAAATTTAACCGCCATTTCGCACACATTCTCGAGGCGCTTATCAGCTTCGGTCGATCGCAGGATTTTTACCGTACCAAACTCACCACACTCGAAAGCTTTTGATGTTTGCTGCTGCACTATTGTTGATGACTTTCTCCACTGTTGGTAGCGTTTCATGATGCTATGGTTTTTCGACCGTGGCTGAAGGATCCGTTGAACGTGATGTCTTTTGATCGTACGGAGCTGCCTTTGTCTATCCGGAGTCTGCGATTGTCATGGGTTGCAGCATCAAACGGTTTTGTGTTCTAGCGAATTGAGAGCCGTGTTCCGTGATGGTGAAAGTAATGGACAACAGTAAGGCAGGAAGGTTTGGAAGGGGTGAAACTTGTGTATAATCATAATTTAATATTTGTTTTAGCTTAGCATAACACTTGTTTGAAATTATATTTCAACATATATTTGATGCATAATTAAAAGATGATTGATTAAAATAATTTTTATTTTCTACCTTGATTACCATTTGGTTACTTTATAAAGAGTGTAGTCGTCTTTTTATTTGATACAAAGAGAAAGACTTTTTCCGAGCTTCGGTTCTTATCTCTGCAGCTGCCGAATTATCTGTACTATTGTCTAACATAGCAATATTGAAGAGATACAAAAATTCTTTATTATTTGCTGACACAGAAAAATGCTGTATCACAAATACACTGAAAAACATGTATCAAAAAATAAATATTTTTCGAATTTCGAATGTAATACAACACATACAATCAGATTATCCATGATGAAACGAATAAAGCATCATTTAAAAACATTCAAATGATCATAATAAGTCCTAATTCATGAAAACATCAGAAATCACCACAGTGTAAGAATAATGAAAAAAATCATCGGTTTGGTCAAAATTTATCAAGTAAAAGTTCTGGATGAATTTCAATTTCATCGTATTCACTAAATATAAAAGGGCAAAACATAAGGTCTCTGTTATTGTCATGCATATGTCTGACGATCTGTGAATTTTCCTGTATCCTTTCTTTTATTCCCCAAATCATCCGTTCGGTTGATGGTTTCGTAGAGATTAATCGCCATCAATGGATGCTAACGAACAAACACCAACACTTGGACGTCTCTAGCACCAAGCACAAAGGGGACAAAACACAACATCTGCCCATTTTCCAACGTCGAAAAATATGGTTGCCTTCTATCACAATCTTTGCGTGGCTTGATTAAAACATTCCCCCACCAAAGTCACCTTTCGCTTCGGTTTGGCCAGCAAATCACCGACTGGACATGGTTCACATGTTTTAGGAACACATTTTTGGGATTTCATCCTCGTGCGTGTACTTCGAGCGCTGCGTGGGTTCTTATCGGTCTGTAATATGCGTGAGCAAACATGTTCGCCTACCTTGAACCCGGGTGTCTGCAGAAGACGATATTGCCTATTAGCGTTGCTTTAGGACAGACAGGACCTGCCGCAATGTTCACACCCGACAAAACAGCACGTTCCTGGCGCCTCTTCCGTAGCGCGTTTTTTTGCAGCTGTG
Organism: Anopheles farauti; assembly: GCA_000473445.2. Lineage (NCBI taxonomy): Eukaryota > Metazoa > Arthropoda > Insecta > Diptera > Culicidae > Anopheles > Anopheles farauti. The sequence goes on from KI915049.1 coordinate 2,160,464, forward strand.
CCCACCAGACCTCCCGCGGCAGCCCACCAACAACAACACCATCGTCGGTCAAGGTTGCTGTAGACGAAGAAGCATTTTGCGATAGATTTCTGGTCAGAATATGGAGACGCCGTTCTGTGACGTGCGAAACGACGTGTGCCTGTGCGCTACAATCTTATCAGTTGTGCAGTTTTTCCATGTGGCCTTCGGGTTTATATCTTTTGATTTTCAATTAGGCTAATCAGAAACGCTTGTTTTTCGCCGATTGCATCTTTGCTTCACACTCTTCCCACCAGCTGGAAACAATCGAGATAGAGGTGTTGAATGTACTTCTGAGAAATATATTTTTCACTTCGTATAAATCACTACCATTAGAATTTGAAATTGGTTCAAAAATTCTACAAAAACGAACTTTAACTTTACCATGTGTACTTCCTTGTGCCTTGGGAGATGTAAAATAAAAGCAGCAAAGCATCACGTGCCAGATGCAATCTTATCGTAAAACAAGCACAAAACGATCTCTTACCGTGCCATCGAAGTAGCTAGCAGAATTGTGCTCGTCTCTCCCACCTTCGCTGTGAGAAAAGAGCCCCTTGCATGGAGAAGAATGGCATGTGGCTATGCGACTGATAAGAAACGTACGAACGAAGGCCAAGGTGACACAAGGGAAGCGATCCGTTTGCGAGCGTTGTGTTTTTCTGTTTCGTTTCCCCAGCACGCAACGCACGTCTGCTGCAGCAGGTGAAAAGATTTCCTCGAGATCGCCCAGATATGTCCGGTGTAATCGCCAGGCTGAGGTTTGGGAATAACTTAATTGGACCACTAATTGATTATGGGTTTGATATGATCTTTTATCGTGCATCGTGCACCGAGTACGTGACAGATGGGTTTACCTTTTTGGCACTCATTTAGACGCTCGCTGCCCTACTGCGCTAATCAGTATCGAGGAACTATCTGCCTGCTAAAATATGTTTCCGTTATCTGTGCACTGAATATAAATTCAAATGTGGTTAACATTCCTCGAAGCTACTGGTTTAAATATTTCAGAATTAGTTGCTAGGTTGAATATATTTAATCTTGTTCGTAGGTATTACCTAATAGGAAAGTTTCTACATTATTTTATAGATGAGGCGAAATTTAGCAATAGTGTTAGATATGATTTATTTTTAAATTACAAGAACTTTCTATTAATTGATGAACTCATCATTCGTCGTGAATTTGTCTTTTGTACATTCACTAATGGCGATACTGACGATTTAATTTTGAACTTACATTAAAATCAATGTAGTAGTAGTATTGTTTGTTTTATTACGGTTGATATGATTATGATTGGTACAGTTAATACACTTAATGGGTTCGACTTTTGTGTTTTCACTTTGTTTCATAGTTTTAATGCTAGATTTGCCAAACGAACTCTTTTAGATCACCATTTGTGGTGTTTTTAATTAGAGTGGGAAAATTTGGTTAAGGAAAAAAACACACGTCAAATGCAAAAAAAACTCATTTATATACATAACATTACTGAAAAATTTATCCTCTTTTAACTTTACCCTAATCTTAAACAATAACTGGTAAATTAAATAAATCGGCAATCATTTCTAAGTAAAGCTGGTATGTTGGTTGGAATATTTGAACATGGTGCGGTAAGATATGACTGGTCTTATTAAAGTAACGTAGATCATAAGTTTATTCACTAAGCAAAGTTTTAATTTCCCATTTTAGAAACGAGGAAACGCATCTTAAGATTGTTAAAATTTATGTTATGACGTCGAATGATCTCATAATGCTTAATAAATGCAAAGATTTTTGGTAAGTAAAATATGACACAAAAATTTTAAAGACAAGGTCTCTTAACTGAAGGTTTTCATACATATTTAAAGTGTTAAGCATTATTATTGCGTCATTGAAATGCGTTAAAATATTTAAACAAACATATTGTGAATCATAGTTACACATTAAAAGGTAAAGGTTTACTGAAATTCCTTATTATTAATGGGAATTCCCAATTATATAACATAACGTTGAAAAAAACTGCTTGATTCTACTCATTTTGTAGGTTCTCAGGCTTTTAATTTATTGGGATATAAGAGTATCACACTCGAATCATGTTTCCACTCTTTGCTGACATCTGCTTTAATGTGACAACTGCACCACTTTGTACTCATCAAGCATCGAGTTCTGCCTTAATTAATAGAAACAATACTAGCTGCTGGAAAGACCTTTCCGCACATCCATACCTGCCAGGCTAGAATGACGCATCTAAAGAAGAGTTTTCTGCGCATCACCTGCACGTTTGTGGGCACCGGGCATCCTCCTAATTGGATGCTGCTGAAGTGTAAGAATCACGATGATAGGCTGTGAATCAATCGGTGAAAATATTCTGAAAGTCATGCAGTCACCGCTCACGAAGCCAACGATGACGGAGCGACGGAGCCGAAACGTCCAGCGACCACAAAGTGACCAATGCATCAGCAAACCAGACTGGGGCAAGCGATAGAGAGCGAGAGCGAGCGAGGCGTGGTAAGAAGCCTTTTAAGCATACGGGCATTCAATTTGGCGCATCGCGAAAGTCACTCCGTTTGTCCGGAGCCGCCGGAGTGGATGGCGCTTTCGATAGTAGGCGGTTGACAGGTTGCCGTCCCATGATTTTTGCGATTTCCACAGCAACCGGGAGCGAGGCTCGTGCTTCTTTCGCTTGCGTCGTCGTAGCGGCCACACGTTCAATGCGGTAGCCGCGAGATAATGTATCTTAATGAAAAGGGTGGTTTGATGTACTAATTAATGGCCTTCAATAGACGATTGCCGGCAAGGGGTCAGCTGAGCTGTGAGGCTTTTTAAATACCAGCCAACGAACGACCCGAGACGAGTCTCTCCTGCCTTGACGCCAGACGGTAGCAATCGACGGGTTTCAACGACGGGACATCGTTGGGCACCAAACGGTGCGCGGTATCAAACATTCTGATCGATTATCAGAAACGATTTCAAGATGTAGACTTAGCTTTTGCTCTATATTCCACGCCGTTCCAGATTCGGTGTACTAAAGGTCATCAGCCAACGAGCTTGAGATAAATGAGCCCCAAAGCCGCCATTTAGTTTTGACAGATTAATGATTGCCTAATATAAATTATACACCAGTTGATGGTACGGCTCTCTATCTATACCGCGTTCCGATATTCAATTTCAACATTTTCATCCCATTGGTGAGTGCATTAGCGTTGAAATGAATGCTGCGGCTCATTCGTGTTTTGTTTTGTTTTCTGCGTTACTCCGACCGATAAACCATAACGCAAATCAATGGCAAAACAAAACAGACATCACGACCATCGATACATCACGACCCTACGCCAGCCGTAAGGTGAAATGGGTACCATCCGCGCTTGGTATCGGTTAATGAAATCTAAATTCGGCTATAAAAATTAAAATTAAAAGATTAACGACGTACGGCGTGCCACTCTCATCTGTCGTTCGGACGAGTGGCACTCAATAAAATACGATGACGAAAAACACAAGAGACTTCATCAAAATCGGGGAAAAAAAACCTAAACCCATCTTAACAATCAATCGCGTAGTGAAGAACAAATCTGCGAGTAAAAAAGGAAAAAAAAACCATACAGCCGCAGTGGTGGGGCTAAATCAACAGTGTGGGAGCAGCATCCGACTGCGGGGACATGATCTTCGACCGCGCTGTAGGGCAAGGTGCTACTGGGCGCAAACAGCACGAAACGGGAAGAAAGGCAAATCTTCTCCTTCACTTTTTATGAATACCCATAAAACATTATTATCATTAATTTATTTCAGAATCAAATTATTGATTTTATTGCTTTTCTTACCGTCGCTATCGCCTTTTTTCCGGCACACATCAGTGCACGTGAACGAATGCGGGCTGCCGTGGTTGCTTCGGTTCCTGGAAATCGTTCACGCCAGCTTCCAATCGCTCATCCGACGCACGCACGCCCAACGGATTTTTACGCAATTTTATGGGGTTTTCTTTCCGAGGAAGTGGCGGAGGAGTTCTTTGCTTCGGCGATAATGTGTCCGCGCTGCTGCTTTATCGCTTCGCCGGCACATGGACACCGGTGGAAGCAGTGTGTGGCGTTTGTCACTAAAAATTAATTCGAAAGAGGGTTTTTTTTCCTTCACTATCGTGATCACTGAGGAATGTGATGGCTAAGCAGCAAATCCGGAGTGAGATATCGATGCCGCTAAAACGCGGATACAGGCATCGGTACAATTTGATGTGGTTTTATGAACAATTTTTGATGCGTCTGATGAACATCTTCAGATGATGGGGTTCTTTTGATGGTTACCACCGAGCGTATGCAATGTTCGTAAAGATTATATTTATCACAAGGTTAGAATATACAAAGAATATGTGATAAACATATTAAAGGTATGAAGGTGTAATATGGATAATTTATGCAAATGCACGTCATGCCAAAAATGCATTTTTTCTCCACTGGAGAGGAAGGACCCTTATTACAATATGGCCGACAAGAATCATTCAACGCTACGGATAATTTAAAATAACAATTAATTTGGAAAACGGATTTCAAAACAATTAACAAAGTACACCAATTTGTATACACCAATTTGTGTATCAAAGAAAGAATTCCGAGCAATAAGTTTTCACACTCCGTACTCTTCCAACTCAACCAAGGTTCAATTCGATTTTCCTTCCTCAGCGTTTTATCATATGGGTATGTTAAATAACATGTTAGATCTGATTATCTCTAAAATGCTTCTGAAAAGTGTAATAGAGATTCGCAAATGAACAAAACATAGAGAAATCAATTTATTTATTTTTGTTATCATTGCTTGCAATGTTAATGTTCACTCATTATTGTTTATAACAATCATACCAACCAATTTGTACGATGAACATTTGTTTGTTATATTAGTGATTGTTTTGCAGTGATACTTTGGCGAGTCTTCTCATTCATTCTATCACATAACATTCTTTTATTTTTTTGTACCCCATTTACGAAGACTGCACGAAGCACAACTTAAGGCATCAATCATTGAACATCAAGGACAAATCATACGACCACCGTGGTAGCTAACATCCGCTTCCTGCTGGCGCGCCTTCCTTTGCTATTGTCAACGGAATCGAACCCACCTCAACGCCGACACTTCGCTGTAGGTAAAGTGGATTTTGGCGCGTGCCTACAATCTGTTTTAACAGTAGCTAATAATTTCAATAAAAACTCGAGTGTGGCGAAGCAACTTGAACTTTCGCCTCGACAAGCGAGACCCATTTTTATGAAAACCGAGAGCTCACCGTTCTGTGAAGGCGTTTGCCCTCGGGGTCTGATCCCTGTTTGTGCGGCGGAAGAAATGCATGCAGGAGCTCAGAGGTGCATAGCAGCACAGAAAACTGCACACACCCGGCTGCAAGACGGAACGAAACCGAGCTCGCACTTTATGGTAAACCAACCTTGCCTAAAAAGCACTTGCCACACACAGGCGCGCGCGCACTCAAAGTGCCACGTTCCCTTATACCTTCCCCAAGAAACGGCACTACTGTTGCACCGGGTGTCATTTGCGGGGCCGAGCGGTTAGAAGCATATCCTGATGAAGCGGCATTGTCGTTTCTTTATTACTTTTTTTCGCCACTCATGGCTGCACTTTGCTTCGATCAATCTGAAGCATTGCAGAGATCCTTCTCTCAAGAAGTGCCGTGACCGGTCTCGCACCATATGCACCAGCGAGGTTTACACATTCCCTTCCCCGCCTTTTTCGCCACCTTCTCCTAGTTTGGTTTTGTTTTAAACACGCGTCGTGCATAAGACGTATCGTTCAGCAGCTCAAGAAAGGAAGAGAGAGAGAGAGAGAGAGCGAGCAAAATGCGACATATGCTTACCATCCTGTTTTACCGTCGAGCACTTGGAGGTATTTTGTGACAATGATTACTCGGTAGTGCGAGGATGGTTGGCAATGCGGTCGATGCTGGCTCATGCTTCCATTATGGTTATTATTAGTTGAGGAAGCTGATCGATATCGCGGCCTGGAGTGGAATGAACGTGTGCTCATGAGCATAACACATGTGTGTGTAGTTTGCATTGCGCTACACATGAGTATGAAATGTGCATGAAAGGCGAGCATACTTCGTTGCAAACCGTTTGCTGGTATTTAACAATTTTACAAGAAAAAAATTTTTTCATTAAACATCGGTTAGACATATTTGCTTAAAATAACATTTGCTTAGCATTAGCTATTGATGATTTGTATAGTACATCTGTTTTTCTAGATTCAGTGTTTATGGTTTTTAATTATTTCTCATGTTTTATGAGCCTTTTTGATGAATTTTGGTACATTTTTGTTTGTATTAAAAGAAAAAAAACATGAAATTTTATTACCTTTCAGATTTTCATAATGTTTTTGAATTAGTTTGGGTTTATTTATATAAAATAACTATTAATTTGGTACGCTGTTATTATGTCCTATATGTTCCTTAAATCACCATAAATATGTTTGCCCCTTGAAAACCAAATATAAGGCACACACTGTTTCAAGGATCAGCATACACAGTGGGTGGTCCTGTGTGTATGGAAAAGCAATGCTACCGCGTTGCACGTGTGCTTTCGGGAGCGATTCAGCCTCAACAACCTCCAAGAGACGTTACACCGCTTTATCCGGCAGTAATTGTTTCAATTTTTGTGTGTATGTTTACGTATCTCAGAACTACATTTGAACGAATCGTTACAGGAGACATGACACTCATACCGAGATGCAATCGGGACTTTAAAATAAGATATTTGACGTGTGCATTCCATTCCATCCTGCATCCTGGATATTTTCCTCGGTACAAATGTGACCTTTATTAGTCTTCTCTTCACCGGATAGAAGCGATTTATCAAAATCATCTAATTGATTGAAATTCATTCATATTTGTCACCTACGCCCAGTTTGTTTCATTTCTATTTCCCAGAATCGTAGCACTTTACCGTGTCTGATGCTCTCTCCCTCATTACGGAGATGCATGATAATTTCTTCAAAACGGTACAGTAATTTTTCGGTCACTGGTTGAAACTTTTTCCCACTCCAAGACTCACCAGGGACTCAAGGCACTCGTGAATGATTAAACGAAATAGATTCCAGCGCGACGCTTGCGCACACTTGCGCACACTAACGTATGCGTTATAAATCGTTAAGAGGTCGCCATTCAGCTGAAGCAGCCAACATCGAAGGCCATACGAGCCGATGGTAAGGCTGATCCCCGCGTGCTCTAAGCTATCTTTCATCTATTATGGTAGGACAGAAGCTAGCTGAATGATCGACCACCTCTCTACCCGCCTTCTAGTCCACTTCCCATCGCAACACAGCACCACAAATCATCGTCATCGTAGTGTCAAAGAGAAATGTAGGAAAATTAAATGTATTTTCTTCCCCGCTTCAACTGGCCACGGGGCAATCGGATCGGATGAACGGCTGACGAGGTGCGATCGCGACAGTCTGGGCCACCCTCGAGTTGGTTGGCTGGTCTGTGCTGCTTTATGAATCTATTAAGGATTCTGTTGGCGCTTCTGGTGTTTCGATCGATTTCATCTCCATCTCGTTTTGCTTTGTTCAGAAGGAGCCACATTCCGGGCAGCTCCAGGAGAGCCAAACGAATGTAGCTATCCTATATCGATCATATATAATGATCTACACGTTCGTTAGATGTAACTTGCAAAGCATAATGTCCAATGGTTAGATGCATGTTTTATTTAATATCATAATGGAACGCATATTTTCAAACAATTTGTACAGAATAAGTACAATAAAATATTTGAAAATCTTTTGATCATCGCATTTTTAGTTTTCAGCTGTTTTAAGATGCGAACGTGATATTTTAATTAATAACTCGTGTTTGTCTTTCATTTCGTGATTTGTGGAGAATTTCTGGCTTCAAAGTAATCTACGCTGAAGGGAAAAACGCTCCCCTAAAATTTAAATTTATGTTACAAAGATCCTTGATGGGAGCAGAATCTTCAGAACTAATTGAAACAATTATTTTGATTTAAGAAAAATCAAACTTGAAATTAATCTTGCCATGCGAATCAAACTTTCTATAAATAATTTCGAAAAACAATGCACGTTTTTTTATCAGATTCATAAAACAAATATGTGCCGACCTGCACCGAAGTCAATAAATAGTGTAGGTGTAACCATTTGCATGGGAAAAAAATTAAAGTTTAATGTTTCTATTCTTCACCAGTAACGGTGAATGATGAAATTTGTTCCACCAACAGCCACACAAAGAGTCCTTTATTCTTCTCTGGTACCACCGTAAACACCCGGCCAAACAGATGAACACACCGACCCTATCGCTCATCAATCCCGTCCTGCATCTGTCCTACTCTTTCATGTTGTCGTTTTCCCGAAATAAAAAAAAGGATTTCGTCTATAGATCACCAACCATTTGTTGGGTAGCAATGTGTCAAAACAATTCACAGCATAATGTTTTCGGTCGGCAAACATGCTTGCTCGATGCTCTAGCCAGCTAGCTAACAAACTCGTTGACGAAGCCGGAATGAAGTGGAAATCCCCCACGGGTACCTTTTGCGAGGGACATCGTTTCGAAATAAAAGGAAAATTAACTTCATATTATTGGTCTACCATTGAATACGTTGATTGGTGTGGTACAGCGCTCGGGCACAAAGAACGAGAGGCTTTTCACCCTCACGCTAGTCGAATTACAAAACCGGTAGAAAATGGCAGAGAAGAAGTTGCAGTGTTCGGCTGACCATAAAAACTTACGGGTCTCCTATCTTAGACGCTAGCGAAACCGAAACTAAAACTTTTTCTCCCCACCGTTAAACATGAGAAACCTCGATTTCATCTTCATCATCGAAACTATCCGGGGCTGGGCTCGTTTGGCAGGTTCGCCTAGCTGTTCGTGCCACCAGAACCAGGAGGTTTATTCCGATGCTGAACAAATCAAATTCATGCTGAGATTTTTACGACCTCTCGGAAGGTAGGGCGTTTTGGTAGGGAAAACAAAGGCAAACAAAACGAGCAGTAAAGGAGCGCACATGCTATTCGAGACGATGAGTTATGTTTGTGGTTGCTTGTGCGTGTGTGTGTGTGTGTGTGTGTGTGTGGTTAGGGGTTTTCGGCTCCAGGGGCGCGATGTGCCAGAGGACATGTCGTGTTCGGGTCATCCCACCCATGGCAATCATAAATGCGTTTAATGAAGAAGATAAATAATGAATTTACTTCTGTTTGGTTCTAAGAAAGCTACGGTACTTTCATTTCCAGAGAATGTTTATGATCAATTCTGGGTGCTGTTTTACTTCTTATGAGTAATTTCAAACAGGAATGTGAAGATAAAATTGATTGTCGTCTTGTAACTTTTCTTTTGAAAAAGTTTTATGCAAAGTTTGCTTTTGCTTGAAGATTTAACAACATTTTATGCTATTTTATATCATAATCTTGCCTTAAAAATACTCTTTTTACTCTTAAATTAATTATTTAAGACAACAAGTAATCAAAAATCTTAGTTATTACAAAATTGTTGAAAATTAAAGCAAATGTATACTTTCAAGAGTAATATAAATTATATAAATTTACAACAGAAATTCTGCTTCTGGTTTCCACAAGTTCTTATAGAAAACATAATACATTGTTAATGGTGAAAAAGCAGAGAGCAAAACAGTATTATGTATTATGAAATGCTTCGATTAAAGAGATTACTAAAGATTAAACACCGAATACGAACCCACACAAAAAGGAGTCCTTGTCCATTTGATTGCGCCTCGAAAAATTGGTGCGACAAATGCAATGCAATCGATTTAATAAAAAAAAACCGAAATACATTATGTAATGTAATTAATAATCTTCTTTATATATATCACATGAAATAAATTTAACATATTATACGTTATTTCACATCCAACTCCCACATTTATATAGTTAAAAACGAATTACACTACGACGAAGTAAAATCACGTTGAATCGCCTCGCTCACCAGTGGTATTAAAATGTTTACATCGTTAATTAAGCACAACACGTTAAACCAGGACAATTTTATTTTACTGCAGCACTTCAATCGCTGGTACGAGTGTAAACAACCTTTGCGACTAATGTTTTCCCAGACGCCCACTGCCATCTGCCACAGCAAATGTCCACCACGGCAGCAGCAGCCAACGGTGAATCGCTGGATCATAAATTATTCTGATAAATTGTATGCAAAATCCAGTGACAGTGCAGTTAATAATGATACCTTCGGTTAACAAGACGGACTCAGTCACCAGGATCGATGCATCTGTTGTCAGGCCGAGTGTTGCAGTGCAGTTGCGGATGAATTTTTGGTGTTAATTTTTCTTCACCACTCGCATCACTCACTTCTTGGGCCACCTCTCTCATTTCTTCCACGATCGAGCAATTCAAGTGAGCAATGCCGAGTAGTGCAGTTTTTCTTCTGGCGTGGTATCAAAAATCTACACCTTCTGCCCACAGCTGGGGCGGGCAATCCGGGCAAGGATCGAATTCCAAACCCGAGTCCGGATGGCTACTGAATTTTACCACTTCTATCGAAAATCATTAATTTTATTTCTCAACCCTAACGGTCAACACCATTCCGTCCGCTCTGCCTCCCTGGATAGCTGGTCTATCGGTTCACAAGTAGTGCAGCCCCGTGGTGCCTCACACTGGCGCTGGTACGCCTGGTCGAATTTCGATCGGTCCGGGCCGATGGGGCGAACGAAATTAAAACACCTTCACAATCCCGACGCGATCGCGATCGTGCCGCTTTTCGATTCCGGTTGTGATCAGTGTTTTAATAAATATCATTATTGTTCCGTCAGTTTTCGCTCTATCTGGCATCAATCATATCACCCTTCGGGGGTACCTACCTTCAGGGCGCACGGGACCCAAAACCAAACGGGCGCGCGCATATTATCGAGATTTCTCTTCGGATCGCTTTGGACGCATTAGCTTGAAACGACTTCTCGTGAAGTCGAGACGCGCTCAGCAACCTGCTGTCCTGCTGCGTCCGGCGTTGACTTCTGTGCTAGAGAAGCTGCTTCGGCCCCGTCTAACCTTAGGCAATTCCCTTTTTTACTCTGTCCACCCCCATGTGTCGCAGATTGTTGTCGATCGACGGCACATGCTATGGGGATTGCTTCCTTCGTGTAGAATGCTAAACAGTCCGAACGAGCTGAAAAAGAAATCAATCTTGAATTGCGTTCTTCTCGTCTTGCCTACGTGCAGTCCCGACTTTCCTACCGTTTGGTTTCCTTTCATTGACCCACCCAGCCCCGTGGTAACGTATCGGATTTCAAAATTAATGAACAACCGAGCCAGTGGCGGGAGCACAATCGCGTTCATCGCGTTGCCTCGATGCTACCAGAAACCAGAACAACCGGAAGGTGTTTCACCCTTGTGACCGAGGATTTCGGCGACCGCCTGCCACGACTAATCTGACACGGTTCCTGGTTAATCGTTACCCGCCAGGTCAACGGAACGAGCGCGCAGCACACGAAGCGTACAGGACTCTAGCAGCGTTTGACGGCTGTGGGTAGTTTAGATCGTACGTTTTAATCAATTAAACTCAACCACCACCACCACTGGGCAGCACAAGTGAGGACGCACTCGGGAGGGGAGAAGGAGTCGGGCATCGTAAAACAAACAACCAGAAGGAAACAATAAACCGGATCAGCATGAAAATTTCATTCATAATTTGGCTTGGGATAAGACAAGCGAGCGGAAGGCTACACATTCCCAAAACAAATTTCGAGGAATCAGCACGATGAGGAGCGATGATTTTGTGGCTCTCAGTCTTCCCGCGGCTGATGTTTGCTTTACGTAACAGGTTCGCTATAAATCATGCTAATCAACTAAAGCCTATTTTATTCGTCTCGCATAGAACTCTTAAATTGTATAATTTAGAGGCTTTTATGTAAAGCAATTGAAAATATTATTGCTATAATTAATCAACTGTTTTTCCTACCCAAATGTAGCAGCTTTAGAGTAACTATTTATATTAGCTGAATGAATTATTATACATTCTTATTGCGTTCAATCAAATAGGTGTTTGTTATGCGATGTATTTTATTGTTTAAATAGTCATCTTCATGATTATATTAATTTGAAAATTTGATATTTTTTATTAAAATACAGTATGTGTAAGAAAACGGAGAGAAAAAAAGTGACATTTTAAATTTTTTTAGGACTGTTGTCAGAAGTGCGAGGAACAAAAAAAAAGAGCAGGAAAGAAAGCGAGCATGAGCTCGGCTGAAAAAGGCTGTGCCAGTAATAAACTCTGAACTAAAATTCTATTGCATTCGTTTCAGTGTATTACCACAAACTCGTACGTTTTTGAAAATACAGGTAATCCCCCAAACTTACAAAATATACAAAATACCAATCCCTGCCTTAAAATGATAGCATGTGAATTAGCGTACGTATCAGACACATACAAACAACAGCCATCTGCAAAGGAACAATATAAGATTTCTATAAAAAAACTGCCAATCCCAAACATAGTCAACAAAAATATAACCTATAGATCACATTTGTTCACACATTTGGCGAAATATAAGCAATAATAGGCTATCTTTACACGAAAAAAGCAAGTACTATGCACAACTAGTGCAAAAATAACAAAATCCCATATAAAGAAAAAAACTTCATGAATGGAATATTGTCAACAATCCAAACTGCGAGTTTTGTGGACAAATAGAAACACTGAAACATAAATTGTCAAAGAGTAAAACCTCTATTCCATATGGTCCAACAAATTTAACTTAAAAAAAATCTTCCATGTCCCCCTATTCAGGAACTACTAAACCCAGCATTAAGCAAATTCAATGTAATGCAAAAAATACATATTATGAAAATATTTATAAGATACGTGGACATTATAATGTCAGGAAGCACAGTTATAGGTATGAATTTAGACACACTTTCTATGTATTTAGCATAATGATAGTGTATAAGAATGTTGAATAAATAATTGTTACTGTTTTATATAAAAAAATTAAAGGAATTTGCTATTTTGGAAAAGATTTTTCATAATCGAGATTACTATCCGTATCGCTATGCTCGCCGCTCAGTCACAATTATAGATTCAAAGTGTCAGATGTAAAATGAGATCTATTTTGAATTTTAACACCAGCACTGATTTATTTGTTGTTAATATTTATGAGCGGGAAGCGAAGCTCGCCAACACATTTCCAGATAACAATCTGCACGCGAATAGTGATAATACCAACCCGAGCTGCACTTAATACTTTCTTTTCAAAACATCTTCGAGTGTTGGTCTGAATGCACATGGCGCCTTTTCCAACACATTCAACGACTTATTGACTCCAAAGACAAAGACCCATCAACAAAGATAGAATGTAGCAAAGGTGGGGGTTAAGTGTGCATTGCATTAAATTGTTGTTTCTCAGCAGGACATTACTACCCCTAGTACAATCAGGATCGACCCAAAGGGAATACTTGTGTTGCCTGACTAATGGAATTTCAGTTCTTTTTTTATATTTACTCTGACATTTTTGTGAAATTTAAAATAAAATCTGTGTTTGGTTGAATGTTTTATTTTTTACATCATTGTACATGGAATATGTGTACCTCATGTTCTGCCTTTTTTCGCACACGACTGTAATCCTTAACACGGCACATGCGTCCCACCGTATATCACAAATCAAGCAATGTTAAACGGTGCAATCACAGCAAAAACCGTCTCGATATTAGCTACCAGATAGCGCACCAGATTGACGAGGGGTTGTTTATTGCGGGTTGCTGCTCTACGTGGTGATCTCGGGCGATAGATTTCAAACCACGACTAGTGGGGAGGGTGCATAAGAAAATCCAAACCCCGAGTGTCTTCCAACAACGGCAACACCGACGCAGGTACGGTCGCACAAATACACAAACATTGCCGGAAGCGAAACAAAACCCCTACGAGAGAAGTCCTTTTTGACGCCGCGCCACCAAGGACCTGCGTATGATGCCGTACACCACCCCACCACCCCATGCGCTCTCCAACGGCTTCCTCCCACCAGTGGATTCGAGTTCGATGCTTTTTCTCCCGATTTCCCCACTACGATAGTGACTTTCGCAACCGATGATGATGGTGTTATTTATGGTGCAAAATAAACAAAAGGGTAGCGTCAGCGAACGGACGGCCGAGCGCGTGTGTCGCTGGGTTTAATCCGATTATAAATTGACTATTTAGGATCTATTTCCTCCACTGTTTTGGGAGTGGGCGATACGGAAGACACGCATAAAAAAGCAAAAAACATCCGAGCACCATCAGCAGCCACCTCCACCCAAACCAAACGTCAGAACGTGCACAAAAGCTGGCACACTGCTAAGGAGGCCTCAATGATGGATGATATGCGGAGATGCGCAGTTTTGCTGCCCAGCGTCGCCTGCTTGATTGACGGATTGACGGGAGCCACGGGTAAACAATCGCAGATGATAACGATCCAAAAAAAAAAAAAACTACTATCGAGTGCGAAGATTTTCTCGGCATTGCTAGGCCCAAACATACTTATGATCTTACTTCATCTGAAGTGCCGGAGTAAAAGTCAAACGATTTGATTGCAAAATGATAACCAATTATCCTTCTTCAGAAAGAATTGAATGCTGTTCTGTTTATTGGCCTGGGTTTTAACATCGACGACCATGAGAACGATCTATTTGCATTGGCATACATTTTCTCAACGTATTCCAATGTTCTTATAACTGTATCAACTGAAGGACAAATTAAAAAATTTAATTTATTTCAGTGATTAAATGCTCTAATGTTGTTTCCAATACTTAGATGATTATGTCTTCCTTGTCGCAAAGTAAAAGTCAAGTGTCATTTTGAACGATTGTCGCTCAACGTCATGCCAAGTTCTCAAATTATGCTAATTCACGATTCTGATCCATTTAGATATTCAATCCAACGGTTATTTGAGATATTATTTTTATTCGATAATATAAATATATAAATAATCAAACGCGATACTGAGCATTATCAAATCGTACCGAATATTTAAAGAAGTCTTATAACTTGAATCACGTGAAATGTACAACAATAATGCATGTCTTCTTCTGCTTATCTCACTTCCCGTTCAGATCTATCCATGGTGAGAAGTCAAACGAACTTGTTTAGGTTACTTTTTCCGGTTGTTCCTCTTCAATATTCGCTGTGGTGAACGGTTTCGCAAAAAAAGGCATTTATCGCGCTACCCATAAATCTTGATGCCTTCCTTGTACTTACCATTTATCTCAGCTCCTCCTACTTCGTAAGCAAGGCTGTTAGTATGCACCTCCCGGGGAAAAAATGTATCGTGCATTATGATACAGCCGAGATCATGCTTCTTTTGGCTTTTCGTATAATCCATCATCACGGATCATGCTTGTTAATGGCTGTATAAGACAGAACTGTGTATGCGTGTGTATTTTAAATGTAAGAAGATGCTACGAAACTGATGAAACCAGATGGTAAATAAAAGGTAAAACAGCGTTTTTTAAGGTACATTACTCTAATTACAGAATCGACTACAAACGGATAAGATGTATTATACCACACACAGGAATGTTTGTGCAGAATAACGCGTTCTAAGGAAAAACTATCGAAATAAATTGAAGCTACATTTTCGTATCTAAACAAACCACATTCCAAACAACTTCATGCAACAGATTTTCTACTGCTTAACACGTTGATTCCAGCTAAGATATCGAGCGAACTGAACTATTCCAATTTGAATGAATGAATCTCTCTTTGGTGTACGCAAACTTGTTGATTAATATTATTCTAAGCTCTTTCTCGGGCTGCGCATATTCGGTTGAATAAAAGCAAATTTAATCTAACCATCATAACTATCTTTCATCGCGCTCTTTTCATCTCGTCGTACAGCAATGCGTACCGAAACGAACCATCCGAAAACTTTCCCACTGCACAAATGGCAGAGAAAGCTTCGCCTCGAGTTTCGTCCCGCGCCTCACCGGCCTTACCCGCCCGCCCTATCGTTCCAATGAAAAACCGTCTGCAACATGTCAATCGTAGCTTGCTCGCAAGGATCTGAAAAGGATCCGTTCTCTTGCGCTATGCGCCCGTATCGAAGGGAGGACAAAAGGATCAAAGGGACGCACAGGACGACCAGCAACAACATCAACAACAAACTGTCGTTTTTTGGCATAACAAACTCCCCAAAAGAAGCAAAAACAGAAACGTTGTCATCACCGAATGGCATTACCGAAACAACACCGAATGGGAGAAAAAAGCACCAAACACAGCAGCGGCGTTCGCATCTTCCACCACCCCGTTTGGGTGTGTTGGTCGTCTGCGCATCAATGTTGTCTAATATGCGACAAAGCAACAGCGGTGGCGGCCAGCATTAGCATCGCGCGGACAGGACAGACATCATTCAGGGCGCGTTTGGCGCTGGTGTCGGTTGGCAGAGTTGGCAGTGGCAAATGAAGACAATAGCGCCACGCTGATACGGTCCCGCTGATAAGCGTCTCCCACCGAAAGGGAAATGTGCGCTTTGTTCAATTTAAAAAGGATAAGAAAATGAATTGATGCTGCCTTCGCTGTGCTTCCAGGTAGGACTGCTACTGCTGCTGCTGATGATGACGGCGATGACGATGGCAGGCTGTGCAGAATACTTTCCACCATTTTCACCGGAGTGGAAATATTTCCAACAACTGCGAAAAGGATACGCGCTGCGGGCATCAATAGAACGGAGGTGAGTGCGAGTATGGTTGTGAAGTAGCGCAAAATAAGATGTGCCCAATACGCTTGGCACGTATAGTTGTGGGTGGAAATGGATTCGGGTAGGCCAGTTGTGCAAGGTACTTGGTACACTGAGGAAATATATCAAATTTTATATGAAATATTTCTTCAAACCAAAGGCTGCAAAAGTTACATAAAATTTTGTTCAACAAAAAAATTCTCTCCCTTTTAAAGGATGATGATCTAACCAGCAAATACAATATTGGCGGTATCACCCAATAGTACAAAAATATATTGAAATAATTGATTCATGGTCGTATATACAACATGGAACAACCGTGATTAATTTATAGATTAGATGGATTTTAGACAAAAATTTAAAAATATCCCTAACCGACGCAAAAACAAAATATTTTTCGGAAACCTTTTCACATTAGTTGTATATTTTGGGACGAACCTGAAGAGTGAAATAAAAATAAACTATGTAAAAAAACACTTATTTCTTTGACTTGTTAATAAATGCTTTTTCAGTTTTAAATATTTCAAATACAGCCAGCCATATGTTGGCAGATTTTGTTTACATATGTTATTTTTCCTATACGCAGATACACCTAAGTGAGTGAATCAAAAATTATTAGACGGCATGGTTAAACGAGGATATTTCACCTATTTATTAATGAGATTCAGTACGAATCTTACTTCCAAAAACTCGTTGGGTAGTTTATAAATCATTCTTCAAAACTCAAATTGATGGATTCCTTCTCATCGATTCCTTTTGCAGGTGTATTGCATAAAAACAAGAATAAAATGATATTCCGGTGTGAAATTTTTGTTTTTACACTCGTTTACCTACTGAACTGTGTAAA
Source organism: Anopheles farauti (assembly GCA_000473445.2). Classification (NCBI taxonomy): domain Eukaryota; kingdom Metazoa; phylum Arthropoda; class Insecta; order Diptera; family Culicidae; genus Anopheles; species Anopheles farauti. Next base: position 2,177,966 of record KI915049.1, read on the forward strand.
AATTTACGGTCACTGATATTGGCGTACCGGACGTTCCAGAGCAGCCTCGACGGTGAACTAACCATAACTTAGAGCTCCTTCGGTAAATCTCAGAATGTATGATCCTCCAGTCACCCGTACTAGTTACAACGAGTCGTGTTCGATACATCACATCAGTTTTCTACTAAAACCGCGTGACCCATCCTAGCAACGGAAGAGAACCGATCCGATCAGTTCCATCAAACAGCAGTGGGAACAAATCTGCACAAAATAATACAAAGAAACGATTCCTACAGCCTGCAGCATCGCTGCTGTGTGTCCAGGCAGGATGTCCGGGTGGATGTGAAAAAATCACTTGTATTTCGATCGAGATGACACTGGCTCCTAAATCTTGTCGTACTCTCGAAAAAATCCATCCAACGGAAAGGGAACGAAACCTAGCTCTGGCTATGTGCAGAATCTGCCAAAGCCTTTCCCATAAATAAAGCTATCCAGTACAGTGCTTCTGCTCGGCACAGGATTCCATGGTTCAGTTGACCTGTTTGCTGCTAGCTAGAAAATGGATTTTTTCGCTGGTTTTGTGTCCATTGACCATGTGGGAAAGCTGTAGTCTGTCGTTTGAAGTTTCCAAGTTCCCACATGCAAAAGGAGCTTACTCTTCCTTGTGTCAAATTATTACAAAGAGAGAGAGAGAGAGAGAGAAAGAGAGAGAGAGAGAGAGATAGAGAGAGAGAGAGAAAGTAAAAATCCCAATGTTAAATGCATTTTCCGAATTTCGCGTTTGCTTTTGAAAGGATGTGAGTTTTGCCCGTCGTATTTGGAGTCTGCGCTTGTCACAATGTCCATCGCGACCGGGCAGGAACGGATCACATTTAGTACAGTGTTGTGTAAAACATGAGATTGAAATATAAATGATTTCAAGTTTAGCATAATGCTATTTTCTGCCAGGAATACGTAATATTGCTCTAAATATTTTATTTCAAAATAGTATCACCAATTAAATTGGTAGAAAAATTATTTTCTTGTTAAACTAACCGCTTACTTTTTCTGTCAACGCCTGTTCTACATAGTGGAGCCGAAAAAGAAACATAAAATTCACGATGCCGGAAATAAAAACGGAAAAAATCTTTCATTCCTCCCCAAGCCCTCACCGTTACCATCCGATCCTTCCGAGGTAGCGTCCACTGGGTGCTTTTAAGGATCTTCCCATGTCCTTTGCACGATATCCGGCGCGGATGTGCAGCTGAAATCTGTTAGTAAATCTATGTTTGTCCGTTTGTCAACCGCGTGGAGCCGGTGAAGCTGCTGGACACACCTTTTAACGTGCCCCTCACTTCCCACCGCTCCGCGCATGTGTGTTCCGCTGAAAACCCGCTGCTATTTGCACAACCAGGGAAGTCGAAATCGTAAATCTTCCAGATAACGCTCTTTTATGCGAAACTGTCCGAAGAATTTTATTTTATTTTCCAGCTCCAGCTTTTTATTTTTACAACGTAACTCTTTCACTACCGGCTTGGTGTGGCGGGCGTGTGCTTTTGAGTCGTTGGATGGTTCGAGCGAGTCGGTAAAGGATTCACGGCAGCTGCCCATGCAGAGCTGGTAGGGTGCTCAAGGATACGCAGTTGCAGTTCAGGAGGATAGCAATGCTACTCGACGACACCGGGTTGATCCTCGATAGATCAGCGTGTACGACCATAACCGTAACCATCGGTCAGCCGAATCTAAACGGGTTCGGTAAAGAAACATGTGTATGGTCACAAATTACTTTTACGGTAATGGTTACAAATTTCCTATTTGAAATTATGCGTGTTTATAAGTTTATTTGTGCTAGCGTTTACTTTAAAATTTATCCAATTTTAATCATTGATAAATATTGATGCGTTTACATGACACAACTAGTTGTTTAGATAACCAGCAAATCAATATTTTACAGTTTTTACTCAAGAACTTATGGTCGAAATTTCATGCGTAAAATAACCACGTGTAAATTTATTTGATTGTAAAGTTTTAGTGAACATACATGCCTCTTACTTTTTTCATGGCGTAATGGCCAAATTAAGTACTGCCATGTTACCAACTAGTTTGATTAGTCACTTCGCGCTAGCGAGATTTTGGCACTGTTCCTATCATGTGAAATACCGGCGTTGTTTCCAAAAACTCCATTACCCCACTAAGGAGAATAATAGATCATGCTTGCTGTTAAAATGTATTGACAACACTCTGCTTTCCTTCCCTCTTCCAAAATTCATTGAGACTATTAAAATATTCATAAAATCTAGGAAAATTCTATATCTCTGGTCTGTGATTTTTTATACATTCCGTTCATCATCAGTTGGATGTTATGATATTATTCATAAAACACGTAAAACAACACCATAAATTGAATAAAGAATTGTAATGGAGAGCACAAAACCCATTGGAATCCTTTAACCACTCAACCATATAAATGACACGCCAAATGGTGTCTGTTGCTAAACTAACTTCCTAAAACAACAACTTCCATTTCCTGCACCAAATCGTTCCCACCACACAGGGCTGAGGAGATTCTACCGTAGCGAATTCTTTAATTTTCTGTAACTAATTTACTTCCAAACACAGCGCTTACCCTCGTGGCACCTTTACGCTTCCGAGCAGCAGCCACACAAACGGGAAGCATCCCAAACGAGCAGACTCGTGGCAGACCGTGAAGATTTGCCTGTCAAAACAATTTTCGGCGCGCAGGCAAAGTGTTTCGGTTGATTTGGAAGGTGAAAGGCAAGGGTCCAGGAGTAAAATACAGGAAGAAAAAACCGGTCGATTCTCACCAGCCACGAGCCGCAAATTCATCCAACGAAACCGTATCTAATCGATTTTAGAGTTATTGCCTTGAAAGCGGTGGCCACGGCGCAAGCACTAAAGTAATTAAATTGTTTCACCAGTGCCCAAACCCGATGTTATCATTCAGCCCGGGAAGGAGAAGCTCACTCTACAACCCAGCGTCCGTCGCCTCTGGTGGTAAGTTGCAGTTGCATCAACTGAAACTGGAGTTGTTTTGACAGGTTCCTTCGTCACGGCGCGGCGATAAATGACCGGCAGTGAAGGAGAGCCAAATTCATCTCACCCTCGGCTGCTTGCGATGCTTTCAGAGGGTGTCTTGGGGTGTGTGTTTGTGTGTGCGTTAATTGCGACATGGTAGGTTTATTTGCAATAATATTGCGACAATAAAATTGGCTGCGCGTATGCAAAAAGTGCAGTTTACGATGGACCCCGCGTCGGTTCGGGTTCCATCATTCAGCGAGTTCACGTGAACCAACATAGAATCGGGCCACACGCCCTGTCCATAGATTCGGAAACCTTTCGACCCAATCCAGTGTGTGGAACAAGCATTTTGCCCGGAGAAATTTACTACAGTAAATAAATCAACGTAAAATGAGCCCAGTCAGGAGCGACCTAAACGATTTAGTAGCCTGGGAAAGTTGTCCGTGGGTTGTCTACGCGCGTGAGAACAACTCTTTCAACAATAGTTGTTAAGTGGTTTAAACACGAACACGATCCCTGCGACATCTAGGGCACTTCGTTTGCCGGTGATGCGTAATTATTTGAAGTTGATCGAGAGGACATTTGTACGGTTCATTTTTAAAAGCGCAGGGTGATGAAAGAAGCTACGAAGAGTTTTGCTACCCAACCGTAACTTGCTTTGTTCGGCGCATCAAAGAAAAAGAATCTTTTTAGTGAAAAATGATGTTATGGTGTAAGTGTCTGGTGAAAGCTCTCAGATGCAAGCTGCAGTTCGAGGATTTAGTTTTTATTTATAACAATCGAATAATACGCTTTTTTAATTCGTCTGTAAACAAACCCATTTTTAACCATACAAACTTGTCCTAAAAAAGAGAGGAAATATGTTTTAGAATTGTTCAATTTGATATGAATAACATGAAATGTTTTAAACAAATCACATTAAATACTAAGCAAAATTTCGTTTTTCTCATTAATTGTTATTATCAACTTATCAACTATCATCAGTTGATATTATCAAATTATTCCATAAATCAACTAGCAGCGAAGAATTTGATTGTAAATTTATTGTATTTCCGTTTTTTTTGTAATACTTTTTTGCGTTGCATGTGGAGCTTACAATAAGCTACAAATACTACTCGGTTAGACAAGCTACGCTTCGATTTCAGTAGAACTATTCATTTTCATTATTAAAAAATTTCAAAACAAATCACAATCAGTACAAATCGCCAAAAATTTTTGTTTGACAATGTTTTGGTGGGTACCTAATGCTAAAGCTATGTAAGCAAAATTAAATGTTTATGAAGAGTTATCAAACATTCAATCTTTTTTTCAAGGATAAAGGAAAAATCATAGGATGATTTTTGCATATTGAAAGCTCGTAATGGCAAAAAGAGGTTAACTCATAATAATCTCACAATCACTAAGTGATAAAAGCGATGATTGGTATTCTTAACAATGCATAACATATGATGATTGAATATCAAATCTAATTCATCTTGTATCATATACGATGATTTACTTTACTATTATAAACTGACATTTTAAAACAAACAACTTATTAGTAAAAAACCTAGAGTTCTTAAAGCCAAATAAGCTCATGCTCAGTAACGTTTATCATCCAGTGTCTGGTTTACGTTAATTTATAGAGCAAATATGTTTATATCCATTACTTTTGTTGTTATTTACCTCACCACTAAAACAATGCGAGCGGAAAATCCAATACCACCGTCCGAACGATTCGCCGGAGAACGATTTCATCCAATTTGTCACGTACCCGTAAGATCGCCTGGACAATAGGCTAGATCCTCCCGGCCCCGTGCGCCATGATGAACATGTCGTCTCAAGGACATGGGTCGACCCTTATCACCGATTTACGATGGCACGCTTCAACCCAAAAACCCCAACCGGACCTCTCCTCCCCCCCATTCCTTCGTCCGAAAGCTCGTGCTTTCTTTAAACAACTTCAAAAGCAAATATATCATGTCACGGTTCGCAAACTGACAGCTTCGCTACCCGTCCCGTCCGGCTTGCTGCTTCCCGTCTCATGGCGGCAGGGAGGGAAAGCTGCAGCTGATGAAGAATTTTAAAAATCTCCACACGGCGGCACCGTAAGCGGTGAATCTTCGTTTGACGCGGCTGCTTGACCTAGCGCCCGCCGAGCCACCATTTTATCCTCATGGCTCGCGAAAAAACCGATGAAGATATGGCTTTTGCCGCGATGAAGATTTGAAGCTAGTTGAAGGAGCTGAAGCCGGAAAGGGGAAGAATTTTCACTTCCCTGCGCCAAAGAAGGAAAAGCAATCACAACAACAAAAAATACACGATTCCAGACAACGGACACGAGAGGAAGGTAAATCATGCGATTTTCGGCTGGCAAAGGCATAAATTTTCCACCGCCTTTTCTGTCAAGCGCAGGCCCAATATCAGCGCAGCATCTTCATACTTTTCTGGCCAGCTTCTGGTTGTGTGTGTGTGTGTGTGTGTGTGTGTGTGTTTGTGTGTTTGTATTTTCGCCTTTTGTGCGGGTGCAAAACCCCGGGCGGAAAACTTTATCCCCCGTCCGATAGTCTCGTATCCACCGCGAGCGTTTCTGATAGGGCACAAAGGAACACTGGCACGGTGTACACATACATACATAAGGCTAGATTTCCTCCTGGGATGGTTGAGCGGTAGAGTGAAGAACAAAAAAATCAGGATACCCATTCGCGGGCTGGGCTGGAAGTTCTGACGGGTGGTAATCCTAGCATCCTTTTCCTCCCCGGGGTTGAAGCGGGGAATCTTCGGGTTCGGGTTTTCCGAGCATTTGACTTTGCCTCCATTTCTTTCGTGCTTTCCTTTTTCCGGAGACTATTTTATGCTATTTTATTTCCACCCAGAGACCGTATGCTGCATGTGTCCGGATGCATGCATATGTCTATGTGTTTGCGTGTGTTTTTGTGTGTGACTGTATGTGTTCCGTTTTGCGGAATCAAACTCTTGTTTCTCCTCGCGAACCGTCCGTTACACCAAGCGGCACCTACGACATTCGCCATTATTCTTTCATTTTCTTGTCCTGAACGATTTCCCCCCCTATCGACCCACCCACCTTGCCACCCGACATGACACGATGTTTAATGATCGCAGATAAGACAGGATATAAATTTTATTCTCTTCTTTTCCCGTCCCCCTGCGTCGGCTTTCTTACAGAGGAGAGCCTTTGCCCGGCTCGCCCGGAAAATGGATCGTCTTCCTGCACCTATGTTTTTTTTTACCATCTCTTTCTACTGACAATGCATTAGGCTAGCGCGCAGATGAGTTCTCAATCCACCTCGGATTCAGGGAGCATGCTTAGCACGGGCCCCTCCGCTCCGGAGTCGCTGACAAAACCCGTAACCGATACCGAACCGAAGAATTTGCGAATCGAATTCGAATCGAACGCTTTTGGCGAACGGTTGCTTTACGCGGGCAGTTCCAAATGCCGGGGAAAGCTATCGAAATTAGGGTTTCTTTTCCGTTTTCGAGCCGAGGAGGTGGTACATTTTATCGGTGACTAAATGTTTTCCCATCAAAGGGAGGAAATTTAGCTAGCGTTTGATATTTCTCTACATAAAAGATGACGTGAGCAGTTAGGAATTGTTTTCAAAAGTAAGCAATTTTCTAATGTTCTGTCTTATTTCTTGGCTTTATTTAGTCGTGATTTTGTTAACCACACGCTTCAAAGGAGTACACGGCAATGATGTTTAACTATGTTGATTTCAATTATGATAACAAGGAAGAATGACCTCGTGTACTGTATTTTCTTTCGTTTAAAACTACGTTCGGAGTTATTGACGTTGCGTTTAAACTAAGACAAATCATCCTACGTAAAGTGTAGAGGGAAAAATTGATAAATTCACCGCAGCTTAGAACATTCTCAATGAGTAACAAAAAGTTACTTTATCTATCTAACCATTTCTTTCATCAAATATAGTGCCAGATATGGAGAAACGACTTATTAATTATTTGGAGAAATGACTTATTTTGATGCCTTCAATCAAGACTGAGAAAAATCATATCTGTCTAAATATTCATTTATTGCTACTGTAATCTTTTCAAAAGAGACTATCCATCATTCAGTATTTAATTGATTTAATATTTGAAAAACTAATTGAAACTTATTTTCTTTTTTATTCAGAAGTAGTTCTTTATTCAACATATAAGTATGTTGAATAAAGAACTAATTCTGAATAAAAAGGAAAACTAATCCGAATACTAATTGTACATTGTTAAGATGAGATAATTAGAATATAAATCTTTCTTATTTCATGTTAAACACTTAATTTTCTTACCTTATAATATCCACAAGTCCTTTTAATTTGTTCATATAATTTTATCAATAAAATTTGCTTAAAGCTGATTTGAATGATTCCTGCACAAAATGTAGGGAATGACATTTTTCTAACATTTTTGATACATGACACGAAACAAAGGTTCTCGTCCTGGTTTTTGAAATAAAAACTTTGAAATAAACTGTTTCGAGCTATCCGCTTAATTCATGGCCTAGATTGTACACTATAAAGATTTTTTTCTATTGGTCTGTGCATTTAATTTGTTTCTTTCCTATAACGCTTCCTAGTATTTTTTAGATTAAGCCAAATGTTTGGTTTTTAGAATTCTTTTAAGTGCAATTCGCCACTGTTCTGAGACAAAAATGGTGGTTTCAAGTACTTTAAAAAATCATTTTAGCATAAGTCATGTATTTTCTTTTTCTTCAAAGCCTATGTATGAGCCCTTTTGTTCTGATGAACCCGGAATTTGAAAGAACTGTGTGAAAATTGTCGATGAATTTTTAGTGTTTTGCAATGTGTTGAGTATTTGTATGCTTTGCCAACGTCAGCTTATGATTTGACGAACAAACTAATTTTTTATTTAGATCGTATTTAGGTTCAAACTTTTTTGAAACTGTTTCAAACTCGTAAAAAAAATGTCCTGCCGGCTAATTACCGGTTTACGAGAATCTAATGTTTGACCTATAATATTTTTTGAATTAGCTTTATGAGGCCATTTCGAATTGTCTCAAATGACCAGCCTTACCTTAATCCATCTAATACAGCATCCAAAAACAAATCATCAACGCTTAAACGCTATCTCGTCCGGGCGATCCGTTTAGTTACGTCTTGGTCTAATGCTTCTGTTTAGTTGAGCAAATCAAACCCAACACATGTTAGTGCATCGGCAATAGCAAAAATAAAAGACCCGCACACACAAAACTAAAAATCAACACTTACAAATTAGAAGCTTTATCGACGAAAAATCTGCCAAACGTGCGTGGTTCTGAAGCGAGTTTGTCCTGTCCTGTTTTTCTTTGTCAGCGCGAGATGGCCATAAAAATAACGACTCAACGCAACGTTTTTGGGGCACATCGGGCAGTGTGGATGAGCGAAAAACTATACTCCGTTGCACGTACGTGCGTGTGGGTAACCTATTAAACATTTCGGCTCGATTTTTTTTTTCTTTTCCTCACCGGTTTAGCCGGCCAGGCAAAACCGATCGTTAACGCCGCCATCTTCTGGGTGGTTCAAGCTTGGAGAGAAGAACCAAAACGACCAAGACGTCTCGCAAAGGGAAGATTTTTACGAGCCAGTTAATTTGTTCGACGTCATTTGGGTTTAGCTTGCTGCCCAAGTGACTATTTTACGCATTTTACGGTTCCTGGATGCTATCGGAAAGGGGGCGTCGTTTTTTTTTATCGCTAGTATCGATTGTGCATGATCGACTTCGATGGATAAACGATTTGCCTGTTTGAGAAACGGGAAAGCATTTTTAAGAGGAAATCATTAACTGTTTTCTCGCGCGCAAGCATCGCCGTATCATTTAATTCTGAGAATGATGTTTCAATATTCTTTAATCGCGCATGAGTTTTCCGAAAATCATTTTGATTAATTCTTGAAGCTTTAGTGGTGCCAAACATTATTTTGTTTACCTTTAATGTTTTACCTTTCATTGGTTTGATCCAAAATAGCTCTTTGTTTTTATTGAGCTTATTGAGTTGTTTGAGCTACTATACGATTAGTTTTTTAAATAGTTTTAAATAGAAACTGGTTGGAACCTTTCCATGTCTCTGGTGAAATACTATTCCTAATTTTTTGATCGGTGATACTCTCACTCAAGAAATTAGAGATTGTGTTATACGTATTCCTTAGAAACGCCATAATCTTCACGTCAGTTAGCTTCTAGCGAAAAACTTTTTGTCCACATTGTACTTCAACGCTGCAAAAGACAGTCTTGGCTGGTAGAGAAGCGTACGGGGGAAGAAACAAAGGAAGCCATGGCAAAGCTTAACTTCCTTCGCCACCTCACACCTCCATCTTAAAGAAGCGATTGACAGTATACACTCACAGAAGAGGAAGGGAATAAAAACAAAAAAGCAGAAGTCTCTTCCTCCACCAAGAATGCCAAAGGACCCAAAGGACCTTTCATTCGGCGAGATGCGAGCTATAGTTTTTCTTCATTCATCAATTTGACACCGAAAACATGCAACCGTAACGGGGAGCATTCCATCAACTTTGCCTTCGGTTTATTTCTTCGTTGCTTCTTACTTCATCTCCTCGGCAGGAGTGAAAGCGAAGCCACCGAGCGAAAGATAAAGCGTGGAAAATTGGATCATCAAACAAACGCTTAATGAGTGAGGAGGAGAAAAGACGACACACACACACGAACACATACAACTCAAGACATTACAAAATGTGAATCGGGCAAACCTGAACGTAAAAAGTGACATTTCTGCCGAGCCACCGAGAAATCCACCGTGAACCGTTCCACAGTACGGTACGAAAAGCTGTGTGAAAAAAAATCAGGGACAACCGTTCCACCGAAGGACACACATGCGCGTCAGGCACACTCTCTCGCGGTGTGAGATTAAAATTTTCCCCAAAAATACGGTGAGAAAATAAGATGAACGGAATCATCCTTTCTCGGGACACAATTTCCACGCACGCAAACGTGCCACGGGAGGGTTGTTGGTTGCTGAGATGTCATCCCGTGAGGCCGAGCGCGGTTTGTTACTCTCTGCAACGCGCCATTTTCAAAAGGGGAGGAGCCAACGCTGCAACAGTGCACTGGCGACCATTGGCTCGCCCGCTGCGCTTGAAATCTCCCTTCGGGAATGGACGCAACGCACGGGTGAATGTAGCATCGTTGCGTGGTTGAATGTCGCGCAACACTCGCACCCGTGGCCGATGAAGAACGGGAAAATGGAACGTGGAAAAACATTTTCCGCTCTCTTCAAACACGAAACTTTTCATAAAGCTACATTTTTCGCTGCTTGACTGTAGCTCTCTCGCTTTTATTTTTTGCTCTCTCTAGCTCGCGTGGTCTTTGAATAAACCATCCGACATGGGCACGACGACTTTCAGAACATTTTTTGCTTCACAACAATCACGTTCTACGCAACCCGTCGTCGCTTGAAATTATCGATTTTCCACGCGCACCAGCACACAGACATGCATACGCTCGAGGACATTCGGATTCGGGAATAGTGCCGAAACGCACACTACCGCCACCACCACCGCCAATCGATTTACTTAACACCCTCCCTCCCGTGTGTGTGTTGGGGGAGACGGAGAGAGGCCAGTGTCAATACACACATATGCACACAGACGATCGAGCCGTTTTTATTGTCCAATGCCCATAAGGATGTCTTTATAACCGGACGTGGTGCCCCGGCACATAATCACTTTAAAAGCTTACGGTCTCGTTTCACGCTTTTCATCGCGCCTCAATGAATTACAGAGTCCACATTGTGTGGGTCCGGGCGGCGGTGGAGATGTTCTTCGCACCAGAGCCTTTTTTTGTTTGAAGGGTGGTCAGGGGGAAGAGGTGGGGGAAGGTGACGATTTTGTAACAACGTCACCGTAATGAAAAGGCTCCAGCGCCATGCGTTTGGGAGTAGATGCAGCTTCTGGATCACTTTAAGGTGATAAAAATGTCTGCACGTTGGTTGGCGCTGTTGACGAAGACGAAGTTCAATGAACTTGCGGCCGGTTGTCATAACCGTAAGGAGAAGGGTTTTATTGGTTTTCTCAGCGTGCGGTACACGGTGCTTACATCTCGCACGTTTTTCATCGATGGCAATGGATGTGAGGCATGCAATATTCGCTTGTTGAAGGTTGTAATAGTTGAATTGGGTTAGAATGAGAAATGTTACTACATTCCATGACCCGGCACAGAACGGTGACAATAATCGTAAACTTTTCGACGAAATTTATTTCATCCATCTGGAAAATCCATTCGCTTCTTTAAACCTCAACTCAGACCCCAGCTTGGAGGACCCTTTGGCACTAAGGAACCAAAGGTTGAGCATGACTCCTTTCACCTGCATGCAGGTGACATTTGTATCTGCCGCTGGTGGGGAGAAGGGTTTCCACCAAGAACACCAAAGGCACACGACGAGCGTTGCATGCAAAAGAAATCAAAAGGCTAGGCAATGAATGATTGAAGTTAGTGATTTGCAGTCAACCAGCTTGACGATTCCGTTTGATCTCTTTTTCCAGTGCAATTACTGTGGAACGTTTGGTTGGATGGGATGCCTGCATTGCTCGGTATGCTGCCGTCTGTCATTTCAAATGCACTTTGTGCATCTGGTAGTTGCAGACTCGGAAAAAGGGAGAGAGAGAGAGGGAGAGAGAAAATGGGATTTCGTTTCGTTTGTGCAGACTGGACGCGACGAGACGTTTGTCTTGAGGCTTTTGATGAAATATGAAGCATATTCTGGGTGGAGAAGCAAGACACACAAGGTGGTTAAAGGTGGTTAAAGCAAACATTAAAGTTTTCTCTGGTTTATTTAAAAACCGAAATCATGCTGAGTTTTGAGTCGAGTTTTTGCTCCAATAGATTGCGGAATTCGCGTTGACATTTTTATTTCACGTTTTAATAAACTAGTCCATAATCGTCTACACAAATTAAATTCTTCTTGCCGTGCTTGCAATATTCGTTTTAAATTGAATAGAGAGGGATATATGTTCAAAACAGAAGTGGCAATACTTTTCAGTCGAAAATGATCTACATTCGTTTATTTCTATTCACATCTAAACTTCGTGGTATAAATATTAAAGCGTTAAGCAGTGCTCGAGCTCCTCTCGAACAAGTCACCAGATATCATATAATCCATAGAGAAAAAACCATTCGAGACAAACAAAATATGAGCACAATCCATTTAGACACATCCATTTATTTCCTCCGGAAGGCATGCTTCACATCTATGCTAGAAAATTGTAATGGAGTTTGTTAAAAAAAAATCACCATAGATTGTTTACGCTTGTAAAATTGTTGTTTAATAATAAGGTGGACAATGTTTTGTGAAAATATGGAAACTCTGCGAAACTTGGGAATAAAACTAGGTTTTTGTTGCGTTGCTTCGTTTGTCATTTCTGCCAAACAGCAAACAATCTTTCGAACCTGTCTTGTTTATTTGTCTTGTTCGAAAAGTGCAAACGTTAGTTGCAAGTAAAAAAAGAAAGTTTTGCGAAAATTACCTATTAAGCCACATAAGAGACAAATTAAACTATTCTTATAGCGCACTGTATATAGTTTAGTTTATATAGCTTATCAATCAGTTCGTACAATATTCACCGAGTAATTCACCAACTGTTTCTGCAAACCAGTTCAAATTTGTAGTAAGAGTACGTTGAAGAATAATCACAATAAAGTTTAGAATAAGAGAGTGTCTGAAAAGAACTGGAAAAATTGAAACGCAAACGATTGCAATTTCTTGTTCATGACGGGTTATTTTATAGTGAGCGTAGGGATTCATACCAGTTAAAGCAAACATTTGTCAAATAATAAAAACCATTCGATCCCGACTAGGTGCTCTCGTCGTCTCTCGGGACGCAATACCTGCACACATGTTCACGATGTATCGCAATATATTCCCTCTGCCAATCAGTAAAGAAAAAGATGAAAGCTTGAATAGTAACTTAAGATATTGAGAAACGCGTAGTCTGAGGCCAAAGACTTGTATTCCCAGAAAAAGACACCGAATCGAATCATCTGATCGTGGCGTCAGTCTGCAACACTAATATTTCATTTAATTTGTTTCCTTTACCTCAATTTTCGAATATAAAAAGTGACAAATTCACTAAAACAGATTCTAAAAATTAAGATATTCCGTCAAATGTAGATCGTACAATGAATAACATGTAGTTGGAAAACAGAAATGATTTCAATAATTTTCAATAATTACCTGTTTATGTCTTGTTTATGCTTAGATGCACAATTGTGTAGCTCATTTCACAACGTTCAATAAATGAAAGAAAAATACAATAAACCCCACATAGCTTACCACAAGTTGGGCTTGCTTGGTGATGGAAGATGAAAATCATTTTTACCACTAATTTAATTAAAACAACTATCCCTTACGTCGAAGTGTTTGAAGTACCTGGAATTCTGTTCCATTTCGAGGGTGAAGACCAAATTTAATCACAACAAGATTTCCACCATTTCCCAATCCAATCGATTGCCATTAGAATGGGACCGTCCTGGTCCCGGCTGCGACAGTCAGCAAACGGATCCCGATAACGAGAATCCGATGAATAAAATGCAACTAAAAAAAAAACGCAAACCAAACGATCCACGGATCGGAACGGAACCACATCGGACGCGAATCGAGTGCAATGCGAAATAATAATGAAAACATACACCACAAGAACGCCAACCGTAACGAATGCAAATTTATTTCGACCATGCTCTGCTGTAATAATGCGCACTGTTTTCATGGTGGGTTTCCGCGCCTTTTCTTTTTCTTTGTTTCTTTTACTTTCACAACTCCACCAAACGAACGAGCAGCGGAGAAAACGGTGTCGTTTCAATTGTGGCTTATTGTTGTGGCGATGATTTTTGGCGGTAACTTTAATTTCCTTCCTGCTACCCTACACACCTACACATACAGTGGCGCAAGGACCCAGCCGTCCCAGGGTGGTGTGTTTTCGTTTCATTTTCATTTCATTTCCCAATTGGAACGCTTCTTCGCTGCACCGCTCGAAGGTGGGATTCCTTTGGCTCACCGAAGGAGCGTTTAATTTTGGGGCACCTTTTGGGTGTTGATTTTTGTCTCATTTCGTGGAAAATCGCTTCATTCGGGTATTCGGGATAGGTTCTAATGGTGGTGAGCTGTATCACTCGCGCATCGGACAGTAACGAGATTCGCTTTCGCAGCGAGCACCGTAGAAGAAGACCGTAGAACGAGCGGTGGATCGGGCGAGGTGGTTACGGGTAAGCACAAACCATAATGAGTTCGTTTCGGGGTTGGTTGAGCTCTGGAGCTAAATCTGGAGCTGTATGCAATCGAATGAATCCACGGCAGTGGACACCAATCGGTGTTCGGTTAGGATGGAAATTTATTGTTATTGTGCGGCTTGCTCTGTACAATAGGTGCTGTAATTGGATGGACTTTTTTTTTTATTGCCAAAACAGGTAAGTAATGTTTATTTTTTATTGCAATGGAATAACAATGAATGGTACAATAACTTGTACCTTTACTGTGCTGTGTAGTGATTTGGATATTAGGTTTCATTTTTTTGTAGATTCTTATTTATATTCAATCGAATCTTTGAATTGCAAGGTACAATGTCATAAAAAAAGAAGTGAAACATTTGACTATGAATCACCAAAGGCGATGGAGGGAATGTTTTAAATAAAAAAGGGACTCACAAAGTACCAAGATTGTTTTTGAAAAATTTTTGGAATATTGTTTAAAATAAGAAATAAACGAATGTCTAAACACGAGTAACCAAAAGTCAATTAGTAACATTAAATATGCGTACTCTCAAACTTTGGTCAACTTTAAACACAATCCAACTGCATAGTAAAGCCTTCTACTGTTATTTTTAAATATTCTTTGTTTTTGTGAGCGTATTTAAAACTGTACTCTAATTTTGTCTGATTCGGATTTTTGATACAATTTCCCCACCGGTGTCAGTACAATTTGTTTTAATTTTATTTTAATTCAATGTTGCAGTATTTATGTTACCACAATTACTAAAATCGACGCCTATTTTATTTTCGAAATAGCAGTTTATTGAAAAGAATATCATATGCAGCAGAAGATAGTGCACAAGTGTTTAATTTAGTTTGGATGTGAAGTAATCAAAAAAGTATAATAAAAAACATGACAATCGTACCTAGTAAAACTAACCAACTATCTGTCACATTAAAATAGAACTTGAAACGATTTAAGATAATTTGTAAATATCAAGAAAAGGCTTCTACTGGATACAGAAATTACCGATGTCTCGTCAAGCAGGAACCTCAAGTTCATGGTAATCATCTAACACTTTTCGGCCAACCGGCCTAATGAATTCTAACCGTTTCCTTCCCCTCCCGACTAGTTCAATGTTGTGTAAACCTTTTGGTTGGCACTGAGGTTATTACTAACAAACTAAGAAGTTCCGGGATAAAGCGAAATAAATAAGAAAAAAAGTTCTAAGAGCATTCGAGTCAGAAAATGAGTTTAGCTCACAATGAAAATGAGTTGAAGGTAACATAAATATTCGTCTATTGAAGATTGCATATGGTCAATTACTGATATATTAGTTTTTCTTGCTCGAGAAGGTAGCACCATAAATCTCACTTTGGTACAAATGGAGCTGGCCATAGTGAACTAGTCCCATTCATTGTTTCATAGAGCGCGATGTTCTGGGTAATGTGGAAGTAAAACTTTAAAAATTTGTATTACTTTATGGACATTTTGAAATTTTGTTCAGAGAGTTCAATTAATTGACACTCCTGTCCTTCTAAAACCTGCGTTGGGATATGAGGTGAGATTTATCGTCATCATCATTACGATTAATAAAAAATATGCTTTGTTATACTTTCGAGACGTTTTTCGTCGTCTCATCGAGGATGATATTTATCGTACAAAGGGTGCTTACAAATAATCTTATAACAACATGCGAATTTGATTTAAATGATTTAAACTGACGCAAGATAATATTTTGCTCTTTTATTTATGTTTAATCATAAACATTGGAGTTAAACTAGAAGCGATCACAATTTTCCAGCATAATCAATATACACATTTCATTTCATGAGTCATTTCTTGTAAGTTAAGACTCTTTTTTAAAAATCATTCCTACGCCAAAACAACGTTCCTTTTTGGAGCGGATGCAAACGAAAATCGCTCACTTTCATTATGCTGAGAACTTAGTCTTTGTCCTTTAATGCGCTCGTGTTTAGCCATGTATTGCGATGTGTTTCAAATTATTTTTAGTTTTAGAGCGCCCTGTAAATTACGCGCCACAACCGATGACAACACCGCCATCAAATGCCCCGCATGACAGGATCATTCGTTAAGGGGAACAGAAACAGGATCAGTTAAGGCAACGCGGCCGATGAAAGGTAACTACATGAAAGTTTTATGCAGCAGCAGCAGCAGCAGCGGCACAAAAGAGCAACTCAGCTCAAGAATTATGAGTACGCTGCGACGAAAAGCGAATGTTTCGGGTCGCTTCCCATACATTAAACCACAAACTGCACTGTGGCCAGTGGGCAGCGTAACAGTGAAGGCCGCAGCGTGGTACGGCCGGCGATACAACTTCCGGCCGGCTTACAGACCCTTTCCCAACCCCTTTCGGATGCTTTTGACATCATCGCTTTCGGGTGATTTTATATTTTGCACACGGCTACGCCTCAGATCGCTTGCGGACGGTCGGTCGCTTGGGTCCAGACTGCTTGCTTGCTTAACTTCCCTTTGCCATCGGGACACCCGTCCACTTTTTACCACCCGGAACCCGCAAGGTCGGAAGTGAGCCGATGGTTTTCGGATGATACGGAAGTGAAATAGAACAAGGTGGAAGGCGAGCGGTGGAAGGCGAGAGATGGAAGGTGGTGTTCATGCTTGCAGTTTTGCAATAATTTAGTGCCCCGTCAAAAGCACAACGAGCCAATCATAAACATTTTTAAGGTGCATATTCTCTGCCCCATTCCAGCTCGCTCCACTTTCTTTCACTCGTCCGTTCGTGCGTCCATCCGTCCATCCGTTCGTTCGTTCGTTCGTTCGTTCGTTGGCTCGTTCGTTCTAATACATCTTCCTGCTCTATTCGCTTAGACACGGCCGAACAGATTTAGCCAGACCACTGCCCAAAGCGCCTTGCGCCAAGCGAAAGCTCAACCGGACCTGATTTAGGCGGGCTTCGGCAATGCTTTAATTATGTAAATTAGGTCATGAAAATAATGAATTACCCTTTGGCATGCACCTTTCAGCAGCATTTCGCAGTGCCCATTGCCCAAAGACGAGCGAGCTTGGGCGCGCGCGTCACTGTCTCGCCGCCACCACCCCACCACTACCACCTTCTCCAGCACCATCACCCCAAGTGTGTGCTATCCCGTCGAAGCATTTTCCCGTCTGCTCCGTTGTCCGACGTCACTGCCGTCACCGGTTCCGGTGGAGTGCGCTGGTCAGTTCCGAGAAGTTCCGAGAAGAAAAACAGCCGCAGCCGGGAGTGAACGAAGAAAAAAAAATGGAAACTAAAAAGGAAAACAATTCTCGAACGGTTTGGATGAACACACAAAAACTGCACACATCAGCACGGGCCGAGTGTGGGAAAGTGTGGGTGCCCTTTTAGAGATGGATAAATGGGCCCGATTTATTTCTGGACGGCGCGTCATGATGTGGCATCACGTTCGAAACCAGCTGCACCATATTCCATTGTGTACAATGTTGAAGGAAATTTAAAGCGCCGTTCGACAATACGTTCTAGTCGTTTTTTTGACTATCTGATGAATAATTTCAGAAAATTTCAATCATATCATTATAAAATTGAATTGAACTTGAAAATGTCGATTTCAAAATTAATACAAAAAATAGACAAAACATTTAAACGCCATTTTAAGCACATAAGCACTTCAAAGATATGCTTTGATAAATGTGAATTTGCTAAGTTTGGTAATTTTTTTAAACAAATGGAAATAGATAATCAAAAATATAAAACTAAGCTACTGTAAACTGTTCCAGCACGTTTCTTTGAACTTAACTGTTTGAGCACGTTTCGTTTTACTTCGATACGAAAACTCTGCATTTCATACGAGTAAAAAAAGTATTTTTATCATATTATATTTTCTTTTTCACAATGCAATGAGCAATGTGCATGAATAGCGTATTTAAGAACTTGATATATTTATTATATTTATCTCAAATTAGAAAAAGGTGGTAGGAAAAAATGGAATTGAAAAATTATTATGTTTTTCATCAATTGAAGAAAATAAGCATGAAAAGGTTATAAATTATGCTAACGTGCAAAAAAATAAAACGTTGCTATATTTTTGAAAATAAAAACTATATAGCCAGAAAGCCATAAAAATGTAAGCTAAAGAGAATTGTTTTTAAACACCAACGCGTCAGGAACACACATAACCACTTCACTGGTATCTAAGATTACAATTTCAATACAAAACAGCTCTAATAACAAGCTTAAAAAATAAACTAAAATCCCAGGAACGTGTTGTACCAACACATTCACACATAGCTGTGCTGCGATGACTCGTGATGCTCTAAAACTGGGCTAAAATAGAAAGAAAAACTCAGCCTAACTGCCAATGAGCCGCCCAAAACCCAAACAATGATGTGGCCAGTAATGTGTCAGTGGAACATCTGTTAATCGTTCCGATACGATCGACACAAATCGCACATTCAACGCACTATCGCACGGGCAGGGCATGGCGAGGAAAACCCAAGTCCCGGGATGCACGGGGCAGACGGGTCGGCACGGTCTAATCGGTTTGCATCTCACTGCCTGCCTCAGTCTGCGTTTCCAGTGACAATCGAGCGTTGAAATCTCAACCATCGAAGTATGCGATGCCAAATCTACCCCATGCATGGGACACCCCTGCGTGTCCGTTCGTGAACGTAGAAACTAGACGCGTCATGGGAGGTTTTTTAAGGGCATTTTAACCGACCCGCTATTTAGTGCGCTAACACTAAGTATTTTGTGTTTGTGTGTGAGGTATATAAAAGCGGGCAGACTGGGTGGAAGCTTCGGAGGGGCGGGAGAAACGAACGATTTCATAAAGTTGTGTTCGAACGTTTGGACAATTTGAGAGTTTTCCCGTTTGGGCAAACGACGGGAAATGGTTGCGTCGTTTGTTGGGCGTCGTTGATTGACAGCTTTAAAGGACGGGCAATGAAACACGACCGGTAGTTCCCATCGCTAGGTTTTGGGTGCCCATCTCGTGGGAGTAAATGTAGTGGACACAACTGGGAAACCCGAGAGTTTGGAAGTCAATTTCAGAGCTGTCCGTAAAAAGTGAAAAGAGGTAAGCGGTTTTGGGCAGAACCATGCAACCCATGCGCCACAATGCGACGGAAACCGCACAATTCGTGTAAAAATGGTGTCTACCGCAGAAGCCGCTGTCAAGTGGAAGTTTATTTTATTATTTTTATGCCATCACCAGAGAGCAGATCCAGAGCACTGCAAAGTTTGCTGCACACTTGGAAAAGGTCGACAGCAGCAATCCTTGCACACAGAACGCGACGTGAAGTGTACGACGATGTCACAGGACACCGCCACAGCTGCCCGTGATTTTCCGAAAGCAATCACAGAAACTTTGTGCAGAGACTGAAGATGCACTAAAAAATACTGAAAATCCATTCAAGTTCGTTTTTCGCAGCAAAACATCTCTTTAAACGCGAACACCGAGTGCGTATGTGTGCATGAGTGCAAGGGGGAGATGATAATGTGAGAGAAAAAGGTGTCTCTCACGCATCCTGGAAAAAGAGATATGCGAGTAGAAAGAAAAAAAAAACGCTGACACAAACGAATTGCATTTTGCTCTGAAACAGAACCGTTTCTTATTCGCTCACACTCACATAAATTTCCCGCTATTGCTTTTTCGTTTGAATGAAAAAAAAACTACAAAAAAGAGCGAATTTTGTTGCAGAACAAAATTCTCGCGTGCATCAAACCACGGGGCAAGAGAGAGACGGTTGTAGCTGTTATTTCTTCGCTCTTCACTCGCTCTTTCGCAAATCATACCAGACGGTGCGCGGGTCACGCCTATTCAATCGCATAAGCCACACCTCCCAAGCCACGACCGTGCGAGAGAGGTTCGGTTGCCGAAAAGAGAAAACCGGCTACTTGTTCTCGCTTGCACCAACGCTTCGCAACGGCAGAAGGGGAATTGATATCCGAGAGAGCGAATACTCGTTCGGTAGAAGAGTGAGCGAGAGAAGCCACCTGCAGGTGCGCTAAAACAGGACCGCCGTATCTCCGCTCCGGGTTCGCTGGCTGCAAACGACCAGGTTTCAAACAAACAAAAGCTAGTTTTCTCAGTAAACCGTTGGCTGGCGTGGTTGCGCGCGCGTGTGTTTCACGTTACTCTGTGCGCGAACGAAAATCGTGTGCGTTCTGTGCGTTGTTCTCTCCGGGGATCTACTAGCGAACCGGGGGATTAGTAGCTGCCTACGATTGGCGATCCAGGTGCGATAGTAGAGGAGCCTAACACGGTGATGGGCCTAAATGTTGATTTCGATCCCGAGTTTAAACGTGAGTGACGCGATTTAGAGGCCTCGAAAGGCGCCGCTGCGTTGTGTAGTACTTTTCAGCGCAAGTCGCACATACGAAACGACTAAGCAGGATTTGAGCCACGAAAAAAAGCTTGTGAAATTGCTGCGGGTGTGCAGCAGCGTGAAAAGTTCGGAAAACCTACAGTGGCGTACACGCTGTGAACGAAACCGTGATCGTGTCTGAGTGTTCGTTTGCAGCATCAATTGCGTCGTCTGATCAAATACTATCTGCAAGTGTGACGGTGGAATTAAATAATTGTCACTGCTCATACTTGGTGGAATTACTGGAATTGGTTCTAGTGGCGAAAGGAGGAAAAGCAGCATTGGAGCTCGGATTTGTTCAACCAACCCCACCAGGGCAAGTGTGTTCGGTAGGAAGGATAATACAATGCACTAAGTGTTGATTTGTGATTTTGATTCGTAAAGCAATTGAAAAGAAGCAATCCCTTAGCTTACTGGTACTGACCGATTCAAGTGCTGTAAGTGTGTTCAAAGTGTTTCACTAAACCAAAACCTCACTAACCGCAAAAGCAGAGAGAAAAGTCCGAAGGAAAGCAATCGTGAACATAACAAAGTGCAATTGTGTATGCACACGCGCGCGTGTGTGTGTTTGTGTATGAGCGAGTGTTTTACGCTACCCAGCAATTGCATCAATTGCGTCGGCTATTGCGAGGCGTACTAGCTTATCCGGCAGGTGAGAAACGAGTGATTTAGTGTGGCCAGCTAGGGCCGCAGGGTTTTCGGTGGACGTAAGGAAGTGGTACAATATTTTGAGAGGACTATAATAAAACAATTAAAAGGCAATCGAAGTGGCACGAGAGCGCCAAACGCTAAGACGAAATACGAAGCAACACCAGACAAAAAGAACAACCTTCTCCCAGCAGGTGAAGAAGAAAGTTAGGGACCGGTGGTTGCATGCTTTCGTACACCAGTTCAGTCGATAGCAGGACGAGGCAAAGCGAACCCACCACAGCGCAGCGTTGGCGTTGCATTCGGTATCGGCGCTTGTTATCGGTGTCGTAAATTGGTAATAAATTAAAAAATTTTGACACTCGAGTGCTCTCGATAACATTTCATAATTTGAACGATAGCGAATTTGTTCGAGACCCGGAGACATATATTCAAAAGATCGAATGTTACGGGAGAATCACATCGGTCATTCTTATCAGCGCAGCTCGCCCGTTCGACTTATTGCCCAAATTTGCCGATAAGCATACGGCACATCGGAGCATTACGTTTAAATTGATCGGATCACGGGGTTTGATGTGATTTGCATACACATGTTTTTTTGTTGTTGTTGGGGATTTCTACTTCAAAATAAATCAAATCGCACGGCCAGAAGTGTTTGCGGTAACAAGCATGCTTAAAGAAATGAATTCAAACAACAAACACCATCTCCCAGTGTAAGTTCACACGCTCAACTTACGCATCAGAACCCCATCCACCGGTGAACGCTCTTATCTAATCAAATCAAACGCCATCAAACGGTTTCTGGGGGTTCTGAAGCATCGGACTGTGTTGGACCGAGCGTATAAGGAGAAAAAAAAATACGTCTCATAAATGGTCACTCAAGGCAAGTCGGAAAGGAGGATGAAAACTAAAACGAAGAAATACTTATCGATCTTTCTGCGGTGCCCGATCGAAGAAGGTTTTGACAAGTGTGTCGATTTTTGTCTTGTATCACACACAATCGCACACACACACACACACACACACACACACACACACGCGCGCGCGCGCTCGCGCACTTCCGTTATCAAATAGTGCGGTCTAGTCAGGTGCGCTTTTTCTTCTCATTTCTCGGCACTTGCACCATAACAGGGAACTTTTGTTGATTTCGTTGCTGTTGGTGGTTGTAGCTGCTACGATAAAACAGGCGATATTTGAGAAGAAGCAAACTCCTTCCTAACTTTCCCGACCGTGTGTTTTCCGTGCCGCGAACAATGCTCTCGGTTGTTGTTGTTGCGAGCGACATGACCGCCGTGACGTTGACGGCGGGGCAAGATAAGACACGCGAAAGAGACAGAAGAATGGAAAGAGAGGGAGGGTAGATTTTGTCGATCGATCGAAATGATGGACTGATGAGCAATCGGTTATCGATTGCTTTCCTTCACCACCCCGTCCACCCATCCCGGTGCCGGTGTTGTGCAATCAAATAAATGGATTTAAATTAGGCACCGGCACCACCATGGCGCATGCAGCAGAACAAATTCATTTCATTTGAAGTTTGTGAAGAGAGGTGTGTTTAAAAAGAAACATCCGTTGGGGAATGTATGAAAAAGATCTTAACTTTTTAAGCTGATCGGTTATATAAGATGCTGTGCTCACATTTTGAATATGAAGATGGAAATAAATTATATTTTTTATATCGTAGGATTCAGCTTCTAGTCAGTTTAAGGAATAATCAGAGGAAGGTAGTTACTCTATAATGTATGTATCGGCGTCCACTCTTTTCTGTTCATACCTTTTCAACATAGTTAACCAATTGAACATTTTCCTTATTTTTTTTCATCTGAAATTAATATTTTTCATTAAATACTCTTGAAATTTAATTAATATTAAACGAAAATTTATATAAAAATTTAACTAAGTATTTAAATTTTGAATAGTCCAGAGATTCCCTATTGTTCCATAGAAGGAATCGAAGGAAGCATTCTCATAACCAACATAGCAGGATTTATTGTAAAGCGAAATATTACTTGATTTGATGAAATAATTCGCGATAGCTTTAGCGTATAGAAATCCGCAAACAAAACCCGCCGGCAGAAGCGTTTGAGGGAGGTCGAAAAATTAAACTTTAATTAATTCTCTTAATTGACCATGATTTGTTTCGGCGAAGCGAATACATCGCCTCCCAACGCACCACAACCACGCTCGCAAAATCCCGTCGGCAAGCGCGCACCGTTTCACTCTCGCGTATCGTCGCGATGTTTTTCATTCATTTCTGACCGAGACGGGCGAACAACCGCACTTGAGCACAGACAAGAGAACTAAAGACACACAGGACACACGACAGCGGGCCCTGAATGGATGCAGCAAACCCGCCGTGGGGCTGAGAATGGGAAATAAATCAATAAATCAAAACACCACCCGAAACACTTCGATTGACCACCGCAACGGTTCGAACATATTTCAGTACAATACGCGGTTGAAATACGCCACACGAAGCCGCACATCCTTCGGTTTTCGTTCACCCTTTTCTGTTCTGTATTTTCCATCCCGATGGTGGCAAGAAAAATGATTCCAACGCATCACCCGGGACACACTTGAGCCGTACGTCGTTCACATTACCGCAAACAATGGTGGCACCTTCGGCGCAGGTTTTGGGCACCTCCCGTGGCTTTTCGATCGGTGAGGATGCGCGCTCCGGGAAAGTGTTTTTTTTAAAACAAACCTCAAAATCGAGCCGGTAAGGTAAAGTTTAGGTAAAAATCACCACACACAAACGCACGGGTTGGAAACCGATAATTTCAATTTAAGGTTTTGACGCATTTCGAGAGCTCACTGGTTTTTTTTATGTTGTTGAAGTGAGAGAGCGTTCCTTTAAGAAATAAATAGGGAAAGAGAGACAGGGAGGGATCGATGGAGCTACTACGCGCTCATTTATCATCGTCCTAATAGACCAGGCTACTTTGGAGGTCTTCGCCTCCATTCCGAGAAATTCCGATCGCGTCCCACTGGGAGCTGGCTTTCCACACACGCAGTATGTGTGTATTAATTAATTACTCAAATACGATCCCGGAACCTCGGATCCAGGGGTTATTGATTGTTTCGTGCACCACGGAACGGTGCACCAGGTTCCGTGAATTCTTAAGCCCTCCGTTTTCGACCCGGCCCCCAAACGCTGGTCAGCCACCGTCTTTCAGCCAGTTGTCTAATCATGGCCCGCGAGTGTTCGAGTGTTTTTGTAAGAGATTTTGAAATATGGAACGCACCGATCACGCTGGGTTCGCGAGCTGTGGGCCATGGAAAAACAATTTATCACCATAAATTGGCCCCGGTTTCGAAGCGGCGGGCGCGCAATTATGCTGATAAAGAGAGCCCTTGCATCACCCCATTCTAACCCTCCTCCCCCGCGCCCTCACCCCTCCGTTTCAGCATCACTCGAAGAAAACGGGATCGCAAACATTGTGTTTTTGTTGTTTTGTTTTGTTTTTGTTCCGGGTGTGTAAGGGGTCAAACAAATCGAACGCATGATCGATGGAACGATCGTTTGAAAGTGGGGAGTTTTCGCACCCTTCCAACGCTGCATCCCCCCGAAAACGCAGCCGGTGGTCGCGTGTGCGATCGTGTGAAGAGATAGAGCCGGACGGCTTAACCTTCCACAACACCCGAATCGGTCCCGCTAGTGGGTGGTGGGTGGCGGGAGGGCAGACAATGGGACCTGACTGATGTGATAAGTGATTGAGATTTATTGGCTGTCCAGCATCCAACCGGGGCAAGATTTTCGGAGGGATGCTAAATCGTTTAAGTAATAGGCTTCCCGTGGATCGCCGATTGTGTTCTTTATCGGGTTTTTTTTCTTATGCAGGAGAAATACACGATCGTGAACTTCCTAAAGTGTTATTCTTCTAAAGCAAAAAAAGAGAAATTACTATCATCAAAGTAAAAGTCGCAGCACAACAAGCGCAAAAAAAAAACAAAGAAAAAACAATGGCAGATAAATTTCCACTTCCCATTGCAATTATTTAAATTAATCTACCGTTTCGGTGCACTTTTGGGCGTTTTTGCTCTAATTTTTTGGAGTCATCGAGCCGTTTTTCGTGTCGTGCTTCGTTACTCCGTCGTTCGGTGCAGAGCTCTTGCGTCAATCGTCACCTCAAAAATCGTCCACCGTAACGGGCCATCGCCAATTTTTCGCCTCCGAGCCGCACTGGGTAATAGCGAAACGAAACGAAGCTTCGAAGTTCGCTTCATCGCTTGGAAAAGGTTTCTTCCCTGTTCTTCCTGGGTGTGTCTTCCGTTGCCCGGTAGTTACACTGACTAAGACAAAAGCCTTCGCGGGTCGAATCGCTCACCCACGAAAAAAGAAAACTCCACCACCACCCTCTCACATAAAAGCGGGGGTGGGTGTGTGAGTGCTCGTAAGCGCGCATAAATCCCGAACCTTTCTCGAAGCTGTCAGCCAGCGATTAAGACGGGCGCGGCATTTTATGGTTTGAGAGCGGAGACACCTACCTACAATCCCAAACGAAGCAGCGCAAATAAGTTGTCAGCTGTGTGGCGTGATTTGTGCGACCCGGCAGGATTCGGTCAAGTGCGTTTTCTGTTTTTGTGTTTGACCACTCCGTACGCAAATGGGCGACTTTTAAAAGCTCACATAGTTTGATTTTGAGCGACGGTGGGAAGTGTTGGAAACAAAAGAAGGGAAAGGAAAATTTATAAAGCACCTTTCCTGAGCCGTTTTACCACGCAACCCAAACAGCAGGTTTGTGTTATTTTTCGGTAAGCGAAAGGCATGCAATCGGTTTCAATTTGCATCCGTAAGCACGATTGCAGCCATAAGTTTTCAATTTTTATCACACCGCATCTTTATTATGCCCAACTCACTACATTAAAATCCCCGCTTTAACTATTATGCTAATGCGCAAGCATTTAACACCGATTAGATGGTTTTCGGCTAGTTTGTTTTTGGCAGGGAACACAGACACTATTGTGCTGCTTGAAAAGATAAACGAAACGTACATCACGACGATGATGATTTGTTGTATCGCACCGATAGGAAAAAAAGAGTTTTAGATGCAAAATAAGTTGTGAGAAGAGATTTTCGAAAATTGTATCTCTTCTAAAACAAACCGAGTTTCTTACCTCTAATTGCGGTGCCTTAATATTATAATAAGCAAATGTTGCGGATTCAATGGCCATCAATAAAATTAAAAAGTTCACCACTCTAGTAGCCGTACGTTGCAGAATGCCAACAATTAGTTCACCTCACTTGCAGCTGGCGCTGGCCAGTTTTAATTGGTGCAAGCAGTTTGTCCTTCCGTAACGTTCACTCCGACAAGATCTTAATGCTCGACTTGTCCGCTCGACGCTTCAATTTGAAGTCTCTTCTGATGTAAGAAATTGACTTTTGTTCTTCCATTCCGTGCTCCAGAATCCGAGCATGCGTTTGGAAATGCTCAGGGTGGGAAATTTACCACCTTCTGAAGCGTTCATCGCGATCCGCGATTCTCGTCGGTTTTCCCCTCTGCACCGTCCAGGAGAGAGTCCTCGCCGTCCTCTCGTGCCTAGGCGGTTGTTAGTCATTTGTAACCACTTTTAACGATCGGTTGTTTTACTTCACTCTCATAAAATTAAACAAGCAAGAAACAAAAAAAAAACAGAGGAACTACACACCGATTCCCGTAGTACGCTCGTGTAATGGGAATTAACGACAGTGAACGAACGAAAATGAACGGAACCGAATGATTAAATGAATCGAGCTTTGCGCGGTCCGAGCGTGTGGAAATGAAACAGGAAAAACTTCGAGCGGAGTTTGATGTAAAACATAAAACCAACTACTGCTGGTCCGTTGGAACTGCTGGAACAGGTCGGACTAATTGCGATCCGGGTGCTGCCCATATAGGGGAATACTAGATGACCGGATCGGCATTTTACGAGTGCCTTTTCTTACCCATGCTCATTCTTTCGCTTTTCACCGGGCGAATCTTTCCGCCTTCGTAGCGTGATCAATGATCGCGAAACTCTTCCACGCATCTTAGTGTCTTTTAAAACATTGGTCTGATAGCTGACTCACACTTGCGGCTCACCGTGTCGCACGTAATCGCTTTGCATGATCATTTAGTTTTGATTGTTCTGCACTTTACTTGGTCGACCCCTGCGTTAAAAATCAAGCCAAACTATAAAGCCAGTGAATGAATGAAACACTTCCTCGCGGGTTTGCGTCGATATTTGCCCGTGCGAGCTGGCCCTGTGTGCGTTTTCATTGCTTTTACGACACCGTCATGATTTTGATGGCCACATATAACATGCATAAATGAGGGCTGCCAGTGGCCACCCACAGGAAATGTATAGAGAAAAAAAAAACACACACACACAGAACTGAAACTGTCTCGCACTTTCTTCGCACCAGAACCCGTACGACCCGTGGGTTCAGATTTTATTGTTGCGTTTCACGATGACGATGGGCGACGATGTTTTATTAGATTCTCGAATGCCATTTCTTCTGTCATTCATTCTCGTTGTTTCATACTTTACGATCAACCCCCAGCAACACTATCAAGATCCCACCCCGAACGCCGAAGAATGGCGAGGAGACGAGTTTAGTACTATAAAAGTTATTATTTCACTTACTACTGTTTTTGTGTGCCCCGTACACTCACACACGCACACACTCTTTAATGAGTCGGAAAAGGCTTATCCAACTAGTTTTTCATGAGCTACCTCCTTTGGGCGAGAGTCGTCGTAAAAGAAGAGGGCACTATAAAATTACAGTACCAATTGTCGTCGTAAAACTGACAGGGTCGGAGACGGTCAATGGAGCCGAGAGAGGGGGAAGGGGAGGAGGGGAAGGAATCACTCAGGACCTGACAGTGGGACCTAGCTGCCGCTGACAAAATGGCGTCGGTGACAGCCAAACGTAATGGACAGGACATGAAACATATTTTTATTATGATGTTGTCACACGATCCCCGCTCCATACTAACGAACTTCCGTGGACTTTGAACTCGCAGTTCAAGTGTTTTATGCGAGGAAGTAAGAAGATTTGGTGCTGCATTGTTTGGAGCTTCCGGTTTCATCGCAGCTACCGTTGATTAACTTGTAACGCTTCTCGCAGCTCAACCAGAGCGCATCCTAATCCAGAGGTTAATGGACGACGGGTTGGACTGGCGTTTGACGGTACCTTTTGGGGGTACCTCCTTCTGCTCATCGTGATTTAATTACGTTCGTCATTGGAACGACAGCGACCGAAACGACAAGTGACACCTCCAAAATTGACACGCTGGCGTTCCGTCCCCTGTTTGGCGCGCGGATTGGCCCCTCCGAAAGACGGTTGGGCGGCGTTTGATTAGAATGTCTTTGGCACGCGAACCAAAACACCAAACACCCCAACGCGCGTTGAGTGGGCATAAAATTGAATTATTCAATCGGTAATCGGTTTCCTATTTCATCGATTACGTGTTGATAGGAGCGGTACGAGCTGATGGCCTTTTGAGTTTCCCGGTACAATTGGGGTTAAAAATAAGCGATTGGATGTTTTATGTGAACATTTGGCAAATATTTCATACCGAAAACAATGCTCGGATTTTACTATTGAAACATTAGCTAAAACATCGTTGAAGGAAGTTAATCTAAAGCATATGACCAATCTATTTAGCAAATATATTTTTATTAAAGGCTTCGCTGAAGATTAAATATATAGCCATTATTGGAGTCTCAAACTTCTTAGACTTCTTATATAAAAGAAAAAAACAAACAAAAAATGTTATATAAAACGAGTAGGGCTTGGTTAAAACTTAAGCTAGAGGTACAACAATACTCTATAAAGCTTACGTTTAAAATTATTCAAATCGTTTAAAACATCATTGTAATGAATTCTAAGCTTAAGTTTCCACCTACTGTAGAAGTATTAAAAAAATCTTATTCTGCTTACAAAACAGAATGACAAAATATAACATGAAATGAAAATCAAATAAACCGATCGTCTTGTAAACGTTACAATACACAACCACTGCAACATTTGCAACATATTGCAACAAAGTATACAGCCACTCGTGTCCGTCCGGGCATCCCAGATCCCAGAACGGTGACACGGTAATACGATATCCTTCTTCACTGTGGAACCGCTTTTCCGCTGCTTTAGTGTAACAATTGTCCGATTACGCTAAGCCACTTCTTGAGAGCACGAGAAAATCCTAACCTTGGGAGCAGGAAAAAGCCCTGCCCCCGGAACGATCGGTATCGATTACGCCTGGCAGGCGCACACTTCGAATGCTTTCTAAACAGCTTCATTGTTGCGCACAGCGGTGTCGCTTTTGTGGCGCAATGGGAGGAAGAAGAAAGAAAAACCGTCCCGTGATCCCTGCAGAGGCTTTAAGAGGCGTGCGTTTTTGTTGTTTCCGTTACAAACGGTGCGCTGATCCAGGGTTTGTGTAACAAAGTGCACTTTCGAGGAAGGGCTCGGGTGGTATGCAGGCTGAATGTTTGAGGACGTTATTACACTCCCATCCGGAGAGGTCGCCGATCGTTTGGCGAATCGAATGCAAAACTCGCAGGGCAAAACGGGGAACGCGTTTTGGAACGCGGGTCGATTGTTTTCAGGGCGCCATTTTATGCATACATCACGGCACGGTGCTTATCATTTTATTGTCGTACCGATGTCGATTGCAGCGACTGCCACCGAGTGCCTTTGATTGTTCTCGATGGCCCAGAAGAGCTCGTGGAGAGAAAACGACAAATCATTCACATTTGAGGGGACCGCAAAATGGCCGATCCCGTTCTGGGCTCGATGTGCCCGAAAGAAGCGAACGTTGTACCCATTAACAGGGAACAACTTACAAACCGGCTGTGTTCTTTGGCGGCCACGGCGTTTTACATCCACTCGGGCGTTAGACGTGCGACATGTGGACATCATTTCAATGTCACAAATTACGCGAATAAACGTTTACCTATCGAACCATGCGATGCGATGCCGATCGAATCATTCGGTGCGACGTTTGGATGGCAATCAACGAGTTATCACGCAGTGTACGACACACTGATAGCCATCCGTGTTGTAGCGACCCCGGGTGGCTGCCGAAACCGGCGCCAAAAGCTAACCGAACTGACCAGAATCGTTGTTCTCGGAACGACGATAAGGCATCTTGCCGTCAGATACGATAAGAAACCGATTGTGGCACAATCGAGTGCGGTGTGGGTTGTCTAGCTGGTGCGTTGAGGAGGTTTCCGTCACGTGGTTTTCCGATTCCTTCCACTTCGGTTCGTGTTCGAAGCAGCTTTAGGGAAATTCATTGTACAAGTAAATTTACCGCTTTGTTGTTTTTATTCGTCCGCTCTTCCAACGCGAAGAAAAGGGAGCCTACAATTTTCCACCTAATTTAAGCTACTGATTGCGGCATGTCAGATGATATTTAGGTTCAGTTGTTTTTTTTTCATTCACCCTGCTTTATAACATTTTCTTTCTTCATTTTCCTCCTTTTCAGATCCAGAGCCGTCTGACTGGCGCGGACGGAGAGGGAAGCCACAATTTTTGTTTCCACTGGAGCGGCGCAGCGAAATTTGTGTGTATAAATTACAACAAAACCAAACCCCCAAAAGCCATCCCCAAGCGAATGATACTCACTGCCGTGCACTGCCTTTTCCGTTTCACTTAGATGACGAACGGGCAAAGGAGGGCAGCGTGATAAATAAGAGTATCGCTGCGGGTCGTCGTGACCCGCGTACTCGATCGACGAATCGGATTTTTGCTGCCTTCCTGCAGCACCAGCACCAGCACACCAGCGATCCACCATTTTGTGTCGCGGTGTACGTACGCGCAAACAGGCGGGAGGACAATCGCGGTTGACATGCGCTGCGTGCCATGTTTGTGCCGGAATGAGAGCGATTAAATTGCATCGCGCTGAGCTGAACGACGGCTCTCTCTCCCTTCCCACGCTGGGCGGCGTGTAGTGTGTGCGTGAAAATGTTCCAGCGCGGAAAAACTGTCCACTGAAGAGCGCGCGCGCCCTACTGAACGACAGAAGAAGGACAAGTCGCTGTTGGAGCAGATTTTTCAGCAGAGAACCTTGGCACGCGGTGGCGCTGTTCAAGGTGCATAGTTTTTAACATTGGGTGTGTTGTGTACGTGCGTGTGCGTGCGTTTCGTGCGTGTGTGTGTGTGTCTGTTTTTGTGTGAGTGGTGAAGTTCCGTTTCGTGAAAAGGTTTTGAATTGTGACCACGGAAAGGTATTCGGAAAGCATACGAGTCACGATGGATATGACGTCGGCAGCCGAGGCACGCAGCTGGTACGATAACCAGCGGCTCGGTGGTTCGCCCGGTACATCGGCCGCCCTTGGGCATCAGACGGCCGCGGTCGATCCGTCCGAGATGAATCCGTTCTACCCACTTGAAAATGGCTCCCACCGGCGATACTACCCGACGAGTTACGGACCACACGGTAAGTGTTAATTATTTAGATGGATGAATTAAACATTTGCAATAGGATTTGAAAACCCGTTTGTCTACTCGTCAAACTAAGCTAAATACATTTTTCGAATATTTGTCTGAGGTTTTTGTTGACTTTGTTCGCTTGTTAAAACTGCTAGTACTGGCTATTCTGGTGCTATGACCCTCGCTCAATCACTTTTTGGTGGAATATTTGTTTAAAGATATTTCGCTATCTCAAATTTGAGTCACATGCACATCGTAAAATATTCAACTCAATCGAAACTTTGAGATTGTTGAAGGATCATCGCAGGAATCCTTCATTGAGTATTTAGATGAACATACTTATTTGAAAAAACAAATTTCTCCATCGATGTTGTATTGGATCATTAAAATATTCTTTTCTTGGGAAAACAATTAAATTATTGCAAGAATCATTAGAATAGTGCTCTGCCCCATGATTTGTCCATGAATACTTAACTACTAAGGCACTAAAATGACGAGAAAAAAAGAAGAATCATTTCCCCTCCTCTAAACACCACGGGAATCGTGTCTACCGCCGCTGTTATTTCAATTTCAATTACACAAAAAAGTAATTAACAATAATTACTACATTGCACCGTGCTGGCAAGACACGCGGTGCACACTCGTGCACCAGAGTGTTAATGCCGTTTGACGATGGGGCGAATGCCGCGTTGTTGAGGTTCAAACCCCCCCCCCCCCCCCCCCGCACCCCGTCTGACTGCAATTGAGATTTCCATCAACGAAAACAAGCCGAACCGCTCGAGCGCACGTCGCGGAAATGTAATTATCGCACGGCCAAAAATAAAAACCTCCACGGCGGTTTTGCGGCGAAGTGGTGGAGATGTCCAAAAATTGGCGCTTCAGAGAGAGAGAGAGAGAGAGAGAGAGATAGAGAGATGAATGGCGGCGGCGCTTCACGAAGACCCGCACACGGGTGGGTAATTACTTTATCATTGAAAATTTTTGGTGCGGGCTAGCACGCTTGATTTTGTGGCTATTGAGCGAGCAAAGAATGAGAATGAGGTTCGCCGCTTGATGGGACATTGAAGTTTTGCGTTTGTTTTTTTTTTTTCATTCTTGCGTCGTTCACAGAGCCGTCATTTCTTGTTGACGCGCCGAGTTGCATGTCGAACGCCGGCGACCGTACATTTCGTGCCTGAATGCAATTCATCCAGCAGAGGTTCTTTCTTCGTTTTCTTTGATGGGAAATGGGATGACGCTTTCGTGATTCGTTTTACGTGCGCTACCCCACCACCATGGTGGGTGGAAAATTTGCGAACTGACCTCCTCTCGGGGATCTGTGTGTGTGTGTGAGTGATGAAAACTGCAGTTCACGGGTAGAGCTCCTACACGGTCGTCCGTGCGGTTCGTAATTAAAAGATGCTTAATCTGCTTGTTGAAGATGGTTGTAAAAAACGAAATAAATGTTATTTGGCCCGAAACTTTTTTGATGAGATTCCGTGTGATGAACGCTTGTTGAAGTTCGATGTGTAAAGGAGCGAAAACAAAAACGAAACAAATTTCTTCCATCAAAACCTCGATTTAATGATTAGCACCGAGTAGAACTACAATTAATGAAGTAGCGCTGAAAATTAATCCTTCCACCACCCGAGCTTCCTAGAACCGTTTTGTGTGTAGCATGGTCTAGCAGCGTCCCGTTTTATGATGTTTCCTCAAACCGAATCAATCAATCCTCCCTTTGTGCGTCCCTTCCTCCCACATACCCCATTCCGCACCGCTCATCGCATTGCAAATGCCAACCATTCGGGCAGCGCTTAAGCGTTCGAATTTTCTACTACCATTTGATTGGCTTTGATGCGCCAATAAATATCACGATCGCGTTTCAATCACGATCGTCGCTGGTCCGCGTGTCGTAGATCAACGTCGAATTTCGGTCGTTAAATTGCTCACCCGGGAGTTTCGCCAGGACGGGTGATTTTTAATTTAAATATTTGATTTACTTCCCGCTACCAGACACACATTAACCCTGAGCTGCTGAGCATTCGCTTGCGCGCTAAGGATCAAGTTACGCTGCAAAGAGCAGATAGATAGATCACTGCTGTGCTGCTGTATGGATACAGTCAATTTAATGATTCCTAGGAGGTGGTAAACGTTTTATTGCTTCTGACTTACGGGCACTGCAACTAGTGGGACCTCGCGATCGCACGCTCAGGACAGAGGAAAATGATAAAACAAATCAACCGAAAACGTCAACCAACGGTGCAAATGGTACTCACCGAAGCCAAACGGTGTCACCTGTAACAGGTTCCCTCCTACGGTGAAAGAGAAGAGACCCCCACGTGTTCCTACGCCGAGCACCGGGGTGATTGATTGATATCTCACCGACTGGTGTGTTGCGTTGTTTGTGGGGTTTTGTTTTCCATCTTCTTCCCCCGGGGACGACAGCTGGGGATGGCATGTTTTTATTAGCGAACGGTGCGAGAGGCAGTACACTGGGGAAAGCGGGGGAAGGGATCATAAAATAATCGATAACATGATACGCGAGGTGGCATTAGCATTTCGGGATGGTTAGAGCTTCCGTGAGTTTCGGTTTGTGGCTCTTGCAAACGCACAATCGCTTTATTATCAGACGAAGGTTTTTTTTTCTAATGTCGTTTCTTACAAACCATTTTTATAGCTCTTTACGTCTGAAAACGAACCGTTTTGGTTAATTTTTCGTTTGAGGATCTTAGGCAATCAATTAATCGGGTTTGATGAGAGCTACGGCGCAGCGAAACGAGTGAAAGGTCATCCGTCCGAGAGCCAGTGCCGTTTTTGATACGCCAGAATCCTATCCCAGACAAGGAATGAATGAGGGGTAGAGTGTGTGTGTATTTGTGTGCCACCACTGTTGAAGTCGTGACACTCCCGGAATAAAATTCCTCACCAAATCGACGAGATCTACGGGGACACTAATTCAATCAGCCCAGTCTGGTCGTCTGGCCCCTTGCTTACACACCATAATGAGGTCGCGAGACACGGCGTGCGGAAGAAAGTGTCCCCAGCAGAAACCCACCAAAAGAAGAAAAAAAGTTGTAGAGCTTTCAATTGCTAGAGTATGCCATTAATTGCTACTTTCCGTGCGTTCGGTCACGGCAAACCGTGCATTGTTGCGCATTAATCTGCAAAAATTAATCTGTCATCTCGGAGACTGATGTCTTAATTGAAGCTAATTACCCACATTTGTATCTGCGGTGGTCGGAGTCGGGACGGGCTGGTCAGTCGAACTCCTAACACCTTCTATTGCACGCCCGATTGCATTAAGATCCTTTCGGCGTATAGCAGCAGCAGCAGCAGCAGCAGCTTCGGAAACGCCTTTCCTGGTGGCTGAGAGCGCCACTTAAAATTCCAAACCATCCAACCCATCCATCCCGTGCTTTCGATATTTCTCCAACCGAATCGATCCGGACCGAACCCGCACCAAATTGGCCACCGCATTGGCGTGACCAGCGTGACGAGATTGGTGATCCGACTCACCACCACCGAGGCGCACGGCCAACAACACAATCAAACTGTCATAATTCAATTTAGCGTTCCGGCTACCAGACACACGGGGGCTTCTGTTTCTGTATTTTTGATCGCGGCCGGTTCGCGCCGTGATCGAAAACACATGCTGCCGGCATGGCGTTTCAACGGCGGCACAAAACAAAAACGTACGTCACGCCAGCAACCGCCAACCTTAGGCCGCCAAGGGGACGATCATATTTCGCTGATCGCACCTCACAGCCTTCACTTAATGTGCCGGCCCAAAAGGCTCGTGATCGCACCATCAGGAGGCAAGCAGCGAGCGACAGAGAAAGGCTAAAATTAAAGGCTTTTCTTAATAAACACATTAAAACAAATAAGTGCTCCTTTTTTCTTCGATCTTACCGCACTTTTCCGCTCCTTCTCTCACTCTCTCTCTCGCTCTCTCTCTCTCTCACACACATATCGGGTGTGGGGAGTGTGCGGTTTTTGTCTCAATTTTTGCTTGTTGTTGGTGAGGAGAAAATGACCATCATCTTGGGATTTCTCCGCCTCCGTCGTCGCTTCTCGACCGGCGCGAGTGCTGTTGCTGCGCTTCTCTAGTTAAGCGATCCGATGTGCTCTAAATATAACCAGCCTCGAGTGAGCGGGCACCATTAAGGCAAACACGCCGCCACACGGCACACGGTCGCAGGTTAATCCATTAAAAGGTTTTTCCTCTACCGGAGCCGATTGGTACGATCGTGTGTTTTTTTTGGTTTTGTGTTTTTTTTTTTATTGTATATACGATCCTCCATGGGTCTCCACTCTAAAGGGGCGCTTTCCAGACCTCCGGAGAATCTGTCCGGGATGATTTAGCCTTGTTGCCGCCTTGGCTGACTGACTCGGAGTTCGGAAATTGCAAGCTCATGCTAAATAAAATCAAATTATGTTACAACATGCCTCTCAACCGTGGCGGCCGGGGTGATCATTCGATTTCGAGGAAAACTTCGCCCAACCAGCTATGCCGCCATGCGTGGTATGTGTGGCATGTGCTCGAGAAACGTGAACTTGAGCGTTTGTGGTCGTTTTACTGGGATAAAAAGGAAGAATCGGTCTCCAGGGGTGTCGTCCCTTCTGTTAACAAGAGATTCGAAACGGGGAAAACATGTTTTATTCTCGTGTTCCATGCATGTTTTCAGAAGAAATGAAAAATATTATGAAATGTTGCTAGTCAGTACGGAGCTCAAAACAAATAGCGCTAAACATTCCGTTGCACGTGAACCGTAGAAGCACAGAACCGACCTCACGAGTCCTTCAAGCTGCTCAAAAATCCATCTCAAAATGCTTCTTGCTTCGATAACTATTTTTACGAGTGTTTATAGTGTTTGTTTTACGATGGGTAGCGTGTTCCATTTTCAAACAGGTTGTATTTCATCGTTGTGTGCCCATCCCCAAGGGGGCAGGGTTTTTTCGTTGCGCTAAGCACAATCACCACGACCACGGTTTTAAGCCGTTCTAGGAATCGGCTACATTTATCGCGATTGATTGTGCGACCACTTTAGGTGGCTAATAAAAATCAAAATCGCCTAACGACGTTATCCGAAGAAGCCACGAGCCACTACGTTTCTACCGGCGACGGTTTGTTTGTTTTATTAACTTTATTTCAGAGGACGAGAGAGAGAGAGAGAGAGAGAAAGAAAGAGAGAGAGAGAGCGAAAAAGAGAAGGAGACGGAGAAACGGTGCGCAACAGCAAGACTGTTGCTTCATGCTATGTGCTTCGATACGATGATTCGTTAATTAACCTTTACCTCAGTAAATAATAAAAAAACAATACACAAATGTGGCTCGGGAAGCCTCCAGAAGTCTAACTAGCACAGGAGGAAGCGAGATTTTTCAGCAAACGGGCTATTTTTGGGTGTTTGAATTGTTTGGTCATTTTATTTGGAAAACTAGTTGCTCGTAAAATAAAAATCAATAGAAAACGCTGCCACACGCTGGAAAGGTGCTGTAGTAGCGATAAAATGCGTTTTAAAACTCTTCGTTTGATCAGTGGGACGGGATTGGAAAAGGCATTGAACGCTTTTTACACCGCAGCAACAGGCCGTTCCGAATTAAAATGCTTGCCCCGCAAGAGGACCTCACATGGAGCTCGGTCGGGTCATTGTGTGGTGGGTGGCGGTTTGCCGCTTGAGCTCACGCAATGGTGAACATAAATCAAACCTGTTTGCTCTCGTGTGCATTCACAGGACAGCTGAGTGTATCGTGAACAGAAACACTGAACGCACTAATGTAGATCATCGATAAACGCCTAGACTAAAAGGGTCCAGGCGAAACGCCATTCTTCGAATCAGTGATTGTGTTTGTCAAACACTCTCCCATGCACGAACCCCGTTCGGGTGTGTGAAGCCGTTGAAGCCATGCTGTTTTAGGGCCACCATACTCAGCTATGGAGAATCGACTTGCATGTTTGCATATATTTGATTCTGTGTGTATGTGTGATCATGAAGATCTCTTCGTTTAATGAGTTTTTAATGGAGGTAATGGTAGCGCTTCTTAGTGCACGCGTGTACCCTTCCAGAACCGGAAGCACCCAACCCAACCCAAACGGCTTCAACCTTTCCATGGCAATTCAAAGCAGGCTGTAAAATAATCCGTACCAGATCAGATCGGATGTATCTCTTACATTGAGGTCGTGTTCGGAGACACTGCAGCACCGGGGTAGGGTGAAACACGGGCAATTAAGCCTCTTGGCAAAGGCACAGTGCACGCAGCTTTGCGCATCCCGGAGCGTTGGCGCCATCGATTCTTCGGACCTTCCGCAACGGATCTCAAGTCCGAAGACCCGTTGCTTAAGCCAACCCGGCACACGAGAAGATCGCAGACAGACGCTTGACTACCGGTTGCGGATTTAACCCTCGGGACGGTCCGGAGAAGCTGACGCCAGCAAGGATCAGCTGACCACGGGATGTGTCTTCTCCACTGCATGGCTTGGTTACCTGGCTGTTGAATTCGTACCCGTGTTATCCGTTTTGTTTTGACCATTCTGCATGTGTGCATGTGGTTGTGAGAGTGTATGCGTGTATGTGGTTTTTCGCACATGGTATGAGAACGGGGTGTAATGAATATGGATCTTGTGCGAGAAAGAGAGAGAGAGAGAGAGAGAGAAAGAGAGAGAGAGAGAGCCGAGATATTGGTCAAGTCTTAACAAAAAACAACATACGCTGGTGATGGCGCATAATGAAACCGGTAAATCAAGATTTCGGATGAGTTGTGAGCGCTATTGGGAAGCTAAAATGGTGCTAACGCTCGATCATAAAGGCGTGGATGCTACGAATGGAAATGTGAGCGTAAAAAATAGTTCCAATAGTTAGTTGTTGAATATTACTCTGCACCGCTAGTGTACGATCGATTACTCGCTTGATCACATTTCTCCTTTCGCGAGACGTGCATACAATTAAGGAAGGGTTTTTGAGAAGAAAATCTACATATTACGTTCGCAGCTGTGTCGGCCTCACAGGACGAAGGCGTCGAAGCCACGAGCGCTCGATACGTGTGTACGGTGAAGTATAGAGTTATAAAACAAGATAAACACGAAACGAATCTCACTCTCCCGCACGCTGCCTTGTTAAACACGATCGTCGTGTTTGCCCCGTGTACCTTTCTTCGCCTTTTTTCCTGTTCTGTTGTTGCTGGCACTTATTCGGGGTTAAGTTCTTTGCTCTGACCCTCTCTGGCCCCATAGCGGCTGAACTGATTAAATTGATCCAAAGCCAAGTGAGGCTTCAGCTCCGGCTGGCATTCGTAGCTGCTGCTCATTTATTCCATTCGTGGTTTACATTTTTCGGACGGTATGATTATCATTTTAATAATGTTTTTTTTTGCTTCGTTTTCGTGATCGCACTCGCTGTTGCTTATACTATGGTCGCTTTGCACAATGGGCCTTGTTCTAGTATCTTATCACCAGTCTCATTACTGTACCGGTAATCTTGTTGAAATGTTTCCGCTGCTTTTTTTGCGCTTCAGTTCAGCCGAAGAAAATCTTGCGACGAGAAAATTGAGTTCATTCTCGGCACTGTTTACGGCTGGTGCGTATGTCGTGCCTTAGTGAAAACATTTAGAAATTGGACCAACCAAGAGAACCAAAATGAACTCATCACTCAACGCCACCACCAGCGCCAGGTGCGAGGACGAACGCTTTGTATAGAAAAGGCGCCTCCGGGTAGCGACTAAACAAAGCGAACAGAAAGCGAGAAAGGAAGGAAGTAAAAGTTTAGGACAAGAGGATGAACGGTAGGAAAAAGAAAAACGGAACGCTTCCGAAAATAAGACAAAAAAATGGCCAGAAGGCATAGGGTAAACTTGTATTCCCACTCGAAAAGGATCCTTGAACCAAACCGAAGCCTTAGGGGAGTGCGCGTGTGGGAGTAGTGCGTGGGGCGATGGCCGGGTACGCCGACCGGTACAGGTGAAATTGGTTGTAATTATGTAAAATGATTATTATAAATAATAATTACATCCAATTCTTCGATGCAAGCCGGTAGATAAGGCGCTGAAGTGGTTGTAGGCTTGTACCTACCTTTCCGACATCGTTCGCTTTCCTTTTGCATAGGTAAATACGCCAACGGTATGGCGGTGGAAAATTGGTGCACACCATTTTCTATCTTCTCCTGTCGTGGAGCCCGCTGCTGCCGGCTGCTGTTGACAGGAGTGGCCAACAGGGGGCAAGTAGAGCGAAATTATGACAGCAAAAGAGCGGGAGCGAAAAAAAAGAAACGAAATCCACACCATTTTTTCTACCACTTCGGGCTTGTGGGCTTATCGCGATGAGGCCAGCGTGGTAAGCAGCTCGCACTGCTGGTGCAGACACTGCAAGCTGATTTAGATTAGACGCGCATAGAACAAATTGTGCTCGCGGAAGTGATTACTGGTTGCCTCCGGAGGGAAAGCGTAGAGTGTGGAAAAATTAATTTAATTTTGCAATCAACCTGCCTACTGCTCCGTTGGTTTGGCTTAATTTAGGAGATTTTTCTGTGTTGTGGTTTGGCTTGGTTTTGAATTTACACTTACCGAATCAGATAAGAGCGTTCCAAGGTTCGTGATCGCTTTTACAGCGTTTGCTACGAGACGTTTTAGTCTCTTTCCGTCTTCAAATTTCACCTTTGGCCCTCGTGTTTCCTATCACACCTTTCCTTCAGTGACAAAACTGTCAAATAACGTCGAAGTGTTTCAATGTACCTATCTTTTTAAAAAGTCTTGCAGGAGGCGAGCCATTCCAGAGACTGAACAAAAGCTGCATCCAATTTCAATAACAAAAAAGCAACGCATAAGAACTCATTGTGCTTGGAAACAACGACAACAACAAAGCTGCTTTTCACACTAACAAAACCCTTTTGCTGTGCAGCCTAGGAAAACGGAGGTCGAGCTCCCGAAACTACCCGTAGCACAAAGGACGCAGCGGAATAAATCAATGAAATTCGAAGATTTTTGTTTGGAAGCTTGGAGAAGGTTTTGCTTTCTGGAATCGTATAGAATACACGTAACCCCGGTGTCAAAGCCTACAACGCCACCGGAGAAAAGGTGTTGAAGGATGCGTTTCGAAAATGGATTTCAAATGTAGTTCAACGGAAGGTGAGAATAGGGTTTAACGCATGGAAACAATGGGCAACCCGGTGAGAATAGCTGGGCGTTAGCCTCTTAGTGCGTCATTTCCTGACAATTGGCACGTCATAAGACAGTTTGAAACCATTTAGAGGAGGCTATACAATTCCATGCGGCCATCTTAAGCCGGTGGCCATTTGCAAAATACACCGCCAGTATCCTGGTCCGGCACCGCAAGCGTTCCACGTTTAAACTGCCATTGAAGCACTAGATTTGAATAATAAATTAGTACCCGAAGCAGAACCGTGGAAAGGCCTACTAACGCTGCGACAGGCTCTTGCACGAGGGCAGTTCGGTTGGGTTGGGTTTTGGATTTCCGCCATTCGCACACAGGACCCCCCCATGGGGTAGCGGTCAGAACCAGGTGCTTCGGTGCAATCACCACCTTCACTCCGGTAAACGGAAGGCCACCACCGCGAGCCCACCTTCCAATGCACACACACACACACACACACGCGCATACAGACTACTGTCAAGCGTGTACGAGATCAGTGCGAACCGTGGCCCAAGCGGACCGCATGCTGCGATCGTATTATATTGAGAAATTTATCGTTATTTGAGTTGTTGCCGGGCAACGGCTTCGCTGTGTTTTGTTGTGTTTGGTTAACGTCTCGCGCGGCGACTTTTGCTGCTGGGGTTTTCTTTCCATTTTCAATCTTTATTAATAAGCCCACGAAAGTCATCCGTTTTTCAACCCTTCTGCTCAATTGAGG
The DNA here is from genome assembly GCA_000473445.2 of Anopheles farauti. Lineage (NCBI taxonomy): Eukaryota > Metazoa > Arthropoda > Insecta > Diptera > Culicidae > Anopheles > Anopheles farauti. The sequence continues at coordinate 2,219,383 of KI915049.1, forward strand.
CGGAAGAATATCATATTTTTGTCCACCGCTGTTTGCTTGTTTGCACCGGCCCACGGCGGGTCGGGATAACGATGATCGGGCGCGGTGCAGATGCCATCGCCATCTTGTAAAATCAAGTCATTGACATGCGGAGGACTTCCGAAACGATGGGTCGGTTCGGTTCGGTGCGAGCATACTATGCGGTCATAATTTCTGCTCGCGGTTTAGATTTGCTTTTTTCTCACGCATCTCTGTCACACGCGGGCTCGAAAATGGCAGGTCGGTTTTTGGTGTTCTTACTACCTCTGTGCTTCATCGCGGAAAGGTTTCGTTGCGGCCCAATCAGTAGACGAAATCTGCCGACGAAAGGTCCCAACGGCGGATGGATTTCATGTTGGTTCCCCATTCGCACCTTTTCGCCGGGTGAACTCAAACCCAACTACTTGACCACCAACCGCACCGCACCGTGCCCGTTATCCCCGGGTGCCGCGGGTAGGAAGAGCCCCAAGATGTGGATGTGTATGGCACCTTGACGCGAACGCCCGAAAAGCAGGAACAGTAACAGCAACAAAACGGGTAATAATGCAGAAAAGAAACATAATTCATAAATCAAGCATACGTAATGAATACGCAAGCCGCTGTTCGCCGTGGGTACCGGTGGGAATTGGGCGGTTTTTTCGGTATTTTCCTTGACTGCCCATTCCAATCTGCTCGTCGTCCAGCCAAAGTTGTAACATTTGGCACCTACGAGATGTCAAAGCAAAGCGCGGTGCGAAACGGAAAGAAAGAAAATCCCATAAGTCACCCTTTCGGCTGTTGTGGCACTGCCGGAGGAAGAAAACCCGTACGCACGAAACGTCGAGCGTCCGGGGAGGGTTCTCATAATTTATCAATAATTTATTATTGGCCTCGCGTACCAGGACCCGGTCTTGTGCGGACGGCTTTCCTAGGCACCCACTGAACGACGCGCAAAATGTCGAACGGAATAAATTTGCCGCCAGGTCGACTCATAATTCTTGCCCAGCCAGCCAGCCACTGAGATCACAGGATGGCTGTGACTCCTCCCCAAAGACACCCAAAGCGGTGTCCAGTTCTCGTGGATGGCTGTCGAATTTAAAGTGCAAAACCTTCGGCGCAAAAAAAAAAAAATTTTGTGCTCCGGGAAAATTCGTGCGACTCTGGGGACTCGCTCGATCGCACGTACGCAACGTCCGCGAAGGTGTCAATTGACGGTTTGGTCATGAATTTTAATGCCGGTGTATGTATTATGCTGACACGCTGCTGAACGTAGCATCCAATCCGGACGTTGTAGAGTTTGCCTTGGTTAGACGAAGGGCAGTGGTCGGCAATCTCGGCGACGAGCGAGGATTGTGAAACAAAAGCAGTTCGAAAGTCGTTCAAGTGTAGCAGTTCTGTTATGATATATACAAAATCAAAATCATCAAAATATTTCATCGAAAGTTTATTTGTATTTCACACATGACATGTAAAAACTTTGCCTAAATTTTCAAACCCCAGGCGTGATTTGTCGATCCCTGGCACAAGCCATGCATTCATGCTCTGCAGGAAGCAACTGTAACGTCTGCATTCGTGGAAAACGAATTAAAAAGCCATTAATTGAAAACTTTCCTTTCGGTGGAACAGGCCCAACATCAAAGAACGGATTTCTGGGAAAATTTCGGACGCTTTGAATTGTGATCCAGTTGCGTTTATTGATCAAACCTTGTTGCAGGCGTTGTGTTTGAGGTTTGTGGAATATGAGATGTTTGTGATGCCGCGGGTAGGCACTGTAGCGGCACTGGCGCTCCGCCTGTCAACTGTCACTGATAGGTTCGGGCTGGTTGTTCTGGGTTTTTTTTTGTGTGCAATTTCTTCGGAATGCTGCATCAAATTGACGACCAGCTTCTCGCACACTTTACAAAAGGGTTGCGCTCTCATTTTTCATCTTCATTAATTAGTTTCGTGCCGCGGCGGCATAAACCACACACCACAAGCCGCAACCCACGGCAAAGAACAGCACCGGGAAAAAGGAAGGAGGCCAACCGCCACCAGCCGCAAAAACCGACAAAGCGACAGAACATAATCTCTTACGCGTTCAGCTTGCTGCTGCTGCTGCTGGCGATGTCTGGCGCTCAATTAATTCATTAAATATTTACATAATACTCTCCCGCCACGACTCGCCCGTGCATCCGTGCGCCGAATGTGCGAAAGAATGTGCATTCCGCCGCGAATGGTGCACGGTTGCACGGTGGCGCTTGACCGCCGCTTGGTGTGACCATCAATTGCTGGCGGATGGCCGCTGGTGTGGCCATGTGTGCACGCGCACATTGTAGCTCTGCGTGTGACCTCCTCGTGCCTGGGTTTGTGTATGTGTGTGGCATGTGCAGAAATTGCATGTGCATTATGTGCGTGCGTGCGGGAAGTTAAGAAGACAACAACAGCAGCATGGAAAAACCGCAAGAGGCTATCTTCGCACCACCCTCCCCTTCCTTGCAGAGCTATTATTTTATTAGCTTCATTTTGGGTATTTATTTTATAATAACACACAGATGTTTATTGCTTAATGTGGGGTTTAGTGTGCCGGGTTCGAGGGCGCGCGCGCTCGCGCGATCCCAGCTCGTGGCCGCGATCGATAGCGTGACGCGCGGGTTCGTTGCATTTTCTTACCACGCGTTCTTAGCACCCACTTAAGGACCGCTGCTTCACGTACGCGGCACCGTTGCTGGAGTTGGGGTGGTTGTTTTATTTGCCTCGTTTGTAAAGGCACATCCACACGCAATTGGTAGCGGAAAGTGAACAAAATCTGCTGTGCGACAAACTACGAAACCCCCGTGCGCGCTGTGGCCCTTATGTTGGATAATAATCATACCCATCCTGCACAGTATGAGTTGCACAGTTGCACACTTTGCTTGAAGTAATTGTCAATTGTTTGCTATGCATAGGATCCGTGCACATACTTGGAGTAAGTCGGTGTGATGGTGCAACAATACACCCACTGAAAACCTGCCAGCAGGCACGTTGCAATCTTGGGCTTAAGTGGAAATTGTAGGGCAAATTTCAGTGTTTTATATGCATGCTATTAGAGTTTTTCGTATAAATATCATTTCAGGACAGCAATAACAATATAATAACAAGACTTTTCGATAAAATTAAGCTCTTTAATTAACAAACATATGGCTCAATACTTTTAAATTTGAAGTTATACCGTTAAACTGGCTTGTGCGCTTAGTTTAAATAAAAATACAGTATTAGCGCATCACGATTACAGCATATTCTTCCAAGTGAAGGAAGCTTGTGACCAAATTATTCTCAAATGGATATTCTAATTTATCATTTTAGGCTACGCACTGTTTAGAATTATGTAAAAAGCCCAATAGAACACTCGATGCCGTTCAGAAGACTCGTATATGCGACCTCCACTCAACTGACTTTACTGATAGGAAGAATGCAACACTTCTGCCCCACGGTTTCGATCATCAACTGAATGCTTTGATCGAGCGCATGTGCTGATTGGAAATAAAAAGCTAGCAGTGATGATTTTGTTTTCAGTAGCTGCCATTCACTTAGAATCTTCCCGCGGTTGGCAGCACTTGTCCGTTCATCCTTCAGCACCAGTCAATCAAAGGTGCAATCTTATCCACTTCCTTACATCCCTTCTACTCATTACCCATTACCCAAGTCGAATGCGGATTACTAATCCGACATCGACGCGTTTGTCTTTCACCACACGCATGCACTCGGGTGCAGCCGTGCGGTAATGAGTGCGGACTTTAATCGGTCCATTTACCACCGTCCAGTGGCTGCCGTCCGTCCGGTAGCAGCAGCCCGATCGTTTCGGGTTACAAGGGCCCGCGCACGGTACCCGCATTATCACGGTACGACGGGATAATAAAAGCTAAAACCACCGTTTAAAGCCGATCAGGGGCCACTGATCGACACGCCATTTCACACCTTTCTGGCAACGGCACCGGTGGTGGCAACGGGAGCCACCGGAATGCGTGTGCAAGATTGACCGGTCATTTTCCGTAATGAATCAAAACGCCGGGCTTCGCCTAAGGGCGTTGCGTTCTGCGGCTCGTTTGGGTGCTGCACCTTGCGCACTTTCGATTTGGCTCGTTTCGAGCAGGAAAAGGTCGTTCGATTTGCGAAACGGGTGCGAAGCAAACGGGTCGCCTCGGATACGTTTCGTAACGTTTCGGTTGCATTCGCTGCAAGCGGTTGCATCGTGCCTCCGGAACGGGTGTTACGAATGGTAAGAGTGCGGCAACCGGGCACTACCAAAATTCCATTTCTGTCTCTCGTCCCAGTTCTGAGCTCAACACGACGGTTCTCAGGTAGGAGGTGGCCGTGTTGCGTGTTGCTACGGTTGCAGTTTAATTATAATAAATGTTTGGCGAGGTGTTTGATTTCTGAACTGCATGCGAACTGCATGCAGCTGGTAAGCCCGGGCTGCCTAGATGACCCTCAACGATTCCCGCCGCAGAGCGGCAGCAGGAAGTTAGCAAACATGGTCGTCGACGATGGAAAAATGGACGCATCACACAGTTGGCTTTCGAACGATTTCGGAATGTGGAAAGCCCACCCCGAGACACCCTCAGGGAGCGCAGGTGTCCAACGCGTACCCAAAGGAGCCCGGGTATCGTTCCGCAAGTCGTTTGTCTATTATTAAGGTTTTTATTACTTAATTTCACCTTGGTGCAGCGGCGATTCAGCCCGCCGGTCATGGAAGGCGAGGCTCGGGCTACATCTCTCCCGTGTTTCAGTGTGTTTGTTTCGCAAAAACCGGACCCCACTGCACCACACACACACACCTGCCCGTCTCCTCAAGAGTCGGACATACGCGCGAGCGGCATCGCGCAAAATGGCACTTTTCGCTTCGAGGCGCACTAGACCAATGGCGAATTGTGTTGTAATAAGGGGTGCCTCTTTGTAAATAGCCTACACCAAATTCTGCCCTTTTTGCCGTCGATGGGTGGGTGGGTCGGTGTTCGGCCTCCGGTCGGTTGCAAAACCGAGCACCGAGTTTGCATTCGAGTTATTGTTTAATTAGGTAACGGCCGGCGAAGGCCCTTCGGCGAGACTCGTTATTTGTTACATGACAATCCAGTTTGTTGTGCAAATCGAAACGAAAATTGGGATGCGAGTGATGGAAGACGTTGCTTTAAATTCAGTTGACCTTGTTGAGAATGTTGTAGTTACTGTGCAGGTGGAATAACTACACTTTGAAGCATCCTAATCATTTTTCAGGTTTTATGTATCATCATGTTGAATAACGTTCCGTTCAGAACGTAATTAGTTCGATGAATCGATATTTGTGACGGTATGCAATGTCTCACTCCGCACCCGAATGCGCATGCTTCAGGATGAGAAAAGTATAAAAAACCGGACATTAAACGCTTCGGTACTTGCTTCAGTACGGAAAGGCTCACGAGGCACTCTGTCTCTTTTGCTTCGTGTGCCCACACACACACATACGACACACGCACACAAATACAAGCGAGACACCACCGTTGTGAAGCGCCAGCGTGGCCAATTTATGACCAGCGGAAGGAACACTTCCATCTCCACGGACCGAACCGAAACCGAATAGAAATGCTGACGAGGACGGCGATGATGACGATGGAGAATGTTTCGGGGCGAAGGCGAAGGCGAAAGGAATTAACAAGCGACCGAACGGCATTAAACGGCCACGGGTGGTTCGCGTTCGCCGTTCTGCTCCACCAGGAGGCGATAGAGAAACGAAAACCGGTGAAGAGATGAGGGAGGGAGGGGGAAGGAGGAGAGGATCTGGTAGGGACGAATGGATTATTTATGCTTATGAACAAACGACATCCTCCTGTTATGTTGATTTGATGTCTGAATTGTGACCTGCTTCCGTCCGGGTGTCTCGGGAAAACTCGGGCGCCCGCTGCACTCGTTAGCTCGTCGTTGTTGCGTCTCGGTTTGGGTCTAGATAATGTACCGATCCCCAAGCTAAGCCGTGCTTCCATCCTACCAGCCACCAGGAGGAAGCAAATCGGAAAACAGACGAAGCGACGCGGATCCAGGACGAGTCGATCGGAGAGCAAAAAACCAAACGAAAAGAAATAAAATAAATCAAACCGATTCGATCGCGATGAAATCAAGCTGATTAAAGTGATTATCACGTGAGCCACACGCCACCCGGACGACGCATGGCTTTACCGGGGCAGGAAAGGTACAGGAATAATTCTTTTCCTGTACCCTCAGCACAGCTGTGTAACGAACGATCGGGGTTTGTTTGGCCTCCGTTTGCAGCTTCCACTACACCGCGGGGGTAGTGTTCCGTTTTTCTGCACCTTCCCGATTGCATGCTCTAGAAGTAAATACACAACACCAACAAACAAAAAAAAAAGAAACACGCTCTGAATCATCCCGAAATGCCAAGCTTCAAGCCAAACGATAATTATTCATCATTATCGTATCGCTCATGTCGTGGCACATTTTGTGGTTCCTCACTGCTTCATCATCGTTTGGCTTCCCGAAATAAACGATCACCCCGGCCGACCAGCCGTCCTTCCTTCCGCCCTGCCCAGTGTGATCCCGAAAGATTATTGCTATTATTATAAGCTACTTATGAATGAATCTGAGATGAAAAATTTCTCGATCCGCGTTCCGACCCGCGATGGCGCACATTTTTCGATACCTCAAAGCCCGATGTGATAATTGAGCCTGATTTGAGGTGGTAATTGATTTAAATTGTAAGACGATTAAATGGTTTCTTCCCGCGATCGTACGCGAACGTGGGCCACGGCTTCGTAAGCGTGACGAGCGCGAAGGGTTGGAGGGGGTTTGGAGGTGGTTTGTAAAACGGAAAACGGGTTCCCGGCGTGCAGTGAAAAATTCATTCATTCGAGAAATTCGATTCAATTCGAAGCTAATTTGGTTAACCGCAACCACCTAACCGAACGTTGCAACGTGCGCCGTATTTGTTTGTTTTTTTTTTTCGACCAAATCCCACACATACACAAATGTTTCGATTTTTTACCGGCCATGAAGGGAGCGCGTGGTTAAGTATCATTAAATAATTGACTTACCACGGGGGCATGCTGCTTCTGCTGGTTTGGCTACGAAGCATGTAATTTGTGTTGTGTGGTTTGCGGTTGGCTGCCAGTTCACACCTTCGGGAAGGCGCGTAGGATCTTCGGTTTCAGCTTTTCTTCTTGCATCCCGAAGGTGTGGTGGTAGATTCTGTAGATGGTTGGGATGCGATTAATCTGACACCGTCAGCAGTCAGCAAACGCTACGCTCGGAACGGTCGCAATCGGACATATCGATCGACGTATCGAACGCTCAACGGTCGGGTGTGGACGATCGTACGAAACGTACGTTTTGTAGCTGTGTAAGGGGAAAGAAGCTGTGAATGTTTTCCTCAGATCATACAGATTCGTCAATTATTATACCGTCGTCGTGTTCGCGTTCATTGCTTCGAAGGTGAGTAAAATATTCAAAAAAAGGTTTCATTTTTTGCTCGTCTCTATTTATGTTGTACATCCGGTACATCTCATTGAGTCGGTAAAGCGCGAGCTCTCTTGTCGCATTTCGCTCTAATTATCTGCCGTTCTGTGTGTGAGAGTTTGGGGAGGAAACATTTTGACAGCTGGGAGATGAATCCGATTGAGCAATTATTATGATTAATTTTATTATAATTTCGATGAAATCACTTAACATTCTCATCTTGCCAATTCTGCATAAATTTCGAATTCCAAACCTCAGAACAGATCTCGTGATATGAAACCACCCAGGGCGACACACCTTAGTATCCTCCGATACTACACCTTGTCCGATGGTGCGAAACTGTTTGCCTGCCCCGCACAAACACTCACACGCCAAATAATAAAGTGAACAGGGCTCGAAGCCCTAATTCAATTCAAATCAGTCAACTGCACCGCCACCGAAAACTGCAGTCACATGCTTACGCATATCAGATCGGGACGATCGGTGCGATCGCATCAATCAAAATTGCGGCAACGAGCAGCACTCCCCGTTTCCCATTTTGCCATTTTAACAAGTTGCGTTCATTGAGGAGGGCTGCAGGTGAAAAAAGAAAGAAAACAAAAGTCGAATCAAAGCGGAACGGGGAGGAAGTCCGAATCAAATAAAATTTCATAAAACAGCACGGTCCGCAGCATCCGATCGGTTTGTCAATGGACGTGGGCCTTCCTTCCATCGGTCCACCGTTCCGCCCTTTTGCACTCCATTATTTATTGGATTTTAATAATTCATAAATAAAATCAATAAATCTGCGAATCGCACAGCATCACCGGCACCGGGTTCGGGTGGTGCCCGGCCTCGTACCTTTCGCCTTCGCTGCGCTTTTCATCAAACCAAAAAAACCGGCCCACTGGCCCCAGAACCGGCGCGAAACGGACGAGAGATCATAATGTAATAAATTCAAGAATTCCAGGAGGTCGAACGTGGCCGATGAAGCGGCGCGAAAAGGTATCGGGATTTGCACGCCGCGTGGAGCTGGCGGCTTTGTCAACACTACCGGCAGGCGATCGCGATGCGTCCAGCAAGTCCTCCACCTTCTTCTCCTTCGATCGTGAGGGGGAAAAATTTCCAAGAACCGCACGGCGACGCTGCGGCTGCCACAGTCACATGTTTGACGCACACGGGCCTGTTATTTTTTGCCCATTCGGTGCGCCATAAATCGGCTCAGACATTGCGGCTAGTGTCCGTTCGGTGCGATGCGAAGGACCACACAAACCTTGCAATCGCGGTCCACCCGAGGGAAAGTGAGGTGGACAAACAGTACGCGAAAAGCGCAACACAGCGCGAGGCACGGAAGGGAAAAACAAGCAGAAATGACAAACCGAAACAATTCATACAAAAGTCCCAACATAATGCGCATTGCACATGAGCTGTAGGAGGAGGAGCAGCAAGAAACAAAAAACCATACACAGGAGAAAAAACGTTAAACAAACAGATAAGACAAACGCATTGGCGTGAACGCCAACAAGCGTCTTATGATGAGATGGGATATGAGACAAAAGAAGAGACTTGGAAACGACTAAAAAAAACAAAAAACACACACACACCGTCCTAAACGAATGGATGCACAAATAAACAACAATGCGGTCGCGCGAATCATATAAAATGTAATAAATAAATAATAAATTAAATAACTGACCGCACCGACACTGAAAGGGCCAAAAGAACAAAAAATAAATGGCACCATGAAACACACTGGAACAGTACAATGATAACGACACTTCTGCCCGGGGAGGGAAGAGAAACTGTTGCATTTTCTCTCCATAAACACACACACACACACACATGCTCGCAGCATCCTTTCCGCATCGAGGATGGAAGGCAGGTAGCAACAACAAAAAAATATATCAACGAGATGAATTTTTGATTTGATTTCACAGGAGACGCGTCGAGCGCGAAGCAAAGCATACCGCGAAAACAAGCGCAAGACTGTCGGCCGTTTTTGGCCTCGACCTCAGGAACAAAACACACGCGCAGCACATCCCGCGAGCTGGCGCGTTGAGGGAAGGAATTATGCATCAAAATTTATGATGCGATTTCTCTCCCGCGTGCCGACTCCGTTGGAGGTGATGCCTCGGGAACAGAACGAAGTAGCAGCAAAAAAAAAATTGCTAAGAAAAACGACATACCATTGCCTGATCACTACCTCGCCGATCGGAATCGATCTCATCGCACATAATACATGTGTAAGAGATAGGGTTTATTGTTAACGAGACAGCTCTCCGATAGCACGCAGCACCCCGTCTCCTCTCTCCATCCCCCCTGACCCATGGTTCCTTCCATCGGGAGATCAGATCGTGCTCGTTGGATCAAGAGTGAACCGTGAAAGGTACCTAACTCTTTTTTGTTGTTGCGTTTCTGCCAGATGATCATCAAGCTTATGATCGATATCGGGAAGGCACATTGGGTGACGCGATCGTAGTGCCACTGATGGTGACCACTTCCAACTAACTCCTTGCCTTGTGATGATCGTGACAGGAGCACACAACACACACACACACACATACATTCCTTCACAAAAAAGGGCTGGTGATGAAAGAAAACAAACAGCCGATCGTAAGTCCATTTATCATCAGTGCTAACGAAGGAGACAAAGTTTGCACAGGGGCCGCAAAAAAAATCAGTTGATTATGGTTTCCTATTTCATCCGTCACTTGCATCGGGCAGCTTTTGGAACTAGTTGGTCAGCGACCGGGGAGAGCGAGATGGGAAACGAAGAGAAGAATTTTCATGAGACACGTTCGCAAATATTTCCCCAGGAGTGATGCAGCTCGAGAAGCAGCACCAATTTTGACACGACTACAATCCGCGTACGCTTCAGCGCCGCAAGTTTAGTTATACGGGAGATTGAAATTTATGAATTCCGTCCATAATTTCGGTCGATCGCCCGCTGCCGGAATGGCTGCCAAACGATTGCTTTGAGCCAAGCAATCGCATAAAAAAACTTCGCTCAGTTAGGTTTTGATTCGGCGCATTCTCGAAAGCGAACCATTTTTCTCAGCATGATCCGGCCAAAAAAGGTGACGGAACGGACGCATCACGAAATGGCGTCGCGATGACACGCAGATCGGAGCTTTCGATACGCCTGCAGAAGTTGGTTTTTAACACTTTCGGACGCATGTTTTTTTTTGCATTGCACTCCGGTGGAAAAATAATCTATTCCTAAAGGTTAGTGGGAGCACATAAAATGGTCACGATCGACGAAAAAAGTGATTATGAAATGTGTCAGAAAGTGGCTTGAGGAAAGGAAATCTATGGACATGAATTCGTGCAGTAATTTATTCCCATTCAGCGTGCTTTTTCTTTTACCTTCCCCATCCGCCCATCGGAGCACCGGAGCCGATTAGACGCGGGCGCGCGGGCGGAATGGACCACTTTGTTCCACCACAGTTTTGTTTCCCTATCGTAACGTAACGTTCATGTCTAACGAGCTGCGTACATTGTTCCTTCCGATCAATTTGTTAGCCCAACCGTGCGACAGTTATCTTAAAAATGCGTTAAATATCCTTCCATTAGCGAAGCGGGAAAACGCGCCGATGAGACATCCGGACTGTAGCTGGGTGGGTGTGAGCGCGAGGTGTGGGAAAAAGCATTCCGGTACAGACACAAATATCGCACCGTGTGTATCGCATGTTCGACGACAGTGTTGTTCCCCGCTGGAGCTGGGTCGGGGGTCAATTTCATCAGCATATTTTGGTAATAACTGGCACACACACATATTCTCCAGAAGCCAGGGCCAGAAGTGACCGCTACTACCACGAATCGATAAAACGTCCACTATCACCTCATTTTGTGTTGTGAAACATGGAACGGGGGAGGAAAAAAAACAACACAGCTGGATGCCATTTTCTGGACTCTTTCTGGACGGAAACAAATGGATACCCATTGGCATAGCGCCATTGAAACTGGAGTAAAACATTACCTATTACAAATTGATACTTTGCAACGATGGACATCGGGTCGGAACACAGCTCGGAGGAAGTGAACAACAATGTGTGGATGAAGTAAAACCTGAGAAATACGCTTCCCATACACCCTCACACGGAGGCCGCACATGGAATTTCCATGCCGTCTCAGCGGTCCAATCCTTCCCCAAAGCCCCTGTGAAGAACAATTGAGGGGGAGGGAGCCACATAAAACGAAACGGAACACACTCACCCTTCGCTCCGTAACGTAACGCTCCGGTAGGTTTGCCTTGCGTGCGGTTCCATTTGGCAGTCGCTGGTGGTTCGTGATCCTTCGGTGTGGGCCAAAGCGGGGCTGGTTTTCGGGTGCTGGCGATAATTATCACACCAATACACGCGCACCACTGCTGGTGTCCGTGGTATCGCCCGTGGCTTCCGGCTGACCTCTTGCTTGGTACTAATTGTAATAATCGCTACTGCCACTGTTACCCCGGTGGAGGAAAAAACACACCAGGACACGCACACCCACTTACGTGCCGGCCGCGGTGTACTTGTGTTGGTACGCAGAACAGTTCTTTTGTTTTGATTTCGATGCTTCCCGGTCTAGTCCCCGTCGGCGTTCCCTATTAACATAAATTAAATTAAATAATGTATATCAGTTTCGATTTGACTACGGGACGCATTTTGCACGCACACGCACACAAACCCACTACCACCTGGAGGCTTTGGGCTTGGCTTTGGATTTCCGATAAGTTTGGCCTAGTTTTTTCTACTTCAGCTCCACATCCACAGAGGTTAGCTGGCGTCCAACGCACAAACGTTACGTGGCGGTTCCATTGCGTTTGCGTTCGTTTCGTTCCGTACTGTGGTAGTCATTATTATTAATCTTACTCCCGGTGTTGAGCAACATTTTTCACCTTCCCCGCCTCGACATGTTGGATTTTTTTTCTCTTTTTGTATGCGAGTGTAATGTGTCACACCACGCGCCCACCAAGCTTTCGCAGTCACACGCGACGTTGGAGTGGATTGGAATATGTTAAAGCTGGCGAGAGTCAGATCCTGCTGGCTAACTGGCAAGCGGAACTGGATCCATTGGTTGGAGAAGCGTATAAAATTTTAACTAAAACAAACAAACAACCTTTCATTTGTTCGTTGCGTGGCGCTCATACCCGTGCTGCCTTTCAATACTGACGATGAACTTGAGCCTTGAGCGGAATGTGGGAGCGTTCGTGCAAAAGATCGATAGCATTGTGCTGTGTTTTAGAGTGGCAGGAGAGGCGTAGCTGTGAAATATTTTAAAAGACGTCTAGTTGTGTGTTTTTTTAGATTCGCCCTGTCTATTCGGTTCGCATCTTCCGAATGCGAAACAGAGAACGCTGCTCAACTACTATTCATTTCGAAATGGACCATTTAACGCGTTATACCCTAAGCTAATAGAGTTTTCCGCCTTGCATAACCAAACTCGAGAACTTTTAACCAATCCGTTTGCGACATGTTTAGGAAAAATCCCTTCCCTAACTTCCCTAACTGTAACACTCGCTCTTATCGCTCAATCAAGAAGAGGAAACCATGCGTTTGGATATGTTTCTTATCTATTCCTAGATTGAAGTGCATCCCTGCTGTGTACGATTGTGGGCTAATCGAATGATATCTACGTGCCCGAGTGAGCCCTACGGCTGGAACAATTGTTACTTTTCACAGCTTCAATTGAACCAGCGCCATATTGCTCGAAATCGATCGACACTCGACTCTGCTCGCTGAGTTTTCCCCCAAAGAAAAAAAGACCGAACTGCCTGCTGGGAGCGGAAAAAAAAACAAATAAACCTTTCACGGCTTCCCCGGGAAAGGCGGATTTACCGGTGGTTTTTTAATTCCTGTGCGAGAGCTAAACGATGCGATTTCTGGTCGCTTATCTCACCCGGTCCGATCAGATCGGAGAACCCAACCCGGCGTCAATCGGCTTAGCGTGCGGTGGTGATGAATTCCCCTTCGTGGGACTGGTTGTAACATATTGATGCAATTTCCCTTTTTCACTGGTAAATGTCAACCAGTGGGACCACCAGTGGGAAGGAAAAGTGATACAATTCACTCACAGCTTCTGCAACCAAGGGTGGTTCATTTTTGGTAGTGCTTTCGGTGGCAAACGTAAGCCCGCATGTGCATCCTTCGGGATTCATTGTTCGTGCGCCCCACCATCATTAACCACCGGGTGGCTGAAGTGTATCGCACACAGAGACACGCCACGAATCGACAGAGGTAACAAAAAACAACAACTAGCTAGTCCTGTGCCCAAAGAAGTGATCCTTATCTCTTTGCTGCTCCTGTTCCATATGGAATTACCGGACGGGAAAAATCCTCTGCTGTCCTGTGCGGCGTGCTGCATGGAGCAGCTGGCTCGTTGATTGAAGGCATTAAACGTTATTTCCTTGTGTGTACCGTGCGGGAAAGGATGCCGGGCAAGATGGCCGAGAGGAAGTTTAGTTTATGTGTTTTGCGTATTCCGGTGCCCTTCCGTTGGACGGACACAAAAAAGGAAAAAAAAACTCCTGAAACCACTTCGGTAGCTGGTAGGAGTGACTAAACAATAAATGAATGGAAACCCCTTTTTACCAACGATAATGATTTAGGTGGTAATGATGTTGTATTTGCTTCGTTTCACGTCGGCAGCAGTGGGCTGTGTCCTGTGTCGCTTCGATGCTCCAAATAATTCACATCCTAATAGCGCCGGGACACAACGTAGATATCATAATTGCGTACGTGTGCGTTCCCCTGCGATGGCCGCACGGCTTACATTTTATCCACCCCGAATGGATCTCTCCGAACGGAGGGTTGCTCTATCGATGGACGGAGCGGGGTACAATTTATTTGAAGGGAACTGAACGAAATGGTCTGCGCTCTTAAACGACCATCAACTGACACAGCAAGATGGGGTCGCTGTTTGTCTGTGAAACAGAAAACAAACGCCACAGGGATAGGAAAAATCCGTTGGTCCAAAAAAGAGGGAGCCTCGAGAAGAAAGAAGTCCTTACAGGACAAACAAGACAAAGACACTCGTGCAATGCAAACAAAAACCGAACAAAAAATCACGCTCCGAGTGAACAAAATGGAAGCGTTTAACTGAAATCGCACACGTTGTTGTGGGTCTCCGATTATTATCCGTTCTGTTTGCTGCCGGTTGGAAATGCCTTTTTCACCGTTGCACAATTTCTTCGTTATTTGCAAATGTTGGTCCCATTTCCGGCGACGAAACAGCGCAATGGAATGTCTTTGTGGGGAACACTTTGTTTTACATCTGGATGTAGGAAGGTTTCGGTGGATGTTTTTTGTGTGTAAAACAACCGTTCAATTTTATGCACCATAGTCAGTTGAGTTAAACGTTATTATTTAAATTGAATGCCACGAGTATACTGATGATCGGATGAACTAATTGTTTTGACGTGGTTTTTTATGCAAAATTAATTTTATTAGATTTATACACATTGAATGTCTCACTCGTCGACAAAACCGCTTCGCAAAATGCTGACCGAGTTGAATGAGACACACATGCACACAACAAACGCTAGTAACCGGAAAAATAATGATTTTAGAGGAAGTGGCAAGGGCCCTCATCAACATTTTACCCTGCGAGACGCACGAAATAAGCCGCCCAAGAACGAACCTTTCACCTGCTCGTCTGCACGAGCTCGCTCACCCAGTCGCCTAATGTGCTTCAGCTGATAATAAATACATACTTTCGTGTTTAAACGGCCTGTCTGGGGTCGTTGGTCAAGGCAGACGTTGGTCTGCTGCTGATTCGATTCACGCTAGCGGTTGGGTGTTTGTGTTTTTTTTACGATTACGTTTTCTTCTACTGCTCCAGCGTCCAGCGTATTACGTCGTTCAATCAAACGCAGTGAACGAAGCAGGACACGGAACCAGCGATTCCTTCTGGGCACAGAAAAGGACGAAACGCTCCTAAAGGATCAGTGACTCCGGCGGGATCCCGTGATGCCGGTTAGGCGCACAAGGACTGGTCATAAATTAAGGACACAACACAAAGGGAACCTGTCTCCCGGTGTGCATGAGCATTTTTTTTTGTCGACTCCTTGTTCCTGTGTCTCGGTTGCAATCCAGCAAGTGTTTGAACGCTCTCGATTTAGTGTGCTTCCTTTCCGTTGCGGCCAGGTGAAGGCAGGTGATTTGTATCGGTGGGTTCTCGATTCGTAAACTAAAGGTGTGCTCTTTGGGTCCTTTGGTCCGATCGAGCGGCGTCGGAGACGGCGGAATGAAACGTGTTGGAACGCTTGTAGACATGCTTTGAGAATGCAAGCTTTCTTGATGAGAGAAACAAAAATATGCTACTCTAAAACGCTGCGTATGTGGTGATGTTGTTGGTCACACGAAATTTGCGACGGTCTTTCTTCAACACAAAGGCGTCGCTAACGGTTTTTATTATGATTCCAAATGTACTCTAGCTCGCTTCAAGTTAGTCTTATTTCACAGTTATATGCTAAGCGAAGAGAATCTATCACTCTGTTGGTCGGACGCAAAAAAAAATCGTCTAAAATAAAAACGAGATATTAATCTTCCCCAGATCACGCGCCCAATATAAGCGAAACTGGGCACATACACAACTAAGTGGTTGAGAAAATCCGCCACCATAAATACAAACACCTTCTTCCAGGTATCCGCGCGCTGAAGTGTGGAACTTTTCATGCTTTCCTGCACAATTTCCCAATGCAAAAGCGCACACCCACAGCGAAAAATGGAGGATTTGGTCAACTTTAATGTGAGCTAAACGTTGCCCATTAATTCCACCTGCTTTACTTTTGGGTAACGACGGATGAGAGCATTCTAAACAAGCGAACATCGAAAAAGAGAAATAAAGAAGTTTATTTTCCTCAGAAGCTGTTTTGGTGTTTTTTTTTCTCGTAACCACCTCCAGGAAAACGATTGTTATTTTTTCCCAAAGCTGTCGCTTCTGGTGACAGTTTCCGAGTTTTCAGTTTTTCTCCCCTTTTAAAAGCTACGCTACTGCCGTTTCATGCTGGCGCTTGATGGTTTGAAAAGTTCTTTTTGTGAAAAAGTTGGACTGTGTGAGAATTTTCGGTGACGGTTGGAGTAACTTTGAGATTTTAATGTACCTTGATTGCGTTGCAATCGGTGGAACGACGAGCTACAGTTGACCAAGGAGTAAATTTATGACCCTAAAAATCGAACAACAGTCCTTCAAATGGGCAATAGCAAGTGAAACCTCCTAGCAGCAACAAGAATGACCATAAATGAAGAAATTAACTGCATTTCATGACACTCCGTTTGATTGTTGCAGCGTGAAACTCAGCGCTTACATATTGCGCATTTATTGCGAAGCGAACATTTGCCCGCTCGTTTTCTCCCAACCTCCGCGTCTGTCAAAGCTACGTGATGCTTTGCGGTGGCGAAGGCATGCGGAACCGTTTGCAAAATGGCACCAGCATTTCTTAATTAAGATTCATCATAGCGGTGCCCAAGCACGCCGAACCGCGAGTTGCCCATCTGGGAGTGAACGAGCTTTTCTCTAGCTCCCCTAGCCATACGCTAGCGATGAAGCAATGGCAATGCGCAAAGCGTCATCGTGATCTTCAACGACCGTGCATTGGTTCGATCGCATAAAAACCGGAACGCGCGAGCAGTAGCGAGAAAAAAAGGTCATCCACTGGTAGGGAAAATATGCGAAATATTCCACCATACATCCAGGAACAGTCTGAGCTGGATTCATTTTTTTCCTCCTTCTTACATCTCCGAATGCGATCGAACGATCGGAATGGAAAGCATCCTTTAATTGGTAGTGCGTGAACGAAACCGAACGCTACTGAAACGCATCGAATAAGAACCTCTTCCCGGGAAGACTTTATGGTGGGAGCACGAAAACCGATCATCGATCGTTAATTAATAATATGTCCAGCGGTGGTACGTGCACACACGAACTCCTTTTATTGTCGTTCACCGGTGGTGGTTTTTGGTAATCGACACTTAATTAATCCATTTTCACACCTTGCGTTTTTCACAAGGGCATACGCAGAGCCATATATGCGCGAACCAGATCATGCCCGCGTATGGAAACGATCACTGGAACGGTGGGAATCGGTACTGTTTTGTTGCAAATCTGAGAGTCCCGTGAGTTGTACATGCTGCAGTGTTCCGTTTAAGGAAATTTCAACGCTTTAAGAAGGATATGGTATGCAAGCATTCAAAACATTTCCAGTGAAGCGATTTTTTCACCAGGCATCTAATTGGATGAGTTAATTAAAGCTTATTGAACGAAAAAGCGCGATTTTTGTTCAACCAAGCTGTGGTTAAAGATAACAGCAAAATAAAAAACAGTCCAGATAAAAAAGTAAACTTTTATTCAATCAAACCGTGTCGATTAACGTCCGTAAGCAGCGTCTTAAAGGCAGCCTCTATTTTCGCATTCGCAGCGGTACGATCAATCAAACGATTTTTCGGTGATGCTTCCGCCAGTGCAACAAAAAAACGGAGTGGTTCAGCGGAACCTCCATCCAACCGGTCGATGCATTCTAATCGTGGTCAATTACACGTTTTTAATGCTTCAATTATATTGTTCGTACGAGAGGAGAATGAGGGAACGAAAAAAAAAATAACAAAACGCGTTTAGCTGTGGGTCCTTTATTTCGGGTGAGCCCGACCAGCGGTTTTTGTTTCAAAATTTGAACTTTTCCACTGTCGGGTGCGCTGCCACGGCGCTTTTACTTGCGGCGCATCCGCATTGTAGAGAAATAGGGATGGATAGGAGGACAGGAAAACGCAAAAACGCTACCACCAGTCCTCCAGCTGCAGGTGAAATGATGCTCTGTGGAAAGACAACGGAAAGGGAAAGGGTCCGATGGTATTGGACATCGGGCGAAGAAGAGAGCCACTACCCCGCTGCTTACCAGCACACGAAACAAACGAGACGTATCGTTAAACTTTTCCCCCGGTGCCGAACAATGCCCCCAACACGGATCGTATCCGCTAAACCACTGATTGAATGCTGTGTGTCCTTACGCTATCCGAGCGCATCCCCGAGGATGGAGCTTCCCCGGCTCGTTCGTCCTGTGCCAGCGTTCTCGTCAAACCGGATGCTTAAATCGCCTGCCGATCAACTACGCATGCGACCACGTGCATGCACAAAAACAGGCACAACAAAAAAAGAAACACAAGGCCTCCCCAAAAAGCCAAAAACCACCATCAATTGAATTGAATGGTGTAATGGTGACATCCGCTCCAGCCGATGGGGCCAACCCCAGACTCCATTGCGGCCGATGTTCCCACCGTTTGTAAAATGGAGGCAGCAGGATCACACAGCCTCCGCCACAAAAAAAAAACGTAATTGGAGTACGGCAGGAAGGATGGGCGGAGGGTGGAATTGAATTTACACAGCTTGACAGTTGCTGGCTTCCAGCACCGGGATCGTCATCCCGATCGGTCCCACAAGACGATCGAAACGCGGCGGTTAACAATGTTTTTGCCAGCTTCGGTACACATCCTACAGGGTGGGAAAGGTAGCATGAATGGAACCACCGTGTCAGGTCGGTCAGTTTCAAGGCGTTGTTGCTTTTTGTTTGCTGCTCAATTTTATTGTCCTTAAGAATTTTGCTCGCAATGCTGTACAGGAATCTGTTCAGAATGTGACAAAAATCGCATTGTGTACAAGAGCCGAGCATGCTTTAATGATCGCTGAAGCTGGGCCCGCAGCATGCTTCTGGGTGGCGCTGTTGGCGCTTATCCTCTTTTGAGGGCAATGTTTGATGGCTCCTGCACACCGGCTAGCCGCGGAAATAATATTGAACACACGGGAAAACTCGGCATAGACGAACGCCTCGTGCGCTTACCATCACCGAAACGAACTCCCCAGAGTCGGTCCGGTGTTCGAGATGTCTTTTTCCAGGAACGCGTTGAGCGCGTTCATCTCGGAAATATCTCGAGCTCCGCAAACGCACGCTCACGTTTTACGATTATTTTTCCCCGTAGTCGTCGCTTAATTTTCGGCTTGTCCTCACACGCTTCGCGATTAGAACAACTTGTTCTGTTGCTGCTGCTGTTGCTGCTGTTGCTGCCACGTAATCTGATACTCCCCAGCTCGGAGTGCTTGATGCGAAAAAAAAAACAAACGGGGAGGGTATAAACATTGAATTAATTAAACTATTCCGTAGATTGCCTTCGTCTGTGGGGAAACTATCGGTGGAGACGCCACCGTCTGCTATACGATATACGCGGGAATGGGTGAATGAGAATTGGAGATGACAGGCAGGTAGGCAAGCAGGCAGGTAGTCAGGCCGCGATCGTTACAGCGTCGTGCTCCACACCATGGAATGGCATGCGTAGATTTATAGATTCCGATCGTAATCGTGCTGATAGGAGTGCGTTTCCCAAGGATCGGTTGGGAGCGATCGAGCATCGGTGGTGATCGGTGGCCATCAGGGGACCGGAGATCCAGATCGGACATCGTGATCTCGCTTCCAAATTAATCGTTGACACTTTGTCGATGCGTGTGTATATGTGTGTGTGTTTGTGTGTGTGCCAGAACGAAGCCTACAACGCGATGATGAAGAAGTTTAACCTAAGCGCTGCCCAAGCGTTGCCTGCACAAGCCGACAAAATTGGAGCTCGAGTCGGTGTCTCGCGATGATGCGAAGCAGGCCGAGAAACGTTTTGCTCGACAAGCTGTAGCGGCGATAGTTCCCAGCGATACGTATGAAGCGTACCTCCACTTGTTGGCTCGGAAAACCGATAGCCTTCGATTTATGCCCATAAAACTCTCTTAAAACCCGCTCACCCGTACCGTACCGACTGCGAATTATTTAATCATTGTTGAAAGTGTGTATGTTTTTGTGTGCCTGTAGCACGGAGGTCATAGTGTAGCATAATAAAATGAACAATAATTCCCGTCGATCACTGCACAGGATGCGCATTGCACTACGAATATCGGGAAGGTACTTGACGAACGAACCGGTCATTGCCGGTCGAACCGTAATCAACTGACATCATGAGATCATAATCATAAATAATGATAAGCATAAGCCCCCAACGGGATGGGTTGGAGGGAGGGTATGGGCATTCAGAAACCGTCGAATCGAAAAACCCAATCCACCGACATTATCCTCGTTCGATACCGATACCCCTGCCCAATTTGCCGTACTTCCAGCCAGTGGCAGCCGCTGCATCGTTCGTGGACATTTCACGGATGCAATTTGATCGTGATTTGTGTGATTCCGTCCCGTCCGGTGAACGGGTAGCAGCAAGATCTAACAAGGAAGATACCGGGTCCTTTCTACTCGTTGATGTGGTGAAGCGACCCGAGAGAAAGACTGGAACAAATTTTAGAGGGCAAAACAATGATAAACATTTTCGACAGACACACACCGCGAGCGAACGAGCGCGCGAGAGAGAAGGAAACACACAAACACAAAATCTAAGCTAACCGCGCCCCGGATCCGGATGATCCGCGTGCGCGAGATGCTGATAGTAATAAATTGTACGTACGTGCTCGGTACTGCCGAAGCGAAATAGAAGGTGACCGTACCGTTTGTGTTTGGGCGCGGGATAAATCATAACTCCAGGCAGCTAGGAGCGGGCAGTGAAAAGATGAAGCAAGACAAGTATGAGAGAGCAAAAAAAAACGCAAACAAGCCTCCTGCCTCGTACGCCTGGTAAGCGTTTGCTAGCAGACTTTGAATGTGGACCCGCACGCTGACAGCACGGAACGGAGCAAGTACGATGGGGAACGGATCCGTTCGTGCTCGGAATCAAATCAGCCCGTCTTCAGAAGGGCCTTCGCTGTTCCAGATTGCTCCGCCAACGTCCCAGCACCACGGTGGACTAGTTGTTAGGGAGTATGTAGTTCGCTCGTCCTCCGTCCTCGTGGTACTTTTAAACCTCCGTTTCGCTTCACTTTATCGCTGTTACTACATTCGCTTCAACTACACACGCCTCGTGTTCCGTTCCGTGCGCTTCAATTCGTTGCTTCGTACGTTGTATTAATGTTATTACAGGTATTTATCATTTGTTTTCTTCTATTACCCACCTTTCGACGACCCACCGTTGCCCGGTGTCGTTATCGTATTCGTGCCTAGTCCAACGTTCTCGGGGCCGGTGCTGAAAGTGGAAGCAACGAGTGCCACACGGTTCTTGGGGTTGCTGTGTGAGCATTATAAATTTTATGATTTCATTGTTGTTTGCGCTTGTTAGACATGATGTGATGCTGTAAAATATGTGTTGGATTGTATACAGCGCTCGTGCGAGACGGTTGATCCTAATGAAGGAAAGGGAGACGCGTTGCTCGTTTCCATTAGGAGCCGAAGGAGAAGATTTCTTTCACGTTAAAAGCTTTCTCTGGAGCGGGTGCGCATTGTGCGAAGCTTTCGTGTTATTTCTCTCCCTAGCTAAGAATTTTCTCCTACCGCAACTTCTTAGCGATGTCGTGTCATGTCTTCGGAAGGAAAAAAAAACCTCCAAAATGCCTCACTTCCTGAACGCGGTTTTGATCGATGACCTATCGAGGGACGGAGGTGTAGCCTGTTTTACATTCAGCCGCAAGATGTAATGGTCCACCTTCCTGCACGGTGCATTGTCTCAATCAAAACTTTCATTCCCAGCTACCAGCGGTGCAACCGTGACGTTCCGCGTCCAAGAACATGGCAGGATCGAACGCATTACGCCCGAGGGCGGTTGTGTGGCGCATTTTAATCCAACCACTCGGCCGACCCGGCCCAATCGATCGATCATCTTAACGCACATAAATCAATGAATCACGCCAGTGTGAACCCCGAAACGCAGGGAACGATACGAGCGCGATCGAAACGAATCTCGCACGCTCTCCATCATCCATCCATTCCATTCCATTCATCCATCGGTCATAACTCTTACATCGAACATCAGGGACGCTTTAGTTAGCTTCCAATCTGTCCATGCTGCTCGTGCGCATGGTTGCTTGTGTGTGTGTAGGTGTATTTGTGCCTTGGGACAGACAGTGGAAGCAAAAAGTCCAAAATCACCCTGACAAGGAGTTAACTTGACTTGTCTTGACGGATCCCTCGTACGAATCTCTCGAACCGAGCGGAGATTCCTCTCGGGAACGATTCGGGCTGGGATGGAGGGAGCAATCTTCGGTTGAATCCCTTCCGGTCGTCAACGATCACCCGGCCAGGGGCAATCCTCTGCACGCCGTACTCGTCGTACCGAGCGGAGCATACCGGATCATAATATTATTATTATTATTATGATAATTATTTATTATTTATTATTATCGAAGGCCCCGATGCAGCCTGCATCTTTGGGCGTGGGGAATGCATCACGTTTGCCCACCGTTTGCGATCGGCGGTGCGATTCGGACCGCCGGATTATACAGCAGTATCGGTGATTTGTTTGCAGCAGCAGCAACAGCAGCAGATATTTGTCCGACACACATAGACTTTTTTACGGAACATTGACCGGCTGCCGTTGCTGCTACCATTCCGAGTGAGATTCTTACAGCCACGGATCACTTCCAACGGTGAGTGTGCGGGTTGAGTGATTTACGACAGACGCAAACATGCCGCAATCTGGTTGGCATCGGTTGGTAGTGCGATGTATTAATAAGCTTTGAATTATATTTAATTGAAAAATAACCTCGAGCAGCAAGGGTGAAGAAAATTTGCACGCACGAAGATAATCTCAAAAAATGTGGGCCATGTTCTTCCTACCGCATGAAGGTAATGTTTTCTCATACCACACATTCGCCTACATCTAATATGGTTGTATAATCTTGTACCATAATAACCGAAAGCGTGTACCCAAAATGATCGATCTATTCCTAGCCTATTGTAGTAGAATCACTATGCTAAGCTTTACTTTTACGCTGTAACACCTGCGTGGAGAAGCGGGCTCGGAAATACTATTAATCCGATTATCACGATCATTGAACCATCCTTTATAGCTGCAGTAACCGATCGATCATCCTATCCCTGGGTGTATTATGATATTCAAATGGACACACTCCGAGCTGTGGAAGCTCCTGCTGACCACACCGTCCCACAACCCTATCAGCATTCGATCATCTTTGCACCGGCAAAGCGATCGTTCGCCTTTTCGAAAGCAAACCCAAGATATCCCGAGATCGGATTGCAGTGAGATAAATTTCAATCGCTCTATTTTGACAACTTCGCATCGGTGACGTCCGTAAGCGTCCATCCCGCCAATGGGCATTTACCAGGAATGCCCGCGCGTTTGGAATTTATTACCCCGTTTTCCTACCGATCAATCAGGAGGGGTTGAATTTTCAGCTCCCGGCGGCACATCTTACCAGCGAACTTCCAACGGGGGCCGCATCGGTTTGGAAATGTTTTATTTAATACTTTTTTCACCTTCCCCGCGCAAGGTGCACACTGGTGTATGTGCACTTGTGGCTGCTAATAATTATAATCATTTATTATTATTGAACATAAATTTTTATTCCATACCCTTTCCCTGTCGCACCCTTCGGAGTCCATGCAGACTCCGTATCGCTGGAGCACTCCACTTTGCGCTCAACTTTTCCTCCCGATTCGTTTGATTTCCGCTAGGCGTTGTAGCAGTGGTGGTGTTGGTGGTAAATTTTTACGACAGCATCCAGCGAACCGCCAGCAACGGCGGCAAATATCTGTCAGCTTTGTTGGCAGGTTTATGGGCGAGCGCGTACGGCCATGGCTGGGAATTGTGCCGGTATGCAAGTATGCCACCGCCGTTGGGCAGCGGTGGCACTCCTCGTCCTTTAGTGACAAAGCCATGGGAGAAGCCGGCTCGTATAACCGCCCCATTGCGCCATTCCACCGTCGTGGAGAATCGCGAATAACCGAAATATTCCCCTCCGGGCGGCTTTCTGTAGCGGGATGCGGTGATGTATGGGTTACACACCGGCTGCACCGGGGAAGTTGCATCTCTCGGTTCGGGCTGGAGTTTCTTTTTTCATCTTCTGTACCCTCCCTCCCGCTGGTTTGGCTTTCGCTCATTTTCTCGGCACCTCAACGATCGGTTGTTGCGCGATCGGTGCCTCGGGGGCGTATTGTGTCCTGCTCTGGTACAGTCCAGTCCAGCCAAGCGCCAACTGGTGTAGCGTGCAATGAATAATAATATAAAAGCAAAATATCACAAAGAAGGTGCAGCATTTTTCATAATTCCACCTATTAAGCGTACTGTTATGACGAAAAATTATACTCTCCACTCAGCGTGCACGTACACATTGATGCTGGGCCGTGTAGCGACTGCTAGCGAATGAAGTCACTCGAGTTGTTCGGTTCGATGTTTTTTTTGAAGAAAACATGGAAACCAGTGCTTCATAAATCGATGAACGAATTTAAAAAACGAAGCATTTAGTCATCGTACAAAGTATTGATAATGTTGTCGTGGTTCAACATTTAACCCTCCAAGGTGAGAAATTCGGGCTGTAAAATGTACTGCTGCTGTTTTGAATACATAATAGAACGATAAATGTGTTTATGATTTTGTAATTTGATGCTTACGTTATTTGTTTTCAAGGCTTCTAACGAATATTTCTACCTTACGACTAACTTCACTACATTAAAAAAGCAATTTATATCACTATGGATAGTGTTATTTCGCTTCAACCGATATCTAATTCTTGGGTATGTTTCTTTTGTTTCAGTAGCATCCCGCATGACCTCGTCGCACGTGTCACCGCAGGTCTGTCGGCCCCACTTCCACGGGCCACTGTCGTGGCTGAGTGATCCACCGAAACCGATCGCCTCCAGCAGTGCCTGGGGCAGCCCGTTCGCCTGCCCCCAGGATCCGCAGGACAAGCTGAGCCAGGTGCAGACGAGCCAAACGGGCCAGCATCTCTTCTCCTTCCCACCGACCCCGCCCAAGGACTCGACGCCCGACTCGGTGCAGACGGCACCGGCCGAGTATCAGGCGACGATCAATGCGTTCATGCATCAGGCCCAGGTTGGCTCGAGCAATGCGGTCGGCGGAGTGGGAGTGGGCGGTGGTGGTGGCAGCACCGGACAGACGACGGACAGCTGCGGGCTGGACGTGAAACCCTGCCTCACCGGTGGCAACGGTTCGAGCGGCAGTGGTGGAGGTGGTGGTGGTGGCGGTGGCGGCGGCGGCGGCCAGAACCAACCAAAGCAACGTGAAGGTACGAGCAGCAGTGGAGCGGTGGGAGGCGGAGGCAATGGCGGAAGTGGCCATCCAAATGGCGGCCAACCGACCGGAAGTGGGCTCGGCGGAGTGCATGGCGGCCAAAGCAATGCCGGTGGCTCTACGGTGGGCCACACTTCCGGTGCAAGTGGCGGTCTGTTCGACGGGACGGGACAGTCGGCGTACGGTGGAGGGTACGACACGAGTGGGTACGGTGCTTACCACCACCAGCACGCTGGTGCCTCGTTCGGACAGTCCAACCCGCGCCCAACCATGAACAGCCCGCACATGAAGCCGCAAAGGACGAAAGCTCGCACGAGTGCCGGTAAGATATGGACACGTGGTGGTGTATTGTGGACTTTTCTGTTCGTTTCTTTGTATCACCATCGTTTTATATGTTTTTTTCTTTATTTCCTACTAGCTAATCAGTTCGCTTCAGTTTATTTGCTTAACTTACTTTTGTTCCAACGCTTGTACTGTAAACATTTTTATTTATGTAGTTTTTCAGTGCTTTTCTAATGGAAGCTACTGACCGAGTAAAACCCAATTCTTTCGTAAGTCAAACCGTTACCAGTGAGTGTTATGCGTTTATGTACAAAACTCTTAACTGAGGGACCCTCAAGTCGATGTTTCTTTTGTTTTTCTCCAATTCGAGTGCTTCTTAGAGCACCATGCACCGAGCGGAAGTTGCATTCTCTAGAGTCCGTACCCAGCACTCCATGTCTCATGTTCACGGTCTGTGTGGTTGTATGCACAAATGTGAAAATAAAAGCTGTTATGTGTTTGCTATCATGCTAAAATTTTGTATGTAAATTGTATTAATTAAATGAAAACATTTTAAATAATTTGATTAAAGTATCCCGCTCCATGCTCCAAGATACACGCTGCCTGTTTGTTATGCGTAAGGTGCATTTTTTCGCCCAAAACTCTAGCCCTCCATCTGCGGCTAACACAAAACGCTGCGCTGCCTTCAACATTCAACGTAGCGCCATTCAAACGCGTTGCAGATGCATTGTTTTGGTTACATAAACAAACCACCAAAGTGCTTGCACTTCCTCTTGGATGGAGTTTTTCTCTCTCCATCTCCATTTCTCGTTGCTCGGTTCGATCTTATTCGCAAAAAGTGCATTTGCACCGTGAACCGGCGCACTAACACAGACACACTCATGCGTCGTGTGCACGCTCTGCTCGCTGCTCGCTCATCGATTTGCATCTTCTCATTACCGATGCGCTGCCCTCCAAAGCAAACGCTTTACAAACGATCCGCCCCGGTTCCTGGTGGTGAGCAGCAAAAATACAAAAAACAAAAACACACACGCGCCCCGGCTGATTTTATGCGCAAGGGCACCAACAACAATGGCAAGCGGCGCAATGGCAACAAAAAGTCGAACGATCGCTGCTTTGTGGGCGCAATCGTCCAAGGAAAGCGTACCAGTCCGGTTGCAGTGAATGCGAGTGAAAAATGAATGCGAGCAAAAGAGCTTGTGTGTGTGAGAAAGAGAGAGTGTGTGTGTGAGAGAGAGAGAGAAAAAGAGCGAAGATATACACCCTTATGCTCTGCTACTGCACACAGCGCACAGTTCCCGGTGCAATAACAATGGAGAAAATGGAAACTACAGCTATGGGGCCGGGTTGTGGGAGGAGGGAACCGACCCTGCCTCCCCCTCCCCTTTGGGACACTGGACATTTTTTGTAATAAAAAATTGCCACAATTAAATAAAATGAAACTTACATTGGTCCGCTCGGTTCCGCAAACAAAGCGCGGGGGATTCCTCCCCTTCTCGGATGAAGCACAGAAAAAAAAAAACAAAAAACAAAACAGAAGGTTCCTGCAAACGAAGTAGGCAGGGCACAATTTTCTTTACGCTGCAGAAATGAATTTGTGTGTTATTTTTCACTACACCCAGTGCTGCTCCTTACGCTCCCACTGGACGCTCGGTTTGTTGCTTCATGCTGCCCGATCCCTATGCAGATTGTGTGCCCTTTTTCGGGTCGCACATCGTTGCCAAAGTGGGAATAAAAGTCACAATAATTAACGAAACGGTTCGTCCGGAGCAAACCATACCGTAGGCCAGCGACAATTCAAAGCTTTCCCATGCTTTCCCACCACGATGGGAAAATCGATTAAACTGTCCGGTGGAGCAGCGGTCGCATCCGCGATGCAAAACAGATATTGTTCTCGAGAGACTCCGAGCTTGGGGCGTATTAGATGAATCTATTATTATTCAAATTGCGCATCTTGACCTCGTCGTGTGGCGCAGCAAAAAAGATAAAAAAAATTAAAGCATGCATCAAACCAATTAACGCACTCGTACGTGCGTTTAGAAACGGATAGCAACAGCGAGAGGAAGCACTTTGGTAGCAGGTGGTAACAAATGGATGGATTCAAGCTTCTTGACAAATTATGACGCGTTCTTGACGCGCGCGCTCGGAAACAATTAATCATCTACCGAAGTGCATGAGATGTGGCAAAGCCGTACCGTACGCATAATTCAATGTGACATCTATACCGATGCCACCGATGCTGATCGGTCGTTTCGACTGGGGCCAAATTCCGACCAAACCGCTGGCGCAAGCGTTACGTTCCATCCACACCGACGCACGGTTGGTGGCACGCTTGTTATATAAGCAACAGCATTATTTATTGCATTCCCCGTCCACCGACCACCGGAGAGTGCACCAGTGCCCTTCACGAGGCATATGTGTGAGTTATATTCGCTTTTTTTTGCTATTGTTCTTGATGCGGGAGGTTAGACTCGCCGCGCAATAAATGGCACAGCGTAATCGGCACTAAATAGAAAAACCGGCAGCACCGCAATCAAACTACAAAATCATCCCCGGGTGGACTGGTGTAGCGTACGCCATAAGGAGCTATTGCTTTCTCATCTACCCCTGTTGGGTCCGTTTCTTGGCGCACGGCGAATTGTCGGACGCGTCGGGCACACTCGATACTCGATTTGATTTAGAATCTACCCCGTTAATGAAACACGCTCGTAAAACAATAAAATCGACGCTCGGAGAATTCTTTTCGAAACACACAATTTTACAGGCCACGCTTGAACGCACTTCAATCACCGAAAGCGCGCTGTGTTTTTTTTTGTTGTTGTCTACTTCTGGTTCGCTGCTGACCATCGCGCAGATTTTGCGCACGCAATCCGCACGTTCCGCGCGTGATTCGCGTGCGCTTTTTCGGCAAACGCCAAATTTATTAGGACCACTTAAGTGTTCTTTACGTGCGCGCGAACATACACACACGCACAGCAGTAGTAACGGTTTGGGACGAGCAATTATTGGGCAGGTTCTTCTGGCAAACACCTGCCCTCATGAAGTTCCGCGATCGCGAGAAGATTTGATCTTGAACGCCGCGAATGTCCGGGTTTTCGGAACTCGTAAAGCCGCGGTGTGCTTCGTGGAGAAACATCCGTTTAGTTTTCCAAACGCGGCAAGTGTTTAGGTTTTAAGCCGGTGCCGGGACTGGCTCTACCCACCCCCCAGAAGACTGGTAGCCAAGAGGCTGCCACTTGCCCATACACTCAAGGACACTCGTGGGCTTTACGTGGTGTTTTGCGTGTGGAGTTGCACTTGCCGCTCCAACTCTAGGAGCTTTCGGGCGGCATCGTCGCTTTGACGGGAACTTGAGCTGAAGCTGCCGCTGTGAAGAGACTTGCAATAGCGCAACGAACCGTGTGGCGAGATACACACAGTAGCTAGCTGAGTGCGGGAAGAACAAACATCAACGAGCTTCCCAAAAGTCGACGATTTAATGAGGTCAACGAATCTCGGCTTGTTTTCTCGGAAACGGACAGCCACAAGCGCTCGGGGCACTCGACGAAAATTAGACGCTAAACATGGAGCCTTTGACCGTGCGGATTATGTCATCGTTTTTTTTTATTGTTTTCTATGAGCTAAGGGTAAGCTTGGTAGCCGCTACCTGTGTTATAGATCGCTATCGCAGTACCAGCCTCACCACAATGGCGATATAGTGAGAGAAAACACGGTGGAGTGTTATGAGAAGAGATGTGCTGTTTACAATATCATCAATTAAAACTGGATCAAATATGGCTGTCTCCTTCCTGTCGGGTGTAAAATATTGAACTTTCGCCTAGAGCTCGAAGCACTTGCCATCTTTGTATGCAATTTAACGTATTTTCCCTGTATTAAAAGGCATTTTTGCCTTACACATCACCGACATTAAGCACATCTTTCACCCCAGTTGCAATGCAAAACGTTTCTTTGGTGCGCCTTCAGCCTTATATATTAATGAGCATGCTGAAGGAAACGGTTTTTGAGCACAGCGTGCAGAGAAATAAAGTAGATTTATGTGATTTTATAATTTCACCCCTCCGGTTGAAGGGCCGAATAAGCTACACGCGCAGCAGGTTGCAAACTGCACCTGCATTCGTTTGCGGAAATCGAGCAGTGGGCAAGATGCACTTAGGGCAAATATATTGTGTCGGAAGCAAGAATGTTTGCGGTTTTTTTTGCATAAACCGCTGGAAGGAGTTTATCTGTTGATCTCGAATATGACCGCATTGTTTGTTGTTTTATCGTACTTGAAATAAAAGATGATAGTAACAGCTGGTTAGACATATTTTAAACATAAATAAATGCATTGATAATTATGTATTGAAACTTTAAAATTTTGGTAGCCTAAACCATATTCAAATCAAATTGAATCAGAAATCACCTTGCGCATGGATAAACGCATCGATCGCATGATCGACCCGTTACGTGACCACACGAAAGACCCTTCGAAAGACCTTAAATCACCAGAAGTGAAGAACGCCAACCGGTTCCGACCGGTTGAACTGCCGACCCGAAACAGTCCATTTGTAGTGCCCCGATGCGGCCGACAAAGTATTCCGGTGGTACTCCCTCCGGCGACCATCGAGTATGCTGTCCCGAAATTGCACTTGTCGGTGGCTCAAGTGCCCACCGACCGGTCCACTCTCCGGCCTCCGGGGTGAGACTAGGAGAGGGAAAACCGAAAATAAAACTCCACGGCATTAGAAACGACGTACACTCACGCGGGAAGCAATTGAAGTTTCGCATAAATTAAGATGAGAGACCGAACCGGAGCATCACCGTACGCCCGGGTGCATTGGAGCGAGGGAAGAAATATATAGATATTCCGAACCGCCTATCCATCCTTCCACACCGCGCACTGGTCTATCGGTGCAGCTTAAATCAGTGTAGCAAAACAACGACGCACTCGAGCTCTGTGGTGTTGGTGTTGGAGCGCGCGAGCGTCGAGGTAAGTCTCACACAACCATAAATTAAATCTCAATGCTCCATTGGCGAATCTCCGCCACCGGGTGCCGCCACTGAAGGGCTGGCCGTGCATTTTCACGGTTAAGACCATCGGTTTCCCCACCACCACCAGCAACCCGCTTCGCTTTGGACGTGCGTTCCTCATGCCACACTCGTTCACACATTCATAATAGGAAATTCAAACTTGAACACGAAGTTAATTGTTGAAAAACAGTTCACCGGTATCGTATCGCCGGCAAGGGCAGCAAAATCGAATCGTTGGTGTTGGTGTTGGTGCTTTGTGGCCGTTGGGCGGAAGTGGTGCACGATTCGTTTAACACATGTACCGCTTTTGTTTTGTGTGGTGGAAGCTAAGGAAGCAGCAGCCACGCAAAGCAAAATAAAAAAAAAACATGCATACATACAGTTCGCTTTGTTTGCGAACGTGTCTTCGCTAGTGATGTCATAGGGCAGCCGGGTAGGGAAGCATCATCGAAAGCCATCATAAACAATAGCCACTGTGCCCTCTCTCGTTCTCCTTCTGTCTAGTTCGGGAGTGCATATTTCATTAAGGCGCCCTCGGATTGCAAGTTGTGAGAATCTTGTTATTGGCATCGAAAGTTAATTAAAACGCCACTTCGAACACGGAAAATACACAGGGAAAAAGAGGTGCTCAACAAAGCACGTGACATTTTCCGAAGAGTGTTTACGCCGCAACATGAGGCGCATCATCATGAAAGGTGATAGCCGTGGAATGTTGGTTTTGCTTGCAAAAAAAAAACACGGTGAAAAATTAAGCCTCCGTTATGCTCAAAGTCTCAGCTCTCAATTCGAGAGATTATCGATCGGGTCTGGCTAAACGACAAGCGCTTGAGGATTCTTCCGGATGAGGATAGTTCCACGCTGGCGCCTTTTTGTTTTGCTTCTCCACGATCGGAAGCATTCCATTCCGTTCGAAAACGCAACCCAATTAGCCACCTGAGCCGGCTCCGGGACGGAGGTGATGACGGTGCGAAAACTTAGTCCAACAATCTTTGAATGCAACATAAAAAAGACACACAGAAACAACAGTCAACAAGACAACATAAATCCAGCAGACCCTCGGCTCGATCGTGTTCGCTGGTGGCAAGGTGGTGTTGAACTACTTCTACCTAGTTATCGCCGACGCTGGCCATGGGGAGGGCATCCAGGACGAACGGTGCGGTGAAGACAACAGAAGGCACCATCACTGCCAGCATCATCAGGACGGAAAACGGATTCCTAAAATCCATATATTTTCATCGGAGTGACAGTTTTCGGAATTTCGTGCTGTCGTTTGTCGTTTTTTTCTTCTTCACTCCCGTACTCGTAGAGCTTGAGATGTCCATCTTGCTACGGGTTCTATCTTTCGGGACTCGGAACACGCGTTTACGGATGCGTTTTGTTTCGGTTTTGTTTTAGCGCTCCCGAGGCGCTTCGGATCTTTCGGATCTTCTCCAGAGCAGGCGTGCTTGTTAGCGTCGTAGTCGGTGCGTCCGGCCAAACAGATGATCGCTTGTTTTACGGGCACCAGAAAATTTGAACTAAATCACGATCGCCATCACGCCAGCAGACCTCCGCTTCGAGTTTTGGTGGTGCTGAAGTAATTGGTTTAGAAACGTGAACGTTTCGGGAAGCAAGACGCAAGACACAACAATGAAGTAGCATGTGCAGGGGATGGACTGCTGGGGTCGTGGGAGAGTAGGTCTCGCTGGGACGCCTTATGGCGCAGTCTCACATCCCATCCCACACAAACGCACAGACCCTCCGAAGGACCACTCCGGCTGAGGAAGGATTTTTATGGCACAGGACAGGTAGGGCACGATCGTAAAGGATGACACACAACACACTCAGAAGCAGGGAGCAAACAAACTCTTTTACTCTTTTTTTGTTTCGCTGGAGAAGCACGGAAAAAGGTCAAATTTATTGCACAATAAATTTTCACTGAAGCATTTGGGCTAAGGAAAAAAGCACTCCCATGCGCTTGTCTCTTGCGAGACACTGCTATTTCAGTGCAATTCATTGTGACACCTGTGATTCTACCTGCCACACGGCCTGGCGCTCTACGTACTTTGTTCGGATTTATGGCTCGAGAGGGTCAAAACATGCTTCTACATCGATCGACTGGTGAGAATGTGTTCCAATGTACTTTTATTCGATTTCAACCAGTTGTTGCATTATTGTTTCGTTACGTATGAAATGGGTTTAAATTATTTAGTTCCAAAACCTATTCTGTTCGTTAAAATGTATTTGTTGCAATTTATATTGTTTCTTTTTTTCACCACTTTCACACAGCGTGTCTATGTCTTACTGCTTTGCAGTTTTGTTTCATTACAAGAAGCTGCACATGTACATTTTATAGCGGGTGATGTCTATTTTTCAGATGATGAAAATGTATTTAAAGCTACTACAACTACGGCTCAACGTATACGATAACAAATTGCTTCCTCTTAAATGAATTCAACATTATTTTAACCTTACCCGATTCCCCGATCCGTAAAACATGCTATCTGATTGATCATTTTCCGCAAACAAGCAAGCACAATATGCCAAAATTATAATGACCTCGTCGCGTTAACCTTCCAAAATCACTATCCGGGCCGTGATATGCCCCTTAGCGATTGCATAATCACACTGGGTGCCTCCAGCGACGCGGAGCTACAGGTGCATTGATCCGAGTGATTAGCCGAGCATTAAAATTAACCCAGTCTAGCCAGTGCAGTGCATGCATGCACGTGGTCATAGCTTCTACGAAGGTGGTCGTGGTGGTGGCAGAGAGTAATTAAGAATTTTGCATAAAATTATTTCGCGATTCACTGCCAAGGCCGTACGCTCGTACGGTGTTAGATGGCACGTTACCTTCACCGGGACCGCCCCGTGCATTAGCGTCGATACGATACGTGAGCTTATATTGCTTGAAGCACATTCGTGTTTGTGGATACTGCCAACTGAATTGATTCGCCAGTCGAGAGTAAAATAATAATATTGTTCTATGCGCAACTGTTGTCACTAATAAAGTAACGTTTACACTGATTACTAATACTGACAAGATTGTTTGGTTGTTCGAACAGCATGAACGAGTTTCTTCGAGCAAACCATGTACCAGCGTCACTAATCACGGTACGGGAGTACGGGTTCGCTATAGGCTCCTAAACATTTTAACGACTTTTTTACTACTTCGATCGAGATCGTTATCGAGTAGGAAAGGAAAATAGGCACAATCGTTGAGAGAAAAAAATACTTCATGCTCGCTTCTTTAGTGTATTCGTTGCGAACAGTGCAGTCTCGGTTGCACCAGTCAGCAGCAGCATAGCACCCAGCTTGCTTCCCCATTCCGTGTTGCGAAACAGAATCGACTTCCCCGTAGAATTTTTCCCATAATTTAGATCTCGCCAGTGCAGCCTACCGTACGTACCGTACGCCTGGTTATGGTTGCAATTTTGCTTCGGTGCGACGTTTCTACCGCACCCTATCCATTCAATGGACCTACAAAGTCGATTCGGTTCCGCCTGCGTACGTATAATCACGGCAGTGAGCCATGCTGCCTTTTGCTGCAGCGACCGATCGACGCGGGCGCGGAATGGGGCAGAAAAGGAATGTTTAAATACCTGTAACTTGTCCTCAACACATTGTTTATACGAGTTAAACAAAACATTAGTCAATCGGAGACCTGCGATCCTCCGGCATTCCGTGGCCAGGGGATCATCGTTACACACGGTGGAAAGGACTCGACTGCCTCCACGGCAGACGACAATTTCGCGTCGCTTGGAGGGCACGTAACACTGCACGACTGCACGGACGGGATGGCCGGATAACCGTGTGCCGTAACGCCGTAATCCAAACCCACCTCATCGCACCGTCCGAAGACACAAGTACTAACGGCCAGCGACAGCGATCCTCTCGCACCGTTCGTGCGTTCCACGTTGCGTTGGCTTCCTTTTTCGGGGTCCGGAGGTCCCGAAACCGGCGCAAACGACACGGTGGCTACGTTGGCAGCGATTTATTTAGGAAAGATCATTAAGTAACTGATTTATTATCGGTCACCACACTGGTTCTCGGACCCAGCGTCGTACCACGGAGACGACTCCACCGTTGGTGGGTAGAGCGTTTTGTCTCGTTTGGGACTGTTGTTGTTTTTTTTCTTTCTCCTCTGTTGTCTTTCGGTTTTCGGTGATTACTTCCTCACCAACAGCCAGCATCGTTCAAACTGCCACCGTCGTTCGGTCGAGCGGTGAAGAGTTTGCAGTGGCACTGGTGGTTTATTTTTTCTCGGAAACAGAAGCGACCAGAACTTCCAGCATGCTGGATGTGGGAAACAGACAAACCAACGATCGAGAGCGGAAAGCGAAACGGGAGAAAGGTATCCGAAGCAGTCCGGCGAGGCAGGACGTGGAACCTTTCTCGAGATATAAATGAATAAAATTTTTAATTTATATCATCGCTACCGAAAATATGTACGCCTCCGGTTATCCTAGAGACCCTGGTTTTCGGATGAACGAAGTGACAAATGACGATCTTCGCTTCACACTGGGGAGTTCTCATTTTTCTATGCCCATTGACTAGAGCACCTAATTGGAATGATTTTAAATCAGTGGAGCGTTCAACTGCGGTTAAAAGTGCAGATTGCGTGGATATACTTTTATATGGTTACTATTGGAAGTTATAAATCCCGGCACAGAGCCATCCAAGCAGGCTGAATAATCACTGGTAAGGTGAAAATGTGACACGATTGGAAACCCCGATCGCTACCAGCAGGGCTGTCAAATTGAATAACACGATGCATTTTACGACCCTGTTCCTGCTC
The DNA here is from genome assembly GCA_000473445.2 of Anopheles farauti. NCBI lineage: Eukaryota > Metazoa > Arthropoda > Insecta > Diptera > Culicidae > Anopheles > Anopheles farauti. The sequence continues at coordinate 2,254,981 of KI915049.1, forward strand.
CGTTGACATCTTGAACGGACGGACGAATTATTTCCCAACAAATTGGTCCACAGAGAAACGCTCATTTACGGCAGTGTGACAAAACGCTTCAAGCATCGTTTAGATCGCCGAAACAATGTTGGGCAGCGTTGTTAAAAATTATCGACCGAAGTATATTTCACTCGCATTATTAACCCAATCTGCGTCTACGGGGAGAAGAAAGATGTTGTGGAAGATCCCAAATGGGGCTACGGTGAACGTGGTGAGCGCATGGATCGAACTCGTAATCCTTGGCATGGATGAAGGAGGGAAAGCACCGGACTGCTTAGATTGAACGTTATTCTAGGAATTGCCTATTCTGCACCTGATATTACACCCGTTTTCGTCGGGGAATCGATGCGATTTATTAAGGTACCCACGGGATCCAATTAGTTCCCATGAGCATCGCTTAATGGGGAAACTGTCCCAAGAAGGTCGATCTTCGGTCCTCCACATTCTCTCCCGTACCGAAATCGTGAAATCATCAAGCGGGATGAAATATGGCAAATTCCTGTGATTATGATGTTATGGATGATGATTATTAGAAGGAATCGATTCAGTTTCCGTTCCCATCCTTCCCACGGACCTAGTGGCTCATCTTTAACGATGAACTCGAACGGTGAGCAGTGCGCGGGCTGGCTCATCGTCACTTCTTCGTGTGTCGCTTTGGATAAGAGCCAGTCACAAGAGCCATGAACAAAAGAATGAGAGAGAACCAACGTGATCCACTTCTGGTTGGCAGCCCAAAGTTGCCCAAAACGCACGTAGATCTGAGATGAAAAATCGTAAATAAATTAAATTAAACAAACAAAAGCAACAGTTGCAGCGACCAGCGCTGCGAGTAGCCAATGATCAGGGAAATAACATTTTTCATAATAGATTCTTACCGATGCCAGGCAGGCCTTTAACAGGCTACCACCAACCAATGCAAGAGGGAGTGAGCGAAAAGAGGTACGGCTCTACCCCGGGCAGAAACAAACAATGTCTTATAAAAATTAACAAGAACAAGATACTTAAAAGCCAACCGGGGTGCGACTTCCAACCTCACGCTCATTCAGCACGCTCAGAATCCGCCAGGGCCGAAGAAAATCACATAAATATCGAAATAAAAATGTTGTTCTCTCTGAATAAAATTATCTCCACCCGTGGGGGCTCCCACGGCACCCAGCACACCCTCTGCCTCCTCTTCCTCCTTAACTGCACGCAGCACGCAAAACAGAACGCCAAACTCTCTCGGCACCGATCGCGGAAGCGCTAAGCGACGAATCCGGCGGACCCACCCGCCGCCCGGTGGATCGATGGGCGACGCGCGACTGTGTCGAAATGTCGAAAGCGAAATCGAGACTAATTTATTCCATAACTTGTTAAACGGTTAACTAATATTTGATAGTGGGTAGCAGCGCAACCCGATGTGACTAAACACGCATATCCACGCACACTCACACACACACACACACACACACACACCGAGCTGCGGGTCTACAGGTTGTGGGAAAACGTTTCCCGATCGAACCGAGACTCGGCCGCGCGGCCAGCTGTATCTGTCACCGTCACCCGATATTGAGACAAAGGCGTTCGGGGGTCGCCCTTGCGCTGCAGGTTCGTCCTTGTCGTCGTGTAGCATTGTGGGTCTAGCCAGCATAAAAAATGATGCTCGCTTTGCTTTGCGATCCTTCTGTTCTGTGCCTTTGCAACGGGACGACCGCGCTCATTCATTGTTACGAAGCCGTGTAGCGTAGCGCCTTCCGATTCCCGTCCTTCTCGGGCGTTAAAGGAGGAATGTTGGGTACGGGAGAGGGGAGTGGGTTGGGGGAGATATATTTCTCTAGCCCCCGTTAGTTGTGGGTTATGTTTGTTGTTATTTTTTATTCACCTCTTTCCCTACCTTCTGGTGCTGCTGCCTAGATCCAGACGTAGAGGGACACTACGAATTGTCTCCGAATTTCGTGATTTCTTTCCCTAATTTATCAACGTCAAATTGAAATTAATGTTGCTGTCGAACTAATTTAATTAATTTCAATAGACAAGCTTAGCTTTGCGCGCAGTGAACGATTGCTCAGGGCAGGCATGTTGTCTTTTCTCGCGAGTAAATCTCATGCAATGTTTTAATGAGATGCTTTGCTGAAGATATGTTTCAACTTTGCACCAACACTTAAAGACGTAGTTTAAGATCATAATAACTCATACTCTCAATTATTCTACTTCGAGCCTATTGGAGAAAGTAATATCTTAAAAATATTGCTAAAATATTCATACAAACCAAACTGAAATAAACATAACTGGGTTAGATTTGTAACACATAGTATATTTAATTCATTCTTCATTTCTTTTCGCAGAGGGACGAGAGTGTGTCAACTGTGGTGCGACATCGACGCCCCTGTGGCGGCGGGATGGTACTGGCCACTATCTGTGCAATGCCTGCGGTCTCTACTACAAAATGAATGGCCAGAATCGTCCGCTGATCAAACCGAAACGAAGACTGGTTAGCGTAAGTATCGACGGTCTTCTTTTCGCACAAAAGTACCACATAAAGATCCGAGCATAAGTTCCTTCATTTTATGAGCCCTTCATAGTGCGGGCGATTAAATTTCTTGCGACTGTGCGACCTCACGAATTTCGCCTTCGGTGCAGATCACATCGACCGCGCGTAATAAAATGCTACTTAAAATGCACGTCATAATTCTCCACCATTAATTTCTGCACATTACGAGCCTTCGGTGGAAAGCGGTTCACACGTTCGCACACTTGCACAACGCCTGCGTATCGTGTGTCAATCAAAAATGTTATCACCTTCGAAAAAACTAAACAAAAAAAAACACACCGTTTCTATCTGGCCCATGTTTGCTCAAACGCACAATTTGAATTCGACACATCCATCTGTTGCACATCGGCGCGGAAGGATATTCGCGAGCCCGTCCGAAAGAACACGCGAACTTTGTAGTGACGAAGGGTGGAAGAAGTGCAGTGCGATTCATAAACACGCTATATTTATGATAATTTTTAATTGTAAGTAGCAATATCGATGAGTATCATCAGAACGACAAGATAATTTTTGCATCTCGTTTTCCGTCGGCGATCCCGCGATCTTGGCAGTAGTGGTGCTGGTGGTAGTAATCATTTTGACTGGTTTGATCGTCTCGCTCGACAACCACTCACATACACACACACACCTATCCCCACTAACGCACAACAGAAGCCAATGTGACGCGGCTGAAGCGAAGGCGCTTCTGATCGGATGATCTTGATTGCTGGCCCATATCATGATGAAGGTTTTTTTTTGTTTTGTTCTGTATATTCGACTCGGGAGGAATTTATATGCGTTTCTTTCTTCTGCTCCTTCCCCAATGCGATGAATAACCGAAGATGGTGACAAGTGTTTTGTTTGTACTGCTGCTAATTGGATTGATCGATATCGATGATATCGCAGCGCTCATCATCGGGTTTAGACATCACGCGTGTGATTCGTACAAACGAAAGGTAGCGAATCGTATGTGTGCCGTTTTTTATGCCACTCACTAATTGTGCACAAATTTTTAATGATAGATTTTGGGTCAACAAACTGAAACTTACTGTGGCTGCAAGCAAACGGTAGTGGTGCGAAAATTCCGATACCAAACTCTGAACGCATCCTACGTGGAGCGGTTCACTTCGTACACTTCGTGTTTCATGACCCTGGGAAATTTGTTTCACGTTGACCTTCCTTTCCTGGTGCGGGGAGGGCAGTAAAAAAAGGCCGATATCGATACCGATTTCAATTTTAACGAGGTTAAGCCCACTTTTTCTCTCTCGAGAGAAGCGTCTGTTGCGAACCCGCGTGCGGAGCTTATGCGAAGCCACTTTTGCTTTCATCCGTACTGGGGCTCGTCGACTGTCGACAATTTGACTTTTACTTAATGGTTCATTTCGCAACACGCGGTCTCTGCGGTGCAGTGAGAAGGCGTGTAGTCCGATTATTGTTCCATCGTTGGGTTCATCGTGTTTTTTTTTATTATTTTGTTTTTGCGTTGCGTTACCACGCACGGTTTAAAAATTGCATTTCGTCCCTTACTTTACGCGTTTTGGGACGCAGAAAGGGCTCCCCGTAGACGCCTGTCGGTTGACGCCGTACGGTTTCCGTAATCGATATTCGATGCAGCAGAGGAAGAGAATGCCGGGAAAAGATGGGTTGATCAAGTGGGATGGGCAGACAAGGGCTGGCATGTGTGAGAAATATTATCAAAACCGAATAAATCAATTCGATGATCCTGCTCGCGAGAACGCATGGTAGCAGAGGAACGTTTCTACCCGTAAATTTCTGGTAAGGCTGAGAGAATATTTTAATTTTTACATTTAACTTCTACTAAGCAAGATTCAGAAAACTCGCCAACAGATCATTACTGGACGTTGGAATAGGATCACTCCAATCCGTGAGAGAATTGCTGCACGACCTAAAGCTCGGAATGGGGGTATCCCAGTTTTAATTGCCCCTTTTCCGAGATCGAGAGATCAATCAAATCGGGGTCCATAGGAAGACATGCCGAGATCGATTCTCCGTTCGATGCGCTACAAATTGTAGGGTTCCTGTTTTCCCAAGCTCTCAGAAGGATCCACCGCTTCGCTGCGGATCCGTTTTCTCGGCAAAAGTGCATCTTCCAAGGAAACACACACTCGCGACGAACCCAGGCATCGGACGATCTAACGATGATCCCGGTGACCATGACCATGATGCAATCGGGCCAGCAGACACTGCAAATCCCGAAGCGGGCCCCTTTCGGCCCCAGTGTCTGGGAATACGCGCGACGGCTACGGTGGCTCCAGACGGCGACCGAGCAGACGACAGGTTGTTTTGCCTGTATATGTTGTTCGATTTAATTAGTTTACATCCGATATAAATAAGGAAGTGATTTAATTTATTTGAATGCGCTCCACGGCGTACGCTTTCGTCGGGAGGAGACGATCGTACCGGGAAGCATGCGTATTACATACTCCCGGCGATAACAAGCAACCCTGGCGCTATGCAAAGCCCGGGCGTTTTTTTTTTCGTGAGTATTTTTACCCGTTCGCATACAAAGCAGCCGTATAGCCGAAAGCTCTTACCCGGTGGAAGATCTTACGGTAGATCCGCTTATCGCAAACGACTGATCGTGGCTCCTCGGTACGGGCCGCGCATCTTTTGGGCTCCGGTAGTACCGTCCTGCATCAAACGCAGGACACAAGACAACCGGGAGGAATTTCGGGCGAGGCGCATCACCGTACACAATTGACAATCTTGTAACGATTCCGCTCTGCTCGGTGGTTTTTCGCGGTTCTTATGGCGGTACGCAAATTTGCGTATTCAAATCAAATAACAATTTAAAACAACCGATTCCGATGTAACGATCTGTTTCTCGGTAAAGCGACAAAAGAGACGGGAACCCGCTACCAAAATGTTTGATGTTTTATTGATGTCGTGGATCGACCAGCCGAGCAGAACAATAACGATGGGTACTCCGGGTGCGATGAATCATTTTTGGCAATTAAATAATTTTGCCGCGAATTTGATGCTTCAACTGTTGGAAAAAATCATCCTCCTTGTGCCCTTTTTTATCGATACCCTAAAAACAAGTCTCACAAGCGGTGGCCGAGCAGCTGCGATGGTCAGCCGCCGGGCTCTAACGTGCTGCTTGGGCACGAGCGCACCTTTTCACCTGCCCGTGTGCTAATGGTTGTTTTGTGGCAGGTTGTTTTGACCCTAACAAAGAAAATATTATGTAGCGTGCCCTTCGGTTCGGTTGCGTGCCGTGCGTCTGTGCTGGCGACCCAAGATTGAATTGAGTTTCTGCGTGAGTTTCTTCTGTTCGTAAACCGATCCGATCGGAAGGATGATAAACTCAAGTATTTTCATAACTTATTTTTATTTAAATATTGTTTCCAATTTCATGCGAAGCAAAGCTTGCAGCGCAAAAACATGATTGCCATGTCCATCAGAATTTCAAACATAACATTACCCCACCGAAACGATAGTGCAGACTGGTGCCGACAGGCCGTTCGAGGCGACAAGCGAGTGACGGCACTCGGTTGCGCTAGCTATCTATTCCTGCTTCCAGTACCACCTATTTCCCATGGCTATCTTTACCATTTCTTTGTGACCGGGACCGGAGGGAGAAACAAAGCGAGGTGTCCTGGTTCAACAAGCTGCCCAACATGAACATCTAGAGCACAAGCTGCTTGTGCAGTAGACGTCTGGGAAGAGAGTGTGTGTGTGAGAAGGAGTGAAAGAGATAGAACGTGCTCGAGACGGACGGACACGGGGGCAAGGACAGGTCCCGGACTGTGAGACCTCCACTTATCAGCTACATAGATCTTCACTTAATAATTGTGAATAGCGGCATGGCGCGGCATACCCCACCCGAAAAACTTGCAACGGGGACTTGGACGGGCACAGCCAAAACGCCCGGTGCCGCCATTGTACCGAACCTGTGGGAGAAAGCGTAAAGGAAGGGAATGCGAAACGCGGAAGGAAACCACTTGACGCACTGTTTTTCATCTTACCCTCGTTCGAGAAAGGTTTTGTTAGCGTTAGGGAGGCTTTTCCACTGGTTGACATACATAGGGAAAAAAGTGTAATTATCTGTACCATTCCGTCCGTGGAGACCTTACGGCTTCGAGAGCACCTGGAGATGCACCCGCCGGCCGGGGGTACAAAGCTACCAAACAACCACGGAAGCAGTGTGGCGATCGCAAGCCATACCAAGCTTCCGGGCGGTACCAACTAGAGATCCCCAAATGGTAAGCAATACAAACTAGACAAGAAAAATTAAACACAAGCTCCCGTTGTGCGTGCGTTTGTGTGTTTATGTTTTTTGTGACGGTCATGTTTCGTTGTACGTTTGTCACAATTAGAGCCAAAATAAATGGACAAACCTATGGTTGGCTGACTTTGGAAACAATCCGCCTGCAATTGATTCAAATGTCGTATGAAATTGTATTTTTCCTGTCATAATATGGGAGGAATGGCAGCAAAGGCAGGATGTAGGAAATTTTTCACAGGTGATTAAATATAACACCATTTGTGCTGCGTATTGCCCTTTCAAATTTTCGGATGTGGAGGTTTAAAATGCATAACAAACTATCCATTTCATAGGTAAAGAAGGAGCAATTTGTAACCAATTTTAACAAATCAGTTTGTGGCAAATTGAATTAGGAATAAATTTAAAGAAATGTTTCATCCAAACATAATCGGCTATAATTCTATTGCAAGAAATGTATTGTTCTGAGCAGCATATTAAAATTATCAGTAGCATCTGCAAATATTTCATGCGAAGCAATCATCCTCACGATGCTTCTATACGAATTTACCTGCCTCTCAAAATTTGTTTCCCATATGGTGCGTTTCTCCACCGCGATGGCTCTAATAAAACGAAAAGAATTATATTTATACGTTCATGCACCCTCCCTCCTTTGGCCCTGGACACTTACCCACAGCAGTGTCCTCTCGGGTGGGGTTCACTCGCCAAAGGTGAGTGACAACATTTCACAGAATCACGGGACCTAACGAAACCAAAACAAACACACAAAACACAATAAACATATCGTCAACGTATGAAAAAAAAAAACGAACAATTTCTTGACTTCGGCGTCGGCTCGCGTATAATAAACCATGATTCATGCAATATTAGTATCGCCCGAGTCTTCGCCGGGCCGTTTTGAGTCCGTTTTGGGATGGTGGGATCGAGCATGGCTCAAGAAGAATTCGAGAGACCCCAACGCAGCAACGTTCTTCCCCACGCTCTGCGGGGCGCCAGTTCGGAGTGGTGTAGAGTTGCCTGAGATTGCGTTCTCAGGATCAGGCATCACTGTTTCAGCTGCTCATTTGCTTCCCAAGCAAGCGAACAGCAGGCCCAAAGCAGGCCGATGTAACTTTTCTTCAGTTTATTGACTAATTTAAATTAATTTCTCATCGAGCCATTGGTCTGCGTGCGTACTGCTAGCGGGGCTCGAAAGGGACGTGGTGGGACGCGCTTAAAAGCTTCCGTTCGGGTAGCAGGTTCCGGGTTGCGTTCCGAAACGGCAAACACCCAGCGGGAAGCCTCATAAGGGGCAGGTTTCGTGGTCGGGGGGCTTGGCCAGGATGGATGAAACTTTAATTAACAAACTGTGCCAAAATGTGCACGCCTGCAGCTTCATACGGCCGCTAATGCTACCCGTCCCTAGACCACCGCTCGTCCACGGCTTCGCCGCTCGTCTAATGTCGTGATCATTTGGCTCATCATGACCCCGTGCGTTGGCTCGACGGTTCGACCCAAAACGCCCCTGAAAACAGTTGGAACACCGTGCTCAATTATCGTGCTAATTGCTCGATGCAGCGTTTTGTTTGTTTTTAATTGACATCGAGGTGAGTCCGGTGACTCGTGAAGCCGCGCATCACCCGAGCCGGAAAAGCATATGAATATTGGTGTCTGATTTCGTTCGCCGCCTGCCAACGACACCGTTTCGGGAGGGTGAGTTTCGGGGTTTGTCGGAAGAATCCCGTCTACCCTTTTACCACGCGCAACAAATCGCGTTGCGGACGCGAGCGGAACTGATTGCGGTAAATTGGAGGGCAATTTTCAAACCTTGTACAACACGGAGAGTGCACCGCTTGTGCATGTACCGGAGCGGTAATAAACGCGCTCTGGCGAACACATTGTATCGCCGTGCTGCCCTAGCCTCGAGGCCAAAAGCTCAAACTGTCTGCCCAGCGTATCGAACGCCAGCACTTCTTCGATCCATCCGTCGGTCAATCGATGATAAATATATGCTAAACGCACCGTACACCGCCGGAAAGCATTCGGAAATGCGTTGTTCTTTTCTGCGGCAGAGGTCCTAGGGTTCGCTAACATTATTATCCTGTCCCAAATTCCGATCCCCTGGAATGTGCCCCGTTTATGCTGCTGTCCCATACATTTGTGCTTGTGTTGAGGTAAGAAAAAAAACCAATGCTCAAACATGTTTTGAGCGCCGGTGACATACCTTCCGTGCATGATTTAATAGCGTGTAGCCCACTCGCCCGACGTGATCGGCTGCCATATCGTGCCGTTTATTATGATGCACTTGAAATCTTGAACACAGGTGCGCCACCTCATCGTGAGCCGCCTTTCTGCAGTAGACACCGGTTGAGACAATCGGTAAAACCGGTTCCTACCAGCAACAGATCAACCACCCAGCACTACCCGGGTCCTGGTGGCGCCCACCGGCATGGCAGCCTCGGCGTCGAACGTTCAGAGCTGATTTCAAAGATCGACGTCATCTCTTCCCGCTCGGGAGTGGAGATGAGAAGCTTAAGCTACGGATGGATGACGCCACGTACGTGATCACTGCGCGAACCTGCAGGATCCCTCTGCAAAACCCCGCCATCCACGGGAGCAACCGACCCGTGGCACACGAGCATTGGATCTGCTTAATTCAATCTATTACAAGCTCGATTAAATCGGCACGATCGTAAATTAGTCGTGTTTTCGAGTTCCTGTAGTAGCATGCGTTTCATTAGGGCATCTTTTGCATGTTCCGAGCGGCTGGGGCTTCGTGAGGGTTAATAATTGTATAAAAGTGCATAAATTATACCGCTGAAACAATAAATACCCCGCGTGCGCGCCGATCACCGTCGAACGCAAAACCGATCGCCTGGTGCTGGCGTCACCCTGGTTGGCGTTCCGGAGAGGAGGGGGAGGAGGGGGGGGAGAAGGCCACACCGAAGCAGCGTTTCCGAACGGGAAGCACCGACAAGAAACAGGGAGCCGAGTCAAGCGCGAATGTCAGCCTAGTCAGTCAGTCACTTTGGCCAAACATCTCCCATCCCTATGCGAACCAGCCAAACCAGACAGTCAGTCAGTCAGTCACTCGTTCGTTCGGTCCCGTCATCTAGCCCATGTGGTGTGGCATGAATGAGCCAACGAATGACATTGAGATAATCACGATTTCATCTCACTGCCAACGCTGCTTCCAGCGCTCAGCGGCCAAGGGTCGTTCCGTAGCCCGTGTGCTACCCGATCCGTTCTCGTACCGTACAAGCAAGTGAAACCCGCGGATCTATCATCGTCATCCGATTGCTGTGGGATTGGCTGTGTCACTACAACCTTCTTCTTGGGTGCCTTATCACTCCAATTCTTGTTTTATGCCTCTAGAACTTAGTGGCACTGAGCAGAGATTTACAGCAGTTTATTTTTATTAGACGCTGGGTTTTATGTTTAAGCTCATCCGTAAAGACTAATCATAAGGAAGTAAGCCTCAAGGGAGCTTTACATTGAATAAATTAGCTTGCTATAATAAAACTAGCAACTCATTTTTTATTAGAAGCGCAAAAATCACTAATGTTTCAATAGCGCTAACCTTTGTTGTATTCCTTCTAAGAGAATCTTGTTTGTATTTGACAGACACATAGCATTTGTTTACTTGCATTTCCATCGCCTAGTAAGCCCTTAACCCACTTTCCCATTTAAAACTGAAGCGTCGTCAACTAATAAATATAACTTTCCTAAAAGAAATGGTTCTTACTTTCAAACAAGACACAACTTCGCCTGCGATCATACCACCCACGGGAAAGATAATTGATTCTCCTGTTGGCCTGCTTTTGAATGCGCAATTTGCCCTTCCTTTTGCAACCAAAAACGGAACCGAAAACACTGCGCGTTCATGAATTTTGGTGAAAAAGTTTCGAAAAGGATTCTCTCTCTCTCTCCCTCTTTGCCCTGAATGGGGAAGAACATGGCCAGTGTGGCCTTCCCGGAATTCATTTGCATATTACACCGCGAAGAACTACGTGCGCCCGTAGTTAGGTCCCGGTGGTAGTCGTTTGAATAAATACTGCTTTATTAGGCCGTGACTGGTGTGCACCAGGAAAGTGAAATCGGAGCTGAACCGCGGCTGAGTCGTCCGGTTGTCCTGTACGTTGCAACACCAGGTCACAAGGTCGTAGGACGGCGCTGGTGGTTTCGGTGGTAGGCGATAGAGCATGAAGCAGCAGAACGTTTTCAAACCGGGAAGATAGGTCTTCTGCTACACGTCATCTTCCTCGTACGAACTCCACGGATAGTTTGTCCCTGTTGCCCGTACTGGTTTCCGTGCTGGTCCGTTATGTTAATGATGTTAATTATTGGGTTATAAAATTTATCGATAAATCAGTTGCGCTCATCATACCTTCGTCGTGGTGGCGGTGGTAGTAGTGCACGCTTAGAACACGCCAATGGTAACAAACTCCTTTCGATTGCAGATTGTACGAACGGTGAGACGGTTGGTTTGCTCATCCACAACCGAACGCCAACACGGGGGCCTCGCGTTTGGGCCTGTTGAGTGAGTTGTTTCACGAATGTACTGCTTCCGGAAGGAAGGACCCGATGACGGACGATGACGACGTTGACGACGACGGCATCGTAACGGCCGACATGTTTATTGTCTGTTTAAGCAGCAAGTTATTAGCATAGCAATCGCGAATTCGTACCCGAAAAGCGTAACCACAGTCGTGGCGCTCGGTGATCCACCAAGGTCGAAGAAATAATTTTAACGAAACGCCATTTCGCTTCACCGTTCAGTGTCGAAAGAGATAGAAAAGCTTTTTGCAAATCGCAAGGGCACAACAACGTCGCGCGCTTGACATCTCTATAGCTAGACACTTGCGCCGCAAAATGCTTGCCTGCTTCGCGTTCTGCTTTGCCCTTTCCTTCAGGTTCAGCTAATTCGAAGAATTCATTAGCTTGTTCGATAATGCTTGCCGGGCCCGGGTACGGCCGTAGTAGCACTTCGGCACTTGCAGGGGGACATGGTTTTTATGTGCTTTTAATTGTGTCGAACACGTTTTAAAACGAGGCGCGGTAGTGGTAGTGAAAAACTGCATCGGAAGCGATCGCGATCGACGGGCACGAGGGTTATGGGTTCAAATCGAAGATCACCTCACCGATCTCACGGTGTCCGCTGGATCGATGGATCCTTCCCGGACGAGCGAAGCGAACCACGAGCGAGAAAGAGAAAAACATCAGTAATTTAATTAATTTTCGAACATAAAATTGACCGTCCAACCGGCCGAACGGAATCGTGAGACGAGCTCCCGAAGCAGAAGATCAGTTCCCCGAAAATCGAAATCACCTTCCCGTCGACCCCGTCGATGGTTTCGTATGAGGGAGGGTGACCTCGGATGGCTGCAAATTTCCAGCGAAATTGAAACGCGATACATTCCAATTAGCATTTTGGTGACTCGCCACACACGGGCGCGTTTCGGAATGGCTTTTCGGGGAGGGTTGCGAGGGGAAGGCGGAATTATATATTGTGGTACGATACCGGTGAATTCTGCTGCTGCTGGTGCTGCAAGCATCCCCGTCATCGGCACCTTTCGATTCGCGTCCGATGCGCGGCACAACCGGCCCACCGATGGGACCAATAAATTAGATCCTAAGTCCCCCGAGAACTCAGGCAAACCGTTTTCCTCAGAACCGCGAAACGCTGCTAATATAGTTGTCAGTGAAGTTGCGACGTTGTAGCCTTCGAAGGTATTTTGTCGACTCCGGCCGATGTCGGTTAAGACTCAAGATGAATGGTACGAGCATTAAACGTAAGGCCTCGTTGCTATTGGCAACCCGGTGGTGAAATATGGTTCTTGCAATTGCTGACAGTGTCGCCTCCGCCGTACCGGTCCCAGTGTCATTCGCCAAATGATTCCAGGTGAATGTTTCGTCCTAAACACTCCGCAAAACAACACCGACACTCGCACGTACGAAAGATACACCGACAAGATTCATTCACCCCGCAGGGCGCGAATCGAGACAACCAGTGTGCTTGTTTTGACTTTAGGAAATTTATAAACATTTATGTAACATATATTTTAACACCATAATTTAGCAACTACTGCGTGGCCGAAACGGGGAGCGGAATTTCCCTCCGGGCGCTTCGAAGGCGGCAGCCTCCCGGTTGCCAGTTTTATTTTCGATCCGTTTGTTTGTTCTTATGTTGCATCTGTTCGCGTGCTGGGCCCTTGATGGCCAAAGTTTCTTTCACACCTCATCGTTTTTCACTTCACACGCTTCTCGTCCAGTGCGCAGGAGCATCTCTCGTGGCTGGTATTTTATTTTTTGGTTTTGTTTTGCTTGTTTGCCATAATATTGCACGTTGCGGGTGGAGAATGGAAAATCGATGCTGCTGCTGCTGCTGTGTGAAGCACGCAGCAGCGACGGTTGTGTTATGAGGGAGAGCAAGTGAAGGACAGACGAACACAGAACGCAACGCATTGCAGCCCCGCAAACACACCAGCACCAGCATAAATCAATGTCAGCGAGGTGCGAGGAGGAAGTGAACCCGGTGAAGGTGTGGGAGATAAAAAGCCGGAGGAGAGGGGATTAAATCCGTTTTCCTCCCAAAATCCCTTTCGTCGGGTAATGGTGCGTGTGTAGGATATGTGTTCGCAATGGAATAACGCTCGATCTGTGGTCATCTTGTTGCAGTGAAATCACAGCCATTCCTGGAAATCGATCTTCACGCTCACGGGTATGTATCGCTGTCCTGTTCGTCACCAACACGTCCCCCCCCCCTCCTTGGCGGGGGGAGAGGGTGGTGAACGGCAATCGTGAAACATAACTCGCACTTGGGCGTGAGCCTGGTTGGAGCTTGGAGTAAGTGAGCCAGGCATGTCTCTGATTCGCTGCATAAAACAATACATAAATATAAATTTTATGCTTCCAACTTAGCACAATTAATCGTGGGTATTGGATGAAAACTTTTGCCTAGCATGCAAACCAATCCAAACCGAGCCGAACCTATTCTACCATAATGAAAGGAAGCGGTGCCGTTTTGGAGGCAGAAAAGCGAAAGGGTTTGCAAAATCGAACGAGAATGAATGAACGTGACAACTACGACCCACGGCAGCGCACATTCGCCACCGAAACATAGGGCCATTGTCTGCAACAAAACTCCCTCTATCCAGCGCTAGAAACAAATGGTTATAATAAAATTACACTTTGTGTACCATAAATTCGCGATAGCTTCGGCATAACGATATGGGCCCGATTCGCAAAGACACAGTCACACACACACTAACATACACACAAGCGCTTACAGAGGGAAGAAAAAGGGAAAAAAAGTACAACAAGAGAACCATATCGTTCACCATTTCGGTCGATTGGAGGCACCCGTTTCTCTTGTCGTTGGAGCACCGTCACTGAAGCTTGCGCCACTCGGAACGAGGTGGTGGAAGGAGAGGTGGTTAAATTACTACTATAATAACATCAGCAGCAGCAGCTGGAGCAGGAGCAGAAAGCCAGCTAGCGCGTTGCTCGTTTGCGAGGTAATGGAATTTGTATCAACCCTTCGCCGAAATGGGTTTCACCAGTTCACCTACCCCCGTGCACCGGGTTCGGGGGATTAAGGGTGGCACGATATAGTCGTCTTCTTGTGCCATCGTGCTGCAAACGACGACGTCGGCTTCATCTTCGTCGTTCTCGTCGCTGTTCTTTATCAATTTATTAGATTATAGGTGATTTTTATATGAACAACGATTGTTATTGTTTCAACCGCAGGCAACCGACAGCCAGAACGAGGCCATAACCTCAAGCCACGCACCTTATTAATTTTACTATCCTCCACCGTACCGATGGGTGGAGAAAAAAAAGACTTTCAATAGCAAAAACACACCCACCCACCGGTGGGTCGGCGTGTATTGATTCCACGATTCCCGCGCGAGCGGGTGGGTTGTACGTGAGCTCTCAATAAATTGCCAAGAAATTACGGACCGAAGACAAATAAGGAACACGACCCAGCCCCGGGCTGGGGAGAGCCGACCTGACCCGGTTCTTCCGGCTTGGTTGGCTGCGATTGCTACCGAACACGGATGTTAGGACCCGGGAGCAGCGGCGGTGCAAATGACACGGCCGTAGATAATCCGAACCGTACGACGCACCCGAAAACGCTCGTTTGGCAAGCGGACGTAAAATTACGGAAATTAAACGGAACGCCGCTCTGACATTGAAATTCCTTTCGAAGAACACCTTTCGAGGGCACTGGGTATCCGAATTGAATGACAATCTAATCCGCCGCATTATCTCCCGGTATACCGTGTGGTTTTTTGGCTAACGATAATCCGATTTGCTCAATGCAATCAAAGCAACCCATGGTGCGCTCCCGGAAATCCCGCTTAACGCTTTCAATTTCCAATGCCCGTCTTCGGCTGGGATGGGATGGATGCATGCAGAACGTGCATCAGATGCACACCCATGCTCAATACAATAAGCCACCGATCCGGGTGGCTCGTTCCTGCGGTACGGATCGCACGAAGATCACCTGGGACGGTTTGCATGGTAAAGCAAACGGCAAGCAGCGGAGTGGCGAAAGCCTTGGGAAAGCAAAAAGTCATACCGAACCGTACGGCGAGCAACAAATTAAAACGGGAACAGGAAAACCGGGGTGAAAGAAAACATGGGCTGAAAACAGAAGTAAAACGTATAAAGTAACACGCACACGACACACTCACACAAGGATTCCGCCGAGGAACGAGGGGTTAAGCGCAAATCGCGATCGCGAATTGGGTAACGAACGCTGCAATTGTCACGCCTCTTTTTGATTTACAAGAACTTTACGAATTGATACGAACACATGAAGCAGTGCAGCTTTCGTCGTTCGAGTCGTTTGGTTTGTTTGCAGATATGTTTTTTTATCAATTTCCGGGATAGCGATAAAATTTATACCGTTTTAAATTCGGGTTTTAACGCGTCACAAGCTTAATTTTTCTTCAAAATTTCAAACCACCAAACAAACCAACAACTTTTCCTCATTTCTCCACGCTCCATGTTTTTCCCCATCTCCACACAAACTCTGCGTGCGTCATATTAAAACGGCCGACAATCCATTAAAGTCGAAACAAAATTTATAATGTGCCATGTTTCCACCCGCAACTACCCGCCCGCACCGTATGGCCGCAAGATGGACATAAATTGTGAAGGTGATGAATTTCCTACGGATGGGCAGTTAGAGCAAATGCAAAAGGGAAGTGGTACATACAAAACAAAACCAAAAAAAAAAACCATTGTCCCCTGTAGGGGAATGGGAACGAAATAAACGCTTTTTCGATAGTTTCAATTTTTCTGTAGACCCTTCCACTGAGGGACACGAGGGGGGGAGAATGAGTTAAAACATTTTTTCCGAGTTCCGCGTTTTGAAAAGTCCCATGAAGTGGGAGCCATATTTGGAGCAAAGAGAGCGAGTGGAAAAGAGCGACGGAGAGCGAAAGGGACAGGAAAACTAGAGGTACCGAAAATCAGCTGCTAAGTCACGTTACTGGGCGGCTCATAACTGACACATCGCGTGGTATCTCAAGGGACTTGAGAGGGTTTCGAGTCTATTCGCCCGTGGTAGAGAATTTCATTAATAAAATGCCACTGGGCAGTGGCGACCGCAAGCTCCACGGTGGACGCTGGCGGTTTTCGTTCGTCGCCTACTAAGGTCCGACGTAACGACGAACACGAAACATGGTATGTCAAGAATTTTGACATTTCGAAGACGTCCGTTGCGAGGCTCGAGACTTTGCCAGGTGGTGGTGGTGGAGGTGGTGCGCCTATTATTTTGTGCCGCCGTTAGTAGAAGATGGATTTTGATTTTCTCTTTGTTTTTGCTCTATCCCACCAACTGGAGTATGGGCCGACCGGAATGCTACGCTTCGCCGGCTACTGACCGGCCGAGTTTTTCCCCACAGCCAGGGCAGGAGAAATTCTCCACCTCCACCGCTGGGTGTGGCGGTCGGCGGAATGGCGTCAACGTTTTCGGTAGCCAAAACTTTTGACTACCGCCCGTCGGGATTTGTGCCTAGGGTTAGGCTCGGCCCTCCTTCGACAAACGCGCGACCATGAAAGCGTATCAATCAAGAGAAAATTTCTCACTAATGGAAGCTGATTTATGTCCATCAAAAGGTGCGCGCACACGGCCACGCTTTGCCGTGGGTACTTTGTGAAGGGTTTTCAAACCGCCCGCTACTCTAGTGTCTTTTCCGACGGCGGGCAGTGTTCCCTTTTTTTTCAACGGCGCTCAGTGAAAAACACTTTGTTGCCACGGCAACAACAAAATGGAAGCGAGCAAGAAATTCATCTTCATCTCCATTCCCGTCGAGATTGGTAAGGGAGGGTGCCAAGTGGAAAATAAATCTCGTCTCGCACTCGCTTCGCCTCCCATACATCCGGCCGCAGCAATCGAACATCAGCCGCGGGAAGAGATTTTTTGCGCAACTGCGTGCGTGCCAAACAACTACCAACAACACTGTGGGGCATGCGCATCGCCTATCTTGCCTAGTCGCCGTCCCAATCAAGATGAAGCCGTCTGGATCGGATCCCGATGCTGCTCCGATACACAAAATGGGACCGAATGCCATCAGCATCCTTCTCGCCTGCACCGTTCCGGTGGTTCGGGAGGAGAGGGTGGAAACGGAAAGTGGAAAAAGGTTTATGTAATGGGCAACATTTTATTCCCGCCAATTCCCGGTGAACCTCGAGCTCGAGATGGGGCGCCGCACGCCAAACTCGCATACACACTCAAGAAGGACACCCTCTCACGAGTGAAATAATTCAACTGAAATGACACGACCGCTAGCGCTCCCAGTGGGAAGGGGACGGGAAATAAGATAAACTTTCTGACGAGGATTTTTCCAACGGCGTACTTGGATGGAAGTTTTCGCTTTGCCTGTCAAATCAGGGAGAACGGCCAAATACATACACACACTCACAGTCGGGCGATGGTGTAGGAAAACCGAGACACAAACACCACTACACACCACCGGTGACTTTCATCCTACGGGAGGGCGACAAAGTTTTCTTCCCCTACCGAACCACACCGTTCCTGCTGCGCCGAAGGAGCATCCCTCCACCCGTACCCCGCCTTTTCGCTATCTGCCGCGCTTATCTTGATGCTGCTGGGTGTGGAAATTGTTTGTTCTCCAAACATGTCTGCAGCATGAATAATTTATATCGTTAAAGAATCCTTTTCTCGCCTTTTTCCACCTTACCGCCAGTGGGGTGAAGGTGGAAAAACTTTGTGGAGGGGAAGCTGCTGGTGTTATTTCCAACGGGAGATAGTATCCTTTGGGGGTGGTTGAGGGAGTTACTTAGAACCGGGGAGTCAACGCCGGGCGGGTGGTTCTTTTCTATTTCACCATCCAAGTGTGCGATTAAAGCGCTTGAAGAGTTTTGCGAGTCCGAGATAGCTTCGGTTTCGTTCGTAGGGGAGAAGATTCGTATCGTTATCATTTGGGGTTCACTAGCCACATGCGCTACACACACACACACACACATACACCCATACAATCACGCAGTAGGATGTCGTGCTTAAAATAATCTAAACGCAACGATTTCATTCCCGAAACGAGCGAACCTGCCAGGGTTGTTTCAGGGGATTTAAGGATTCTTGTCTCAAGAGTTTTCTTGTTTCGTATGCCCCAGTCTCACCACCCACAGTGCGCTTGGGGCAAGGATTGTCTTGAGCCGCGCCTGAAACGGGTTCTTGAGACGAGAACAAAGAAAGCACGCATCCTTTTTGCTCTAGGCTGTTCGTACATATCCTTCGGTACGGGATCCAATTTCGTGTTCGAAGCAACATACGCACCGGATTGGATGAGATCCACCACCATAGTGACTTGGGAGACACTACCCGAGAGGATGGTTTGGGAAGAGGGTGTCCTCCCCCTCCCTAGCAATACGTGCCCCGTACATGTGACCCAGCTGTCAACTTTAATTGGTAGCTGATCTTACCGTCCCGATAGCGAGTTATTTCGATTCTAATTTATACACGCACACATACTGGTGGTTCCTTCCCAAACAAGCCCCAGCGATGGGCGTGTAAGTAGACACACAAACATACTTACACACACACGCTCGTATAGGCGTGCACGGAAGCTCTTCTTAGTCGTTATATCGTTTATGTCTCATTTCAAATCGTCTCAGGTCGATCCCACGTTCGGTTTGTATTACCTTCTGCAACGAGCGCAGAATATTGTCGCTTAAAGAAAGCGAAATTTTCGGGGTTTCTTTATTTCCATGATTATGAAAATACAGCCTTTTCAAACATGATCAACTTCTTATGACGCCTTGATTTTCAGAAAAATGATTTCCCCATGATTTTAGGAATGAAATGAAAGAAGGATTGCCAAAAATTATATTTTTTAGTTACATTACCCGTTGAAAGATGGTGCCACACTACCTAAATTGCAACCATACATGTATGCCTGTGGTTGCTATGATGATTTGCACGATATTTGGACGTTTCATCGCAATTTTTTATATCAGAATATTGCTTGGGTTTTAAATATTGATTTTATGAATAATAATAGCAATTGTACTCTCCTAAGACAGGTATACAAAATAAATTTGAAAAAAATCCATTATGCTTCGAAGTGATTTGCTCCTCCGCGAGATTATTTTCGCACCCAATCAACATTGTCAAGCATGGTTTATGCCACTCAATCTTTATGTCGTTCCCACGCACCAAAAGCTGAAAATTGAACCCATCGTGGCGGGTAGAAACAAAAATGTGATATGAATATGGAAGCTCCGAGAGCCGATCTCCGCAGAATGGATCAATTTGAATCGTTTAAATGACACCACGCACTGTACGGGGGAGAAGTTAGGGAGGGAGGTGAGAACGAGGAAATATTACAGGCACAATAATATAGAGAAGAAGAGAGAAAGAGAGATGGACAGAGAGAGATGAAAAGAAAATATGACAACACGAATAGACAGATACTGTTTAACATCGAAATTCGATCGATAGGAACCAGTTTCCGTCTGAAACTGTTCATCCACCGGGAACATGAGCTTTTCTACTGCGTTTCATTTGTTGGGGGATCCCTCCCCCATTTAATCTTTCTCTCTTTCTGCACCATACAACCTTCCTCCACGGTGCTGTGCCTCCCACGTTCCACGTTTAATTAAAGCTGATTTCGGAAATCGATACTCTGTCGCAGATAAAAACCAATTAATAACACCTTTGTTGACAGTTTGACTCCGTGGCCACAGTCGCGCTTTCGGATACGGATATTACTCGACCGCGAGTTCTCGCGATCGACCCAGCGCGGTGTGGCGAGGAAATAGATACAAGAAAATAAAACTGGACACACTCGGCAACCGGTACCGGTTCCGGACGGGGGCCAAGGATCTGGTCGCCACGATGTAACCGTGCGTCTAGCTTCCTTTTCGGGTTCTATTTTTGAACTCGCGAGCCTGCTAAACACAGCCGAAATGAAAGACTGACCACGACCAAAACATTTGACAGGTTACAGGTTGCGGAAGCGGGAACTGGAATCGTGAAGCAGCCAGCTAGCTGGCTTTGGACGGAACGAAAACAACAATTACTGGATTGATGGATTGGAATTGGATTGGATTGGTATCTTCTAAAGCCCTGTAGCACAGTCCAGCCGCAAGCAAGAAGAAACGGACGCACGCGGAGTGACATGCGTGAAATGGATTCAGGAACTCCAACGGGAGCAACGATGACGTACGAGAGGGTTATGCTTTTAATTGGGTTAATGTCAGCTTGACAGGCGCTGCTAAGTGTGCGCGCGTGTATGTGTGTGAGTGCGTTTGGTTCTGGTGGTCTGGTCGGTGTTCTTAGCTCCCACTCGCCGGTGTTTCGTTTGGGCAGCAGCCTGTTCTCCTGCTGGTTGTCATCGAAAAGTCATTGAACGGCAGCCCCAAGCCGGATTGCAGGCAGGCAGGCAGGCAGGCAGGCAGGCAATATCATCATCCATCTTTTTCCGCCCGACATGCGCGTGTTTATGGTGAGCTACAAAATTGATGAACTGCCTCCGCCGGACCATGATTGACCACCTGCAACGCTTCCGCCTGCTGCTGTGGTCACTAGTTTCATCCATTATTCACGTGGAGGCTAGGCAAACCAAAGGACGCCACGCCGGCTTCTTCGTTGCCGTGTTTGGCTTTCGGTGTTGCCTTGGCAACTCGGGGCCCATGTTCGCATATGGTTATGCTACGCACAAGCTGTCAAAACATCGCCACCATCACCGCGCGGGCTGCATGTCAAAGGCTCCCGCACCCGATGGGTGCGGAGAAGGCTCGACGAACCGGGTGTAGACGAATTGCATCGGGGAGCGAATGCAAAAGCCGTAGTGCATTCGGTGTAAAAAGCGCGCGCGAGTTTCATGCAATCGCGACTACATCTCGCGCTCTCTCGCACGGCACAATTTCATCCTGCTCGCACATGATGCTGAGAGAAAAGTAGGCGTGGAAATAAAGGTTCGCTCGCGGTTTTGCTGCTGCTTTTTCACCCGCTCCGCTCTCCGTGCGTGGTGCGATGTTTTTTGTTCTCCCGTTTCATCGTCTCGTTTTGCACGAACTCACGCACGTTTTGGTGTTGGTGCAGTTGTACTGTCTGTCGCGATTCGTGCTAGAAAAGGGTGGAAAGTTCGACGGGTGTGAGATAAAAAGAGAAAGAGCGAGAAAGGGGGAGCGTGCGAGCGGAACACCCTTCCACCCACACACTAGCATAGCGAAGAGGGTGAGCGAGCGAGACAGAAAGAGAAAAAGGCATGCGATACGATGGGGAAGGGTAGTAAATGAGGAGGAAAAACAAAATGGATTTTATCGATTTTCCAACACCGATTTTCCAACAAACGATTCTCCGCCGTGTCTGTACGTTTCCCGTTACCGACGACGCGTCAGAGTTTATGGTTAACTGCGTGCTAAAACTCGAATCAACCACCACGACTGACATCGGCGGGTTTCCCCCGATTCCCTGTTTTCCCCCAAGCGACTCACCCTCAGCTTGGGTCATTTAATTTGGTCATAATTAATGTCACCACGATCGATCGTACTAAGGAAATTTACGGGGAAAATGAACGGGCCACCTCCGTGTACGGTCAATAACATTCAGCTCATTTTCGGAGTGCGTTTTTCCACCGACAGCTATCGTGTAACCACACACCGGTCACACCAGCCCACCATCGTGTAGGGAGGCCATCGGATAGTGCCATAGGAATGCGTTGAACGGAAATGATCCGACAAACGTCCTTGCTGTGGGTATTTTTCCCCACACACAGAATCGATTTATTCCACGCTCGAACTCTGGGCGCGTGAACGTGTCCGTTGGGGAATCGTGACCGTGTCGGGTGGAACGTGCCACGAGGAAATATTTGAATAAATACAGTACGTCACGGAAATGGGATTTATTTTGTAATCAAGACAAAGTGCATGTGTCCGGTTCAACCCGTCGCTGGGTGTGGCTGGAATATGGGTTTATGGTGCGAGGAAATTTATGTTCCGCTTTCCACTTTCGCTTTTAAAAAGATATAAAGCATGAACTGCACGAAAAACAATCACATTATTTTCTACTGAAAAAAAGAACTAAAAATCCAAAAATTTATTAGGTGCCAATTTTTTTTTTCTAAACGTAACACACAAGACAAAACTACGCAATTTATGCAACAATTGGTCATTTGTCTTGTTTGCTCGTCGTTCATTATCTAAACGCGCGCGAGCGTGCGCACCATTACCCAACAAACACAAAGCTAAAGCAATCGCGGACAATTAACGTGTTAAGTCAATCCATCATCCCTCCCGGATGAGCGTTTAGATTTTAAAGCGGGCAAATACAATTTCTTCCTCAGCCGAGAGCCTACGCCACCGACCGTCAACTGGTGCCTGCAACAAGTTGGATTGTCAAAAGAGAAAAAACCAGCAACAAAAACATCAAATAGCTAAATATTAATGAGTTCAGCAAACGAACAACATCGAGCCACACGCGATACGCTCATGATGCTAGTTTTCGGACATCTTTCGGCGCTCCTTTCCAGTGGATTTGTTTTACAAAAGCTCATGAAGCTAGTTTGTTTGTTTTGGTCGGCACCGCTATTTATAAGGCTCGCGAAACGTTTGAAAATAGTTTCGATTCGTGCGGTGCGATAGGCCCTAATCCATCGCTTTTGGCGGGGTCGAAAGGCTTAAAGCTCATCATGATCTGCAGCAGAAACGCATCATGATTTTTCGATCCAAATGAACCTAAATTTCCTTTCCTGCACCGTTTCGAATTACCTAAAACTGCAGCAGACTGTCTTTCCTCCTCACAATTAGTGCCGGTAAGAAAAAGATAAACGAGCTTGTTGCCAAGTATGGCTGTCAGAAAGGGTCATATTTCACCGTGCTACGTGATGATTGGACCAGCGAACCGATTTATGATATTTTGACAGTAGCGCCGACACGAAAAACGCCTTTTTAAAACACAATCCAAGTGGAAGAAACCGTGAAATGTTGCATAAATACGACACGAAATGTAAACGTGATGAGGTGAAAATGTGAGTTTTGGTTGGTTGGGTGGTGGGGTGGTTTAAACTTGCCCATCATTATCACGCTCTATGCAGACGGTTCCGCACGAACTGATCACGTGCTGCTCCGAGTTCGATTCGGGAATCGTCTTGACAAGCGCTTGCCCACCACCCATCACAAGGTTGTGCCCATAGCATGACCCAACAAAAACATGCCATGTTTGAGCTACGTCAAATCCGAATCAAAATTAGCTCATAGCTAATGTTGGCTTACCTACCCCTCAGCTTAGCTCGCATTTGCCCCCGGGGTGGGTCCGTACCGTGGCGTAGGTTTGAATCAACGTTTCCAGATGCGGGCACCAGATTCGGACATGCGCTCATGGGAGGTGTACGGTGTAATAAATCAATTTCTGGCGTAATTGTTTTCCCGCGGGGGAATTTCTTGATCTCGATCCCGTCGTTTCGTTTCGTTTCGGCCCATCGCAGGGGCTTCCGGAGCAGTCTACTGTCCGGTGGATCAGGTTACGAAAACGCGATTCGCTTCGGGGTGGCAAAATTCCAGAATTTAATAAATGTCGATCCAAACCTGCAGCATGATTTCCTTATCGCCACCGGATACGGTGGAGATGAGTCAAGATTTAGTAGCTTCTTAGTGGTAGCACCGGCGAGGCAAGATCTCTAAGACTCCGACTTCGTTTTTCCTTCCCCGGCGATGAACTGAACTGTGTTCGAATCTTGATGTCAATAATTGCGATCGCCCGCAACGCACAGAACTGTTCGTCGGCGATAATGTTGATGTATGATTGCTAATTTTCTCTTCCCGTTTCTGTTTCCATTTTTTTCTTCTTCCCATCTCCCAACAGTCGCTTCAAAGTGCCGCCCGACGTGCGGGTACATCGTGCGCCAACTGTAAAACGACCACCACCACCCTGTGGCGACGGAATCAGGGCGGCGAACCCGTTTGCAACGCCTGCGGACTCTACTACAAGCTGCACAACGTAAGTACTTAGTGGTGCACTCTCTAGCCAGTGTGTTATTATGTGGCCACTCTGCGAAGAACACTCAGCTCACCGGGCCGACCGTGCTATAAATTACGGTCGAAGAACTTAATCAATCGACAGATTGATCAGCAGTGGACGAGTGACGGGATGCGTCCCACTGGATAATCCTCGGTGCTTCCGGCTCTTGCTTGGCGTAAGGCGCACCTGGGAGTAGCGAAATTTATACGACTTACAACAAAGTTGGGTTCGCATGGATTCAATACAGGGTGGAGAAAGGGAAATAATGAGCCACCCGTTGAGCCGGCCGGAATGTACGGTTGTTTCGGAAAAGCCTTCCTTCGGTGCGAATGCGACTCGGAAACGATTAATATTCGTGTGCGTGTGATGAAAGACTTCCGGGAGGACGTTCCGTGGCCGTAACATAAGCGTTTAATGAGTACGGACGCTCATCTTAAACGATCCGCACAGGATCGGATCGTCATTTACTCACCTATGTGATGCTAAACAAGCGAGTCCTTTTTTGTATGATTTATTTTAATTGAAAACAAATAGATTTTTTTCCCTGCATTTTCTGCCCGGTGGGAGGAAATGCCAACAGGACACTATTCACACTAACCCCCGTTCCACACGCCGAAACCAGTGAACGATAAAAAGAAATCAAATCTTTGAACAGGAAATTAACTTCATCCTCTAATCTACCATCATCAGCCGAGCAGCCTGGCCGCACACTGATAGGATAGAGGGCCGCGCGCACCCCTGCCCACAAAGATATCACCCCCGATACATCGGTGCGACGTTGGCAAAGATTATAACGCTTCATATTCCACCGGCACGTGTCTCGGTCCCAAAAAGCAAAGGGGAACGGAGGAGGATGTACGTGCATCCTCCGTGGTGGCGTAGAAAAACACTCACACGCATTGCACTTGCCAGAGGCCTTTGGCCATCGGTACCAGCTTCCACGTAGCGGGGGATAATCAATCTGCTCTGTCGTTCTCCCTGGTTGAACGATAATAGGGTGTAAATGGTTTGGGAAGTTTGGAAGATAAGATTGATTTACTTCTCGATTTGGCCAGAAGGGAGCACCGTTCCCTCCCGATTCGCTCGGATTGATGGTAGCACAATGAATATTTAAGAATAGCAGAATAAACTGCTTTGCGGTACACCCCTCTTTTGTGAGGCGGATTTTACGGGGGTGCTACTTGCAATTGGCTTCCTTCGTTTGCTGTTCGAGGGCGATGATGACCGGAAGTGTCAAACTTGAGGGCATCTTATGGGAAAGATTAAAACACTTGAACGTGGTAGTAACTATCGGGAAGCATTCGTTATGAAACAACTATTCTGTTCATTTTTTGTGGCACAGTTTTCAAAGTAGAAACGAACGCGTATACTATCTTGTAACTCAAATGATCCTAGAATATATAAAGTAGAGAAATTGTAGTTGTATTTGCATCAGCCTACTTCTGAATCCAGTGAAGATTTCCTGCAGCACCATTCGTCAGTATAATTCTGCTATTCAAAGCAACCAAACTAACAAATCAACGACCTTAACAAACATCTAAATCATAGCTTCGTGTTGAGTTGATCTCAAATAATCTCAAATTTTAAGAAGGTGATGCCTTAACTTAGCATTTTTTTATAAACTTGGATAATACTATCTTAGAATACTTTCATTACAAGTCTAAATTAAACGTCAAAATCAAAACATTCCTATCTTTTTCTAATATTATAATAATGTTAGCATACCTGATAACTTTGAAAACGATACGACAATCACTGTCTAGAGAGTATATAACTACTACGATTCAATGCAACATATTCGCCATCAAACGACACGAGCCGCAAACGAGCGGACGATCGAGCTCGCGTGAAACGATCGATTTGACAACGGGCAGCGCCAACGAAGGTAGCGCACCTTCGGACAACCATCAAAAAGTCATCCATCCGGCGAAGAATTGTCAACTCGAATCGCAACCTTTCGCTTCGAACCATCTTTCACGCTGGCCGGATGGATGGATGGATGGATGGATGGTTGGATGCGATGGACCGATGCGATGCCGGTGTCGCAGCGAAAAAGCGAAAGCTCCTAATGATACTCCATTCCATTACGTTTGCACGGATTGCTACGGCTCGTTGTCAGCTTTTGTCAACCGCGGTGTCCACGGGCCCACAGTTGACTGACAGTTGAAAAGACAGCCGAACGGGCGGTGTCTGTTGGGCGTAAGGTAAGCGAACACGGGGGTGAGGAAAAATGCGCCACTGCGCAGCAAAAGAAAAAAAAAGGCCGCGAGAAAATTGGACCGTACCGGGGGTTTTGCTGTCAAGGCCACGCTGGCGCACTGGTGTTTTACGTGGCGGAGTAGAAACCGACCTCAAATCTTTTGCTCAAAGTTGGCTTTGTTTACATTAAACTAATTGTAAAGGCCATTTTTACGAGCATTTAACCACTATCAAACACCGTAAAACATAATTTTAATGCATACGTTTAATCACAAGTTGATCCGAACAGAAAAAAAACACGCTTTTCACAACGTTACAAATAAATGATGGCAATATGAAACTGGCGCAGACACAACCACACGCAGCAGGCTAATGAAATTGAATGAAAAAGTGATTATTCAAATTTATGCAAAACTGACCGGGTGCAGGTCTAGCTAGGTTGGGCCGGTTGGTTTTCGGCTTGCAAAAGGGTCATGCAACGGAGCGAAAATTCAACGCAATGTACGAAGAGCAACCTGGAAACCGATCGTAATGGTGTGCGTGTGACATGGGCTTTTCCGAAAAACTTGAGGGTGGACTGCCGTACCAAACCGGTCCTCTTCTCTTTTGGGATAGTTTTAGGCCAGTAACATCTTTCCGATGTCGAACATGAGTTGGCCATCACTTGGCGCGACCCGTGTCGTTTCGAAGGAAAGCATGAAAATGGCATAGAAAAGAAAAAATGCATTAAAAATTAAAACTACATCAAGTTTGAATCAACCCGTTTCCACCGACCGGGTCAAACAATGCCACAAGCCCAACTGAGCAAGAGAGAAATGCACCATGGTGTAGACAAGAGAGCAAGAGAGATATAGCCACAAAAAAGCGATCCCAGCTTTGGTGGTGTGTTTTAGGCCCCGTTTGATAACCTCCGCATGAGGCCAGAGGAAACAAACGGCGAGGCACGGAAAATATGTCGAAAAGCTCTTTCCCATTTTTCCATTTCCATCACACTTGCTCTAGTGGGGGCAACGAGGAAACAACCAACGAAAAACAACCCAGAGGAACCACAGAATGATATTGAAATATTACCATGATGTGCCTAGCGCAGCATAAATGAATTGTTATGGCCGTAATAATAGTAATTATCATTAAAATGTGTATGTGTGTTCGTGCTGGCAGTCGAGTTTTTGGGGTTTGCAAACGGGGTGGTTCGAAATGGTGGGGAGGGTAATGAAATGTTTGAGTGAGATTTGCAGGAAGTATCAGCTTTTTTTGCTTCCCACTATTTTCCCCGCCTTCCCCGCCTCTCTAAGGATAAAATGAATTAAAAAGCCCCGGCTACCGAGTCCGATTTCCCTGCCCGTGTTGATGAAATGATTGTTTGTTGAGAAAATTGCCTCATAATGATTTTTTAAAAATGGGTCCGCAAATCTCCATCTCGAGACAGACACACCGCGTTGCTATGGCAACGGTAAGGTATGCTATGGCCCGTTCGACGGTCGTAAAACATTTGTCACACGATTCGTAATCGGGAAACGGGTCGGACTACGTTTCATCCCCGTGATAAAATCTGGCACGTCCCGGTGCGTGCAGTTTGCTACTGACGATAGAATCGGAATGATGGTATTTCGTCATATTATGACGTTACGCTAAAAAAAAAACACGCAACAATTAACTGCAATGATGAACCTCCGATCGGGGCGAAAGAAATGTCTGTTCGCTTATCGGGACACGTAGCGATCTTGCAGGCGATCTTATCGCGACTACCACCCAATCTACTTAGCGTTGATTACACCGCTATAAAAAGGGTTTAAATGTGTGCCTATACTTCATTACGAAGCTCAAGAAAACGATCCAATCAAGCTGTGATGCGATTACTCAGTGCTTAAATGGATCATAGTTCCCAAAATGCAATTGCTACTTTTAAAACGGCTCGGGGTCTTATCGGTACGGGTTTCATCGAGTTGTAATTGATGTCGTTACGTGCGATTTTATTGCCCCATCTATAATGAACTTACCAATTGTAATAAACAAACAATTATAGACATCATGAGCAGGGAGCCTTGGTATGAAGCGATACTGTGATAAGTTGCAGCTGATAACTATCACAGCTCGATGCAAAAGTCTTCCCCTCAGAATGATCTTGAGCCGTAGGTACGTGAGCGAGATTTTCAACGTCGATGGCATTTTATCACAATTATCACGCCAATTCCGTACGACTTCCGTTCGAAGACAACTCCAACCGAAGGGTTTTGGGGGTAAAGGTATATCACACGCCATCTGACAGCTGTCAATGGGTGCTGTCACAAAAGGGAGTGTACGACCGCCCACAGTGTTAGCACCGCTGCTTGCACCCGCCGGTGTAGGATAATGCACACCAACACAGGCAACCGTCAGCCGTACGGAACGCGATAATTATCATCCTTCAGACGGTGTACGAACTTAATTTGAATGACAAATACGATTGCGATCTCGTTTGTGTGACGCTTTTTCGAATTGCATTTGTCGCCAACGGTGGCTCGGTTGTTCTGCAGCTTATGCATCTTGTGTCTGCATTGGAACGTTCTTACAGTTCACGGACTGGTTCAAAGATACTCTTCTATTCTGTATGAAACAATACCATTTTGGAGCATTCTTTCTAACTAGGAATGAAAATCCACCTTTTTTTGCATAAAATATTTCTTTAATTACAACTATTAAATGCAAACATAATCACACATTTAAAAAACATTTACTCAAAAACACTCCACAATTTTATGAAACCTATATATGGGAATTCAAGTTAAAACCACTCCAATAATTTCACTTAAAACGACAAGATTGATCCGCATACAGCAGGAGTTGAGATAAAACATATATATTCCTTTATGTGAAAAAATCATTTTTGCAACACTATGCGTTGGTTTCCTGCTGAGAGATTAAGTGGCAAAACTGATCTCTTTTTCATAAGACGGTAAAAAGATAAAAATGGCCATAACTAAAACTCCATCACGCAATTCACGAGGTGAACTGGGTTTGAAATAAGATTGAAAGAAACGCAAACCAAACATAATACAACTTATCCACAAGAAAAGGTATTAGGAAGGGGACCCTCAATCTTTTGACAAACACATCACCAATTGGATCACTGTGCATCAGTGACTCTAGGAGTAATTGATACTCTTGCGCAAACAATTTGCCAACAGACCCTAGCAGGGAACCGTCCCTCCATCAAACTCGACTCAAGTAGAGGATCTAGAACCATGCGTTCATCGTGCACAAAAGCATAGGAAACAGTTTCAATCGTAGGCTGCATTGTTCTCTGTACCAAAGCGGTGACATCGATAGGTGGGCTCAGTTTCAAAAGCTCGGCCTACCTGCGCTGTGCGTACCTTTCCCATTCCCGGATTCCCTGTGAACGAAGCAAACAAACACGACCGCACCCAGAGGATTGCAAAAATAACACGCTAAAGCTGCAACGATTGCAACCGTGTACGCCAGGCAAGCCAATTTGACAATTGACAGATATAAACGTCCTGCAACATCCTACGACTCCGGCGAGGAAGGATCGAATGCAGCAGCGACGATTGACGGTAGGCAGGAAATGAAGGATCGCCGAAGATTGCGATCACATCTGGCTGTGGCCAGATCAAACCCGCGCCTACCGGCAGCACGGGTCTTTCGATCAAACTTTTAACCGGAACTGGAGCTGAACCCGCTCGTACGTGCTGCCAACAAACGACGGCGGGACGAAAATGCACTTGCTGCGTGCGTAAAGGACACACAAATTTGGCCATTTTTCTTTGGATCGTTTTGCCCTCGCGGCACCGGTTGAAACTTGAGCTTTTGAGCGCGGTTTCGGATGCCGCAATGAGATGCATTTGTGCAGTAGCGCAGATGACGATCTGCTGCTGTAGATCGTTATCGTGGCTCCACGAGTTTTGCCCTTTTTATCTCACTACACCCGAAAGGCTGCCGGTTGGGCCCGGCCGGTGAGTGTAAACTCGATAATAAGCGACGGCCTGCCGCAAACGGGCCAACCGGACGGGTTGGGTGAAGATTTTTGTAATTAAAGAAATTTTAATGATTCAATTTATCTTCGAAAAATCATCAGAACCATTTATCCCCTTCCGTCCGGGCGCGGGGCCATCCGTTGAGGAGCGCAAAACGCGTATGGAGAAAGTCAAGTCAAGAACTCCCAAGTGCAGGGCGATTGCTTGCTGCTCATTTTCGTAATGAAGTTAGATGTAGCGTACAGAACGCCAATTAACGCATTAATAACTTCGCTCGATTTCACCCAACGACGGCGACAACGACGACAACGACGAGTGTATTCGGCATTCGCAGGAATGCTGATTTGCATCAAGATTTATTTCATATGGTTTCGAGCAAAGACGGGCGGGTGCTTCGATCGCTCTGAACTCCCCTCTAGGAACAGCCTTCCCCTCCGGCCGCTCATTATCGTCCCGGATGCAGTAGCCGATGTATGTTTTGCCGCCGGAATCTGGGCGAAAGAATCGACTCGATTGAGCAGCACAGATTTCTCAGAAAAACCCCGCCACTAGCGGCGACTGCGGGATAGTCCATATCATAGTCCTAGGCATCATCGTTTACGCCGCATTTAGCTCGGCATTACGCCCGTCTGCTGTGGCGCGTGCGGCACACGTTCCTTTCCCTCGTATTCGCAAACCCGCGACGTACGCACCAACATCCCGGTAAATCGAGCGGAACCGAGCGCCGCGAGCAACTGCGCGTGTGCCCTATCGTTACCGTGGTCCACTTTGGTGGTCTTTAGCGGTCTGTGACGATGATATGCAAAGATCACGCGAGAACACACGCCGGGCGGGTTTTGATGCGCCTTATTTTGCCTCAGTCACATCGGTGTGACCTTTGGCTAACAAGAACGGATGAAAGTTCTTTCCAAACAATGCGATAACTGTGCCTAATTTGTATCACAACACCACCACCACCACCACATGATAAAATTGTTAACGGATGTCTTGTTTTCGCTTTGTTTTCCCCTCCACCTACAGGTGAACCGACCGCTCACGATGAAGAAGGAAGGCATCCAGACGCGAAACCGCAAGCTGTCGTCGAAATCGAAGAAGAAGAAAGGAATTCCTGGATCATGTCTTCCGCTCGGCAGCCACCTCGGTGATCTGATGAAGCCGATCGACCACAAATCCTCCTTCCCGGGAGCGTTCCCCGGTTCGATGGGTATGTATGTGGACGAAATTGTCCTGCCCAAGCAAATAAATAAATCAGTGTGGTTGATTATTTAATTTCATTTTAATGTAAAACGTTCATTTCTCTTCCTACAGGACAACACAGTCATTTATCCGGTGGTTTGCATCCGGCGCATACGCACATGCACGGGGGCTGGTACACGACCGGCATGGGCGCCCTCGGTACGTCCGGCGGTCTGCAGAACGGTTTCGGTGGAGCGGGCTCGTTAGGCGGAGGTGTCGTGCCGCATTCACAATCGTACCATCTAGGACTTAATTCAATGGTGAGTACAAATTTCAAATATTTTTAATCGATTTCTAAAATAAACCGTAAGATTAAAAAAACAATCTGATGGAGGTAATTACGATAGTAATTTTTTCTCATTTTACTTTAAAATTGGACGCTTATTAAGGAGCGAGTCGATGATAATTCTTCTACTTTTTCCTGAAACTGAATTGAAATAAAATATGAAATTTAAATTAAACAGACAATCATACAAAAAAAAAACACTATCAGTTGATTTGAAAATATTAACATAATTTATCCTAAAATATGTTGTGCTCTTCTCGTCCACCCTTCAACAGAGCTGGCGTTCGGAGTACACGTGATGGAGCACCGGTAACTTCAACACCAACTTGTTCGAGTTTAGCACCTCGCCGAAGCTTCAGCAGCAGCAACAACAGCAGCAACAGCACCAATCGGCCCTCCAGCAGCACCAGCAACAGCAACAGCAACAGCAACAGCAGCAGCAACAGCAACAACAACAACAGCTACTACTACAACAACAGCAACAGCATCAGCAATCCACCCAGCAGCTTCAACAATCGCCCTCGTCCAGTTCGTCCCTGTCGTCGATAGCAAATGCGGCCTCGCTGCTCGAACAGCACCATCTTGGGGCGCTGCACCAACTGCACGAACATCACCACGAATCGGCAGTCGGTCAGCTGCACCTGCATCCACACCAGCTGCATTTAGCGACCGCAAGTCAAGTACAAATCTAAACGTTCCCGCACCATCACCACCCGTCGGCACCGTCGGCTAGCAGGCTAGCTAGAGCATTCGTTCGTCACTGTATGCGCTTCTAGTCACCACGTGCAGCAATTTCGATACAATTTCTTCTTTCGCAGTGCAAGTGATGACTTGCAGAAGGGAGACGAACGCGTCCGGGTGCCTCCCTTATGGAGAAGGAATTTATCGATGCAGATGAAGACGATCGAGCACCGGTTCAGTATTATTAAAGATTTTCATAGACTACCAGTAAGTGAAATGCATGGGACGGACGAAGGAAAGCTGTGCGCGTTCATGCGCGGAGGTAAGTCGGAGCGAGAAGTCGTTTCCGGGTGGCGGTTGGGTGGCATAAAAAAGGTAACCAAGCGCATGATGGGTGTAAGTTGAAACGAATTTAATTCAGGCAAACTGGAGCGGGGGCTGGCGTAAGGGTGCTGGTGAGCTGGTGAGAAAAAACAACTGCTCGTGCAGAGCAGCAGCCAGTTGACTGTGGCCGCTTGGTGGCTGTTTGTTTCTTTCTTCTGTAAATAAGATTTAAAATCAGATAAATTACCAATGTTCACCACCGACATCCATGATCGAGCAGACGGGACGCAAAAAAAGAAATCAGCGAGAGATAAAACATACTGGTGTTGTTTTTCTTATGTACAAAACAAAGCACTAACCAGCGCACACATACGAACAACGTGAAATGCAGGAAGTGAAATGCACCACCACCACCGAGCGGTTTTGGTTGAGCCGGTGAATTCCTTTACGAGTTTCCCGAATTCAGGATGTGTAGAAAACAAAACGCGCGTCCGAGAGAGAAAGTGAACGAGCAAACAAAACACAGTGATGTACGTTACAATTGATTAGAAGGTAAGAAATTTAGTGAATTCGACTGTTTCTCAAAGCCAAGCGAATCGTCAGTGAATGGCAAATCGAGTAACACCGTCAGTTGCTCGAATGCTCTACCCAGCAATGTTCATCCCTTCGGGACAGTAGAAAGACACTGTAGAGGAAAGTGCAATTTTCTTAGCTTGAATTAGCGCTCGGCAGGGTTTCGCTATCGAAACCTATTCTTTTAGCGAGCGTTCGAAACCCCTTTTGGTTGGAAGGTTCTCTTCACTTCACGTTTAAGTTAGTTTAATTTATTTATCAATACCCACATTATTTTAGTACACTTGTTTTTTGTTTGTTTGTGTATGTGTGTTTTGAACAGCCGATTAGACACCTTCGATTACTTTATATACGTTCGCAAACGATCGTATGCAGGTTTACTGTTTTCTTCAAACTTCTTCGATGGTGCAACAAAAGTAAACACAAAAACAAGCACATTCAACAATGCTGACATACAGAGCATCTTGAAGTTGCTGAAGACAAACCAAATGTTCGTACAATTAGCAAGCGACACAAAAAATGGAACGATAAGAAAATGAAGCAAAAAAAACACAGAAGCAGATGCCATATAAATAAGTAGACTGTAAAATGTTTCAACAATGCGAAGGATCGGCAGCGAAACAAACAAAAAACACATTTGCGTAAGCGTCTAATGTTTATGTATGTGTGTGTGTGTATGACTTGGGAAGGGTAAATGAACATTGGAGCAATGTTTTGTTGTTTGTACAGACACCTTAATTAATGTGAAACGAATGTAGAACAACGGCATCGGTAAATAAAATGGTAAAAAATATGCAAACGCATCTTCCTCCGAGAAGGAAAGTCACATTGATGCACTTTGCAATGGAGATGAACAAAAAAAACTTAAAAAAGGAAAACAATGAAATCAGTCAAAACCGAGTGATGTGAAAGTGATCAAAAGAAAAGAAAGTCGCAAAAAAGGAAGCTAACGAAACGCATAACAAGGCCACAGCAAGCAGCAACAAAAAATCTTTAGCGCAAATTATTGTACATAGTAATCGGTAGGAAAATTCAACGATCAACGTTGATAAAGAAATCTTACACGTGAAAAAGTGCGCACACACGCATCATCCAACACGGTGGTCGATTCGGTGGCAGCCTAACCCTGAGCAACCCTGTGCAACTAGTGTGCAGTAACCAACAACAGCAAACGCTCAACTCAAGCAGGCCACGCCCGGTAAATGTTGGTAACGCACCCGGTAACATTCATTATACGATGTCTTTTTTCGATGTGTTGACTACTATACAATAGTATTACTGTGTACTTCTTCGTGGTAAGATTGGAGCACCGGTGGGTGAAATGGAACGAAAAAAAAGATTCCCTTCCTTCGAACCATCCCACCCTAGATTCATACACCTCCCTCCCTTCTCCTCCCCTTTTCTATCGCTCCTAAGAAAAAAAACCCCGGAATACGCTCTTCACCTCGTACAAGCAAAGCATTATAAAACAAAAACACAAACACACGCATACGGTCTCTATAAATATGCATATAATAGGCGTACGTATAATAAAAATAAATATAAATGTGTAAATTATATAGAAAGTGAGCGTGCGAGCAAAGAGAGGCACGTCGGGTGGGAATAAACAACACACTAGCTGTAAGTATCAGACCGGTAACAGCAACCGGTAGTGCCGAAAGACGAACCTGTTGGGCGTTGTGCGGTACCAGCTGCCCGTGAGCGGCACAGGCACAAAAACAAAGTATTGTAATTAATAATCTACAGAAAATGGAATGAATGAATTGTAAAATCACGACAAAAAATATTAATAAAAAAATACAAATGTACAAAAAACATTGCCAAGCTGTGTGTCGGATGGTTGACGGTTGAGAAAAATTGTTGGATTGATTTCTGTTTACAGGTAACTCTAGAAGGTATTCGTACCTGTTGTTACTAGTTCAAAAGAAAAGAATGGGATCCTTTTGGGCAAACCGTGCCTACTCATCACTTTCTTCTCCTTTTTTTTTTATTTGTGTCTTGATTTCCAATTTCTGAAATCGATTCGTTATGACACAGCAATCCAGATTGTTTGTGAACCGGTCAAAAAACTCAAATATTATCAAAATACTGAGAAAAACCTTGTTTGTGCAACATAATTGTATTTTGATTTAAAAAAGGTGCATTTAAAATGATCCGTCTATGTTTTATTAAGAATTATATTTGAATTACTTATTTCCATTTCATTGCAGAAATTGAAACGAATATTGCTTTAAAATATTACAGGGTTTCGAGTCATATAAGGGAACAATGCAATCAGTAGAGAAAAAGTGTCAACCGGTTAAGAGAATGTTACAGCCCACTACAAGGCTGCATCATTCTCTTAACCAGTTGACACATTCTCTCTACTGATTGCATTGCTCCCTTATATGACTCGAAACCCTGTAATTAGATGTCAGTTTACTAATGTATAAAATTTACATTTTTCAAATTGATGTTATACTAATATCCTTAAGAAACTTAAGTAGTTCAAAGAGGCACAAGAGCAATTCTATACAAATTCATGACAGTATACTTTTTCAAAGCATCTTCAAACTAGTGTTTTTGGACACTCACAAACACATATATTTAATGTTTTATGCGTTTTTTCTGTGTAAACTTCTTCAGATCAAATGAAAATAAGTAAAACCCCAAATGAAATTCGATTTCAAAACGTTAATGTACGAATAAAATTTTGCGAGGCGCCTGGGCATGAAACAGCTCCGTTCTGACTTTTTGTTTACCTTTTCTACAACGTGTGTTAGACTTAAAGAAATGCATTCCTAAGGATCATGGTTCGCAAACGCATTCTTGTGGAGCATACTCTTTAGAAACAGCAAACACCACACCAGATGAAAAGGGGTTGGCATTTATTTCCGTATTCCGATGGTCGTGTACGATACGGTGCCCTAATGGCGCACGTGTTTGCAACGATTCATTGAAATCGCCGAGCCACTGCATCTGCATCGTCTGTTAAAACTGCATCGTTAGCTTTTTTCTTCGCTCCCCGAAAGGAAACATAAATTCGCTTTCTCCACGGGTGTACTAAAATTTAAGTTATGTCACATGTGGTGTAATATTTTGATCGTTTTGATCGTTTTGCAAAGTCGGCAAAGCAATTCAACGCTCTGTTCGTATAGTTTCCGTACAATGAAGCAGACGTACAGATTACGCTCGTATTTCTTGACCCACAAAACCCAAAAAAAAACACACTCACACACACATACGCAGTTGATCGTACCGAAAGAAGGAAAAAGATGTTAACAACGTCGACGATGTATCATAATTTGGCAGGTGTGCCGTGTCGTGTAGGGCTCGCACTGGAAAACGGATGCCCGCTGAGTGCGTGCGCTGATCGCTTCTCCGTAGCCGGAAGAGTCCCCGATTGGAATGGCATCGAAAAAGGGAAGAATCGATGATCCACGGCACGACGAGAACGTCAAAAGGGAACCAAACGCCAGCTGATCGTATTTAGCTACGGCACCAAATCACACATTGCAATGGCCCCATTTCCATGGTGAATGCACTGCGATTCGTCATAATTAGGCACCGGTTAAGGCACGAGCCACTGACCGTCGTCGCACCTTGGACCGCCGTCTGGATGGTACGGGGGTTATTTTTGGTTTTGTTTTTACTTTTTTGCTATTAAGCTTATTCCGCGCACCGCTCCGGCTAACAAGGGCGACACGCAAAGCCACATCTTGTGACGCACCGCACCAGACAAATCGTTAGTCGGACCCCCGAGCTATTGAGGTCCTCACCGTTGATTCCGGTCCGGTGTTGGTCGTAAAAAGTGCGCGAAGGAACGCGTGTGCACCAAGGCACAGGTCAGTTTTATGATAGCACGTGCCGGCACTAGTTCACAACTGGTCGGCGTAGAAAAAAAAGAGTACGAGCAAAGGGAAACAATAATCTTCGTTTGTGTCTTTTAATCCGACCTCATTTTTCATTTATTTTGCTGTAATATTCATCATGAAGATTTTTGTTTTATTTTTTCCCTTCCTTTCGTTTCTATTCAGAAGGTTATTATTAAGCACTGGTGGCGGAAAACGAACGTAGGGAGCACTTTGCAAAAGGTAAGGAAGATATCACCTGTCCTTATAGTGCGAGAAATGATCGACCCAGTTCTAGAAGGGAAGCGAAAAGCAGCACCAATAAAGTGATCGTACATTTATTACGATAGCTAGTTTCTTCACAGACAAAACTCCGGCTTGGTTGTTAATGGAAAAAAAACACCACACAACTTAACTATTATTAACATTACTACTTATTAAGTTTGATCGATTACAGGAGATGCACTAGTGATTCCTCCAATTTATTGAGTATTTCATAGTGAATGCCTTGAACACCACAAAAATCAACATATTTTAACCACAGCCCATACCTTAAATTGCATAATCACTAAAATTAACAGTTGCATTGCAAAATAAATGCTCAATTAGATATATTGTTCGCTTTAATAAACTTTTACAGTAGTATTGGCGAAACCGATTTTGGAAGAGTTGCAAGACAAACGATGAAGTTCGTAGTTCAGACACTACTGATATTTTCTTGCTCTCTAACAATATTTTTTACCTAATCTAATTCGCCTTATCTAATCGCATCTAATCTCTCAAGATAATTCGTCTAATTTAGTCGCATCTACTCTCTCAACACATATTTTATTAACATTTCTAGGTTCATAACCCGTGCCTTCTTGGTTTGTTATTGTTTATCTTTAATTTATAATAATTAATTTAAGATAAGTGTATAGAAATAAGCGGCTGTGTAAATACATAAAAATCTCACATATAATGAAAATAGAGCCTGTAGACCATCTCAATATGTATAATTCCGTAAAAATAAGCATATTTTCCAATAAAGTATAATTTTAATCAATTTTACGTAGTTTTATATACCCAGCTAATTATGCGAAATTATACATTCACATCCTAACAGTCTCTGATTGTCCTTGTCGTCACTAATTTTACACTACGGGCCATAAACGCAACATTTCCATTCTCAATTTACACTAAAACTCATTTAAACTCATTGATAACGAAGCTGCAGTAAACAAAAATTGTAAAACAAGCAGTATGACCAAGTCGTACGATAATCATATGTATCTTTATTGTGATGTATATTAATGAAGTATCTTCAGCTGTTCTTCGGCTTTGAGTTATTTTTTTTTAAAGCACATAATTCGTCATTCGAAGATTTTATATAACATGTATAAACTAAAATTACACCAGCTAAAACAATTTACTAAATTGTAAATAGCTAGCAAGGCATAAGTGCTTTTGTTGCTAGTAAATAAAAGCAACAATTAAACCTGTTTCGACTTAAACCAACACATGCCGTCTAAAATTATACCAAATCTATACATATTTTGCTATCCGTTCATAAGCCATGACTGATCAATTGTCAATTCTATCTAACTTTTGGCAACAAACAAACAAATGATACTTTGGCGTTTGGCTAGCATCCGCAACTCATGCATGAAATGAACTTTTTGACCAAATCGAAAGGGTTTAACCCATCCCTGGTGTGTCTGCTGTAACGGACCAACAAAGCCATGCACATCGAATCGCCAATCGACGCTGACCCTTGTCCAGGGAAATTGATTCCTCAGTTCGTATCGGTGATTTTGATTTTATGACCGGATTTACTGACAAACTAGCAGAGCTACGTGGCTCACCCACCGGCAAAGCCACGTTTATGATTCGCTTCAGTCCGGCGCATCGGGATTGAGGAAGGATTGAAACTATTTATGATACTATCAAGCATGGATTATGACAATCCCTAAGCAAGATTTCTTTTCCAATTATAACTGAGCGATTAAACGTTTATCGAAAGTAAACTAAAGTATATGTTGTATAAGAGTCGCTGCGATGCTTTTCAAAAAGTACAAATCGTTCATTTGAATGTGAATCTAAGAAAAACTTCATCATCATTAACTACAATGCGATGGACTGGATTTCCTAGTAGATGGAATCAATTTTCCCTTACCAGGACGAAAACAGATGAAATGTACTGCCCTATGTCATACTTGGTGTGATTTTTTCATCAACCGATGGTGAACTATCATCACCAGTAATGAACCGATTCACATCGTTCACATCTACCGCTCACCTTGTGCGTAGTGTATCACTGCGATATGATCATTCATCTTGATGCATGACTAAACTAAGAAGAGGATACGCTTTACCAATCCTTTTGACATCCATGAATCCGTGCGACCGAGTCTACCGAACGGAGTTGTGGGCTGCCAAACGGAGAAACCATATCCTTATCGCAAACGCAGTCAAACGCAGGCTAACCATTACCGACTCTTCCACATCACTTAACATCAGACACAGCCCTGCCCGCATCAAATTTTCATCAAACGCGTTGCTCAAGCTGCTTCCTACTCCTACTCCCCGAAAAGGACTATCAAAGGCCAAGCACAGACACGCTCCCGTCCGAACCCACAGGCGGCCCACAGTACACAGGAGAGATATGTTTGATTGAAAAAATATAATAAAAAGACAATTTTCCACATGAAGGATAAGTTAAAAATCGGATTTTCCGAACGGGTGAACATGGAGGGTGGCGTGAGACGTGGGCGGGATAAAAGGAAAACAAATTGCCTCCGTAAGGCGTCGTTCCTCATCGAGGCACTAGAGACACTAGCCGTCGTACACGGGTTCGTGAAGAGAAAGTGAAACATTTCAACCCACTGGTGAACCGGGCGAGGTCGTTTTCTTCCCAACAATCCTGAAATCGAGATTCAAGGCCCACCGTTCCGAGCAGATTGACAAAGCAGTGATCACCACAGTCTGTTTATCTCGTTAGTGTTCCATAGTGATGTGCTTCCGGGGAGGGATTTAGGTAGAATTTTGAATGATGATACCTTTGACGGATGGTTTCACCAAGCACCGACGTTTATGGTGGTCGTGATGGTGCTGCTGATGATGATGAATGTTGATGAGGAAGGTAACAATCCGGGTAGTATGACATAAGATCACACAAGCGCAACGGTCCGTTGCTGACACTTGCTAGGTAATGAGTGCTTTTACACCGTGACAACTGCGGATGTGCCGTAGTGCAAACACGACAAACATACAGTACGTAAGTTACGTTTTCAAGTTGTGTAATGAGTTTGCGCACAATTAGTAAACCAAATTCGTTCCAATGAAATTAAATAGTTTATTTTCTTTCAGATTTTATAATATCTTTCTCAGCATTTGTTGAAATTTTATGGTAGAAGTTAGTTTATTCCAAAATGATATGATTTTTTGTTATCGGTTTGTTTTTCGCATAACCGGATTAAATGTAAAGTTAATAAAACACGATTGTCGTCAACATTGAATGATTAGTATTTGTAAATGTTTCTGACAAGAGTGAGCCGTTTCCATGAATTGTTTTTTCATGTTTATTAACAATCATTTTAAAATTAACTAACGACATTTATACAACAACGGAAAAGGGCAAAAAACAGAGGTTGTAATGAACCTTTCAAGGATTTGAATATGATTTACAGAAGCATTCTAACCATCATTCTAGACGATTTAGTTTGACGATAATGTAAGCATAGGCAGCGTTTTGTAAACATCAGTAACACTCATTTGACTGTTTAAATAACTAATAATTACTATTGCCAGAACTACTACTTATATTCCTAGAACTCATCGGAACAAAACAATCGATTTTAATACTGTCATACGACTTTATTCTTTGTTTGACCCAAGCTAGGGCAACTATGATGCCGCATGAAATGTTTTGTTGCAGAATGTAAATATTGGGATGAAACAAGCTAGAGACTTAACATTGACTTTGTTTACTTTCTTTTCATTACCATTTACCAGCAGGTATATATGATTATTTGAACTGATAGGAATTAAATGATCTATTTCAATACTTCCACCCTTTTCAAGCTGGTGTTACGTAACACGGTTGAGCCTATCATTAAATATATATAGGTTATAATTATAAACGTACATGTCCAACATCTAATCTAGAAACTATTTAAATAATATATAATGTTCTTAAAATTAAACTGATTTTTTTTATTAGGAACGGCCTGGCCGTATTGCTATTAAACTGAATTATGTAGCTTATAAAATATTGAAGAAATTCAAGAGCTGGTAAAACCATTAAAAAGTACCCGTGATTTCAAAATTAAGCATATTCTCTCGAGGAATATTTCCATTGTACATAATTCAATATTTTATTAAAAATGTAAAATTGATTGCAGTTGTTAATGTTAGTCATAAAAATATATTCAAAAAATACATTGCATTTTCAAATTATTTTAGTTTTTGTTTAAAAGCTTTAATTGCTGAAAACTATTAAACCTTGTTTAGACAGAAATAATGAACATTTTGAATAATATGAGGCCGAGATTTTTAAAGAAATATCTATATTTATTTAAAAACAACGAATAAAGGCAAACACAATTGTGTATGACATTGAAAAAACGTTTACCATTTATTATGATTATTTATGATTATTTATATGTTTATTATTTATTATGAACGGAGGTGTGTGTCTTCGCATTTGATGGCACGATAACTGAACATTGATCGCCAAAAACAGTTTAGTTTGCTTGCAGATCTGTCCATTGGCATGCGTCACAACTTCTGATGGTAGATTTTCCTCCGTGCCATCGGTGATCTCTCGCTGCACGGCGACGGGCCGTACGCACGATTGATGTCATCTGTGACACGAGATGCTACCGACAATACGAAATTAGTTGAAATTGTAATTATACAAGTTAGCTTAGCTTCGGATTAAAATTACATTGTTCAGAACGCTTCCATATAACTCAGGCACTGCCGAGCAGTTGGCCTATTCTTTTAATTTAACACAGACTATAAGTTGCTGGCAAAAGTGCTGAAGATTCGTGTTGATGGCATCATTCGCGAAT